>NW_010577228.1:45576-72381 GCF_000705375.1 Tinamus guttatus | reverse complement strand
TCCCCGGGCCGCGCCCGCTCCAGGCGGCTCCGCGTGCTCTCCTCCTGCCCCCGGAAAACGTTCGGCCTCTTGCGGGACTGCAGACGCGGCCCCTTCCCGGGCTCTGCCCCGCGTTTCCAGAGGCTGCCGCTTAAGCAGGGGCCCCTGTGGGTTAGGGGGAATCTCCCGGACATGAGCTCCGAGCAGGAAGCTCCGAGCTCTGTGTCCCGCATGGTGGCTCCGGGACGGGGTCAGGGTGGCTCTGTGCTCGCTCCTGCCTCTGCTTCCAGGAAGAGGAAGAAAAGGGGCCTCCTGCTAGAGCCAGGTGAAGATGAGGAAGATGAGGCTCAGCCCAATGATGATGAAGCGGACAGCTTAAAGCAGGCTGAAAGGGCCAGGGAGGAAGAAGAAAAGAAGAAAGAGGATGCTCTTTGGGCCAGTTTCCTTAGTGATGTGGGGCAGAGACCCAAGGTGATGACTGCTGCCCAAGAGGCACAGAACAGCAAGGTAATGGGCCTGGGGCTCTGGGATGGGTCTGAAGCCATAAAGCGCAAAGGTGGAAATTGTCAGTGCAGCTGGGAACAGCTACTGGTCAGAGCAGTAGGAAAGCTCTGTTCCCTCCTCATCCTCACCCCTAGCATGGAGCCTGGCGGGGCAGGTTGGCAGCAGCTGCTTTCTGTGGGAGCAGGCAGGGTCTGTGTTGTGCTAGTGCTGCTTTTGGGGTTTCTCGTAGGGTCTAGGGCTGTGCTGTGGCTGTCCTCCCTTCCTGGTCATGGAGTTTCCATGGAAAAACATGAGCAGCCTGATGAGGTCCTGGTCGGGTTGCGCTTGTGGGCCCGAGGCTACATGGCAAGGTGGTGCCTTCCCTTGTGAGCTCCAAAGGGAGACTGTGACTTGAAGCAGCGAGATGTGTTGAACACAAAGTCCTCATCAACACTGTATGAGGTTTATTTTTGCTACTGTGTTTAAAGTCACAGGGCACCTGTGGCTTTGTAATTACTTTGCTTGTAACTTTTCGAGGAAGAGTCCTTTTCAGATGAGCTCTCATATCTACTTTCCTCTTGGAGTTGTTACTGGCTGAACAGCTGGGGCAGTTCTATGTAAGATGAGAGGAGGAGGGAGAAAAATCTCCTCTGAGTAATGCTGTCTTAATTGGAAAAATTGCTGAAATCATGAATGAAGTTTGAAAGTTCCTCTGTAGTCAAAGCCAGTTTCTGGACAGATGATGTTCCTCTACTCTTTTTTGTTGTTGTTGAACTTCTTAAATTGTCTTTAAGAGCTGTGTAACGTGCAGTTGGTTAGAAGCCAAAATTGAAGCTGTTGCCTTGATTGTGTAAGGGTCCTTTTTATAATGCACGCCATTAAAAGCGGTAGCTCTTGCTGATTAAGTATAGAGGCATTGTTGGTGTAGGTTAACCTCCTCAAGGTTTTCTGGGAGAGTGAGCCTTACTCTTGTTCCTTATGGGTTGTTTCTCCTGCATTCTTGATCAAAATTAAGTATATTTCTGGGTAACTAGTGCTAGTGGGTTTACTGTATGATTGGAATTACTTTGGGGTGGGCAGTGTCTAGGCTTTAGCTTGCTTGGATTTTGAAGCACAACTTTTCTCTTATGCTCATTCCTGTGTTTAATTATCATTTTGCTTCCTGCCCTGGGTCTGTTCTGGTCTCTGGCCTCCAGTGAGAGGCTGAAGCTAAAGCAGAGAATTTCCTTAGCAGCAGGGCTGTGTTTCTCTTTGCTTTTCCTTCATATATTTCACAGGTGGAAGAAAAGAGTGCGAGCAAGTTTCAGGAGAAATCGAAAGAGCCTGAGAAGCCAAAAGACGCAGGAAAACTGACGATCACCAAAGTGTTCGACTTTGCGGGTGAAGAAGTCAGGTGAGTTGGCAGACCCACTGCCTCCCACTTAATCCCAAGCCAAGTTGGGGTGCGTGGGGAGAAATAAAGGGCACTGGGCACCTATAGTGGAGCAGGGTGCATCAGCTCAGTCGTCCCTTGCACTTTCCAGATTGGGTAGTGTACAAAGTATTTGGCAGAAGCTTCCCTGCCATGCTGCTCCTGTGGAGGTAGAGATGAGAACCATGTGTGACCCCACAGGTATGGCAGGGATGTGTTTTGGTCCTTCAGTCTGATTTAGGTGCCGTGGTAGGGGCAAAATATCTGCCTGCCCTGGCAGTGTACACAGCCCAATACAATGATTTAAAGAACAACAGCAAGTGGTTTGGCAAACTGGACTGATGGCTAATCCCTTTTCCTTCTAAGACAACTGCAGTGAAGTTAGGCCAGGTAAAATCATCCTTTAGGCTGAGTTTGGCATATGGGATGCCTCTTGGGATGCCCCCCAAGAGGGGTAGGGATGCCGTCAGCCTGCAAGACCTCTCCTGAGGGGTCTGGGCGAACCCCCTTGCTGCCTGGCTGCACTGTGACCTTGTGGAGGTTTTGGGGGGTGCCTTTCCCCAGGCGGAGCTGGTAACAAAACCAGGTTCTGGCCATATTTTGTCTGACACCAGAGGGCAGCAGCTCTCAGCAATAATTCATGTGCTGTGAAGAGGGTTTCTGTTGCTTCTGCTTTTAATGGCAGCGTTGCTGCCTGAGCTGCTTGAGAAGCTGCTGCTGTGACTCGGTTTTCTTCAGATTTGTCATTTCCTGACACCGTCTGAACTGTAGGAATACACTCCAATCCCTGAGGAAATGGCAAAGAGCTGCCCCACTGCAGCTTTCTTTTCCCAGTATTTCCATGGTGCGTGCTTCCTATGAAGGAAAAATGAAGCCTTTCTGATGGGCAGATAAAGGCCTGTAGCAGAATTACAGGCAGAAACCTTGACTCCTGAAACAGTCCAGCTGCTGAGCAGAGGTCCCTTCTTTTGCCCAAGGCCCGGGATGAAAGTGGTTCAAATGTGATGACGTATCAGTAGGAAGAGATGAAGTAACAGAATTGCAGCTCTGCCAAAGCCCTGTTGGGTTCTGCCATCTCCATCAGCTGGTGTGTAGCAGAACTGCATTTCTTGAGCTTTGAGGAGGAGTGTGAAGTCAGTACGCAATCTTTTTTGAAGCCTGCACTTGTCCATCTGTGCGTTGTCACAAGTAAGTCCCATGTCCTAGCATGTCTGCAGAAGTGTATGATTTAAAGGAGGGGCTTGATTTACAGATTAACTTGCCTTGCAGGCTCATTTCAGAACACAAGTCTCCTGCTTGTGGAAGGAACTGTTTAGTCTGTTCGCTTTAAAACAAGGCTTGTTAAAACCCTTTCAGAACCTAGTGAAAACTGGTGTTTTTTGCTCTCCTGTGAAAAGAAGCCCCAGCTTGTTACAGTTTAAGTGAGGAATTATGTTACAACACAGGCCACAGCTAGACTGAGGTTTGAGTATTACAGCTATGACTAGATTTTGCACAGTGGCAACAGATGAGTGTGTTTTTTTTTTTTTTTTTTTCCTCCAAGTCTTGCTTCTGCTTATGTTGGCGAAGTGGAGGAATCTTTTTCTGTCCTGCCAAAAACATGTTTTGCCTTGAGGAGCCCTGAAGTATGTTCACCTAAGCGAACGTATTGAGTTTATGCTTTCAACATCACCATCTAATCTATAAGTTTTTTTTTTTTTAATAGTTGTATTAAGTAGCTTCCAAATTAAAGGCAGGCTCTTCTGCACTGGCTGCTTTTCTGGTGTCCTTGGTGCTTCCCAGTGCTGTCCCTCTGCCTTGGGGAACCACAAGAAAATCGATTATCAGTTTCTACTTGTGTTTAATCAAATAGGTCAAAACCTGGAGCCCGAATGGCAACAATAATGTTGGAAACCTGCAAACCACCAAGGCCTTTTTTCTTTCAGCAACACTTGTATCAACAGGTCACTGATTCAGCAACAAAGTCTGCAGCAAGATCTGAAGAGCTTTCTCCTGCTGGCAGCAGAATTATGTCTGTGTCTCCAGTGCTCTGATAATAGAAAGATCCTTCTGGTTTTTGCCCCTTGCTTTCTTTGACTAACAAGCCCAGTCAAAGCTACAGCTTTGGAGGCATTTGCTGCACCCTGCATATCAAAGCATGTTACACCGTTAGTTACCCATAGACTATAAGGGGTTGTCACTGCTTATAGCTATTGATGCATTTCTTTAACAATAGCAGGTGAGAGCCAGAGGGCTGTTTTTGCTGTGGAATAGCAGGAATTTGTCTTTGCATGACCCATAGATTGACAAGTGCTCTGAATACCAAATGCTGACTTCCTTGCCTGGGGAACCAGCTGGCAAATTGTTGGTTACAAAGGACAACACACTTCAGTTTTGTGTGCATACCTGGGCTCAAAGAACTGCAATGAGAGCTGTGCTGCTCTGCTTTCTAAATGCTTCGAGGCTACTTTGGGGAGTGCTGCTTTTTTGAAAGCTTGAGAAGAATTTAGATCAGTATTTAAGCACGGATGGATTCGGGGCACAAATTTCAACAGTCTGCTCATTGGAACTCTTCACAGAAGGTCATTTAGTCCTGATATCTTGTCACAGAATATATTTATCTTTTTCCCTCTAAAAAGACGGTCTAATCTCTCTTACATGACTTAAGGAGTAGAAGCCTCTTGATGGAAATCACCATCTATAAGATGATACTAGAATAGTTAAAGATATTCCTTATTAACCTGTAAAGTCCCGTGTGTGTTACTGTAGTTCTTGATGCTGCCTGTTCTGCCTGGTCTGTTAAAGTTCTGGGCTAGCAGTGCAGTAAGTTCAGCATTACAAGTGACTGTTTACCAAATAACTACACTTAGTATGCTTTAATTCTGTAAAATAAATGATTTAGTATTGCCTTGTAAAGCCAAAACTGTAGAATCCTGCAACTAGAAATAATCTTGGTAACGATTTTCTGTTTTCCAGTTGTGCTCTGTCTGCTTTTCATTCCTCCCATGTGTTAAGTAGATTAGGAGCAGCGGGTGAGTGTCACCCAAATGGCTGTAATGATGGTCAGGGAGAGCAATTTGTGGAGGCAGTTTGCAATCTAAATGGAAGGTCAGAGTCATTTCTCAGTGCCAGGGAAAATTTAAACCACTCTGCAGCACCCTGTTTTATGAACTTACACTGTGCAGCATGTGGGGTTGCACTAATAGGGCATCACATCCCCGGTACCAGGCTTTCTAACTCTTATTATCTTATCTGCTGCAAAATGTAATTGCTGTATCACAACACTTGTTTTCTGCTGGGCGGCTCTGCTTCTTTGACCTTGGCTTTCTTTAAACTGCTGCTGTGCTTAATGCATCAAAAGGCTTCTTATGTTCCTGCAGTGAAAACTGGTCTTGTGCCCATCCTGCATCGTGCCAAACACAGCTGGTGTGAATGCGCCTGGTACAGCCCTTCTGGTATCACAGTCAGTGTAATAGCTTGTAAGGGAAGAACCAAGTCAGGTCATTGAATGCTAGAAGGGATAGATTTTAATTTGGAGTGTATTTTGTGTGCCTTCATTTGACTTAGAAGGGTGTAAAACAACATCGAGAGGAATGATAGCTGTATGGGGTAGGTGCTAGCTTGGGAACACAGGCCTGTGTTTGAGACACTTTGTCCTTATGTTATAAATCCCAAGTCAAGGGGACACAACCAAAAGCATTTTTATGTGCACGTGCGATCCGTTATTGCTGTTCAAAGCCCAGGCTCTGGGCCCTTGCTTGCAGTCTGGACGGGGATGCTTTGCTGCAGAGCCGGGGTGTGCTGCTTCAGTGGCTCCTTCCCAGGGTGCGTGGGCGAAGCGGCCGAGCCAGGCGATGCCACAGCAGGCCCCGACTCCCCCTCTGTCACTGGGGAGCTGCTTGCTGTGCTCCATGAGAACATCCCTGTCACGCTCCCCTTTGCTTTCTCAGAGGGCTGTCCTCTCCAGCAGTGCCAATCCGAGACCCAGAAAGACTTCAGCCAGGCTGGGCAATGAGCTCAGACCTCCGCACTGTGCTCCCTTTCTTTCCAGGCCTTGCCTCTGGTAGGTAAGGTGCTCCTTGCAATGAGCTAACCTCCTGCAAGCATTTGCTACTGCCCCCTGGAAGAACTATGGGATTCAGGTTTTTTTGCATTAATCCTTGAGCCTTTTTCCCAAGGCTTTTCCTGTGCTTGCATGCTCGCAGCACGTTCCTGTTCAGATCTCCTGCCTGCCTGATAGGTGTGCCTGTGGCTGAGCTTGTGGCTGCAAATGTCGAGAAAGCTGCACCCGTGGCTCCTGGCGGCTTGCTGGGCCTGGATCCATGCAGAGATGCTTCCCAAAGATTGGCTAGGTTTCCAGATCATCTCTTCAGTGCAAGTTCTCTCCGTGTGGCTAGATGCACAGAGAAGTAAGTGCAAAAACGCAGCCTGTACTTTCTTGCAAGCTGCAGGTTCTCCTCTCAGCCAAGCAGCAGTCGGCATCGATCTAGTTGCTCTGTTGGGAATGGCAGATCCTGGGGCTTTGAACCAGAGGGATTTGCAGCCAGAGAGCTGTGTCTTTACTGTGGACTCTGCATAATGTGTAAATGCTTCTCTGGTGGCACTTCAGTTACTTGTTGAAGCTGAGCAGATGGGTGAGATTTGGACAAAACTGACTGAAGCTCGTCTTCCAAACTGGGCTCGGTAATCTTATCTGCTGCTTGTGTGCCTGTTTGCTGATTGATTCGGGCTGCTTCCAAAAGCATTTCTCAGCATTTGCCTGATTAAAGCTTGCTGCTGCTTTGAAACTCCATGCTGTGGGAAGCTGAGCCTGGCACAGTGTTCTTGCTGGGAGAGCTCTTGGATTAAATCTACAGCCATGAAAATCACCTGATTTACAGTGGGATTTTTCTTGCTCCAAGGGGCAGATGCTGACCCAGTTCCATAAGTATTGTTTGCTTTTTAGGCTGCTTTTAAGCAGGTTTTACAAAAGCATGATAGTGCCTGGGTGTGTACAAAGGAGCAGGAGTCTCTGATGAGAGTGTTTGAAGTCCTTGAAGGCTTCAGAGATGTAAAAGGGGAAAATCCTTTCTTGGATTTGAGTGCTGTTACTCCTGCCTGGGAGTGTGAGACCCAGGTGGGCTGAAGGCAGGTGCTGCTTCCCTGGGTTCCCGCATCCGCTGCCTGGGGGACCGAGGGATCCCAGCTGCCTTTGTGCAACTCTGTGTCACAAAGCTAGGAAAGGCTGGTGCCAAGCAAGGTGGACGTGCATGATGTCCTGTTGAATGCAGAACTTGTTGCTGGATATAATGGATACTTAGAAGTTTATGCAGTTTCTTAGAAGGGATTGGGCAAATTCATGGTTGGGGGGGCGAGGGGGAAAACATCTGGGGGCTCTTGGGATGTGGGCTCCATCTCAGTTTTCCCAGTCTGTGGTTCTGGAGTTCATGAGTGTGTGTGTGTGTGTGTGTGTGTGTATATATATATATATATGTATATGTATATATATATAAAAGAGGAAAAAAAAACAAAAAAAACCCAAAAAAAAACACTATACTAATACTCCTCCCTAGTCCTTTATAACTGTTTGATGACTTAGTGTCTCTTACTGTCACCGCTGACACCGCTGTCCTTGAGATCCTGAGACTTGGGCCTGGCTGCCTTGAGCACAGGGTGAGACCCGAGCCAGGCTGGTAGCGTTAGCCGGGCTCCTGGGCCTTGCTCCGGGCTCTTCCCCTTCCTGGTGAAGGCTGCAGTCTCGCTGCGGGAGGATAAATCCTTAAAGTCTTCAACCAGCTTGACGCAGCTCTCCGAGAAGTGCTGACCTGTGCTGCAGCACAGCGGAGTGGTCGTTTAGTTCTTTGCAATGGTACAGTGCTGTTTTGCAGGGTTTTTTTTGTTTGTTTCTTCTGGTTATCAAGGGTTTTTTTTTTTTAATTATTTTTAAAGTTATTCTGCAAAAATTAAGGTGTCTGTTGGAGCAATAGCTTTGGGCAAGAATTGGCAGGAGTGAGGAGACTGCTGGGGATCATCCCGAGTTAATGTATGTTGGGGGAAGGGAGGGGAGAGGAGGGAATTTACTGCCCCAACTGCTAGGATTTCAGACGGACTTGGAGGGCACTTTTAAGGATGTCTAGCTGTCCATCTGCCTCCTTGTTCTGTGTGCTCAGTGCGGCTCGGATGCATTGGGCTGATATGTGTCGTGAGAGCGTGCGAGGCCGTTAGCCCTCTGCATGCCCAGGAGCGGGGGGATTGGCAGCGAGCCCTGCTGCGTGCGAGCCTGCACCCTCGCGCCCTGGGCAATGGGCAACACCGAGGGATGGCTGGGTGCTCTCGAGGGAACCAGCAGTGGCCCGGGAGCACGTCCCTCATCAGTGCTGTGGGCTGCCGCGTCGCGCAAGGCTGGGGCGCGAGTGACGCGTCCCGCGTGTGCCTCTAGCAAGAAGCCTTTGCTGCGTTGCTCAGCCGCTGGGGTGAGGAGGTGGCTCCCGAAGGCTCCGTTTGCAGCGTCCGGACTCGTCTCCCGGTGAGTCGACAGTCACCTCCTCCTGGGCAACGTGTGTGGGTGCTGCAGATGGGGCATGGCAGGGCAAACTGAACCAGCTGCCTTGGAGGAGGAAGTCCATCTTCCTGTTTTGTCCTACTTTTTACAACGGTTTTGGCTATGTTGGCAAGGAAGCTCTAGGAAGTGTAAGAAAAATAAACCCTAGTAGGCTCCCCTGGGAAAGCTGCTCCATGGCCTAGTCGTTTGGAGGGCTCTTGTCCCCATTCCCTGCCTGATGAGGGATGCTTTAGGCTCCCAGGGCTTTTCCTGTGCTCCTCCCTGGCCAAGGTGCGCCAGGGAAGGGCGCGTAGCTGCTTGCAGGTTTCCCAGTGACTGCCCGTGCTGCCTCGCTGGAGGGTGAGGATTGCCCCTGTCCTTGCCTTAACAAGATCCGTGGGCTCTGAGGGGCCTGGCAGGACTTTTGGAGCTTGGCGGCTGCTGGCCCAGTCGGAGCCTCACCTCTAGAGCGTCCAAACGCTCGATGTGAGTGGTGGGAAGCCCAAGTGTCACATTGTGACTGTTTCCTTTCCTGCACGTGAGCCCTGAAGTGCTGATCTTGGCACAAAGGGCTGCAGGCAGCAGCCTCCATGTTCCTGTTCTTACGGCTAGCCACAGTTTATCTTGGCTTTTTCCCGTTTCAAAAACAGCTGTGAAGTTGGGGTTGGGGAATTCTTCCTTTTTCTCTCTTTTTTTTTTTTTTTTTTTGATGCCACTAAGTGAAAATGACCCCTCTCAAAGGCATGTGAGGATGTGGAGGTGTCGTGGGGGGGTTTCATAGCCTTTTCCCTGCGTGTCTCCCTGCCGATGCCTCCGCGGTTCCTGTGGGATTCTCAACGCTGGGTGATCCTGCTTGTCGCCACTGCAGACAGGAACGCAGTCCGGCCTCTGTGTGGGAAAGCGCAACGTGCGCAACGGCGCCACAAACCTCGCCGGGTTTGCCAGGCCAGAGCTGTTTTGAGCCCAGTGAATCGTGTTACAGCCTGCGCAGAGCGTTTGAGGAGAGGGAAGGCCTTGTGGACAGCTCCTGCCTGTTTTTTCCCTCTTTTTTCGTACATTGCAGTGCAGATGAGCGTTTTGCTTAGGTGAGAACGTGGGAGCCCAGAGGGGCTGCGACTTGCCCAGCGTGGCTGGAAGGGCCGGCCTGGCCGCGCACGCCGTTTGGCTCTCATCTGCTGGGTTCTGTCTTTCCTGCATTACCAATGTTCGGAAAATCCTGATGTGATGGAGTAGGTGCCTGACTGAAGGTGTCTTGGTTCTTTTAAAGAAATAACTAAGGTGCGCTGGTTTTGTCTGTGTGTTTTTGCTGGTAGTCAGTGGGATTAGACAAGGAAGCTCAGCTGGGATGCTCGAGACACAGCTTCTGTAATGGGGAAACCTCAGCTGGGGGACCCGGGAGCTTTCTGTGTTAGCCCAGAGGGGAGACAAAGCTGCTCCCTGCGCTGCTGCCTCATTGACACCTTGCGTCCCATGTCCCTCTCCCCTGGGAATGGTTCTGCTGGGTAGAGTTTAGTGGCATCCATGTGACCCTCCTGTCCAGCTTTCATGGTTGTAGATGTATCTTGGACCCCTGGTATCCCTTCCCTGGCAGGAAAAATGACTATAGCAACACCAAAATTGCACTGTTATGCAGCAGTTACAGTATTGTGGAGAACTGTCTTGCTTTTGCTGTGCTTGCAACTTTTTGTTGGGGTAAAAAAAGTCCGGGTTTTGTCCCACTGGCACATCCAGCAGCCTCTACCCACCCAGATCGCTCAGAGGTGTGTTTGGTAATGTGGTGTGAACCTTTTAGAAGGTACAAATAATCCTGGGAAGCTTCCAAGCCTGAAGTGTAAACTGCAGATCAGGCCTCTGAGGCAGTGGGGTTGGGTGAGAGAATATGATCCCACAGGTTTAAGTGTTGCTTAGGGAAACACAAAAATAAGGAGGGGAAAGGTTCTCATCAATGGGGTAGTGAAAACCCATGACCAAGGTGTGGACCGGTCGCTTCAGAGAGCCCTGTCTGATGTCTCCTGCCTGCTGCAAATCCCAATGGTAGCTCCGTAAAGGGAATGCTCCTTGAAGACAGGCAGCTCACAGAACTACCAGCTCTTCCAGCTGCCTCCGGCCTGTGCTGCTTCAGGGATGGGCTCAGTTTCCCAGGGAATGGCTTTTCCTGCCTGGTTTGAAGAGCAGGTTGTAGAAAACTTTGGTTGTTTTCTTGAGGATTTTTGCTTGTTTGTTTATTTCCTGAAAGGCAGGGAACTAACGTCCTAACTTGAAGTTGGGAACTAAGAGCAAACAACAGGGCCTGTTGATCTTGTCTCTGGGGTCGTCTTGCTGCGGGGTTGGCTGCAGGGCTGCAGCCTAGCTCTGACCAACGCAGCACTGCGTGTCCTGCCATGGCAATTGGGAATAACAAGGGTGCAGAGGGGTCCTCCCATCCTTCCTCAGAGGAGGCTGTGTTGCCCTTGCTGTTGTCTTGCTCTCATGGGGAAAACTGCTGCTTATTTTACACCAGGTGGGCCAGCATGAAAGAAATGCATGTCCTGTGCACAGACCAGCGGTGCAAGCACTGGGTTCTCCTCTGCAAGGTGCTTCTGTGGCTTCAGTATCCCGAAGGCATCCAAACCACGTCACCTGGAGCACAGAGATCCCCCCAAAAAGCATCTCAAAGTGGGTCTGGAGAGAATATTCCTCTGGCCACAGAGGGCTTCGGTGTCTTTTAAATGAACCCTGTTGCTGAGCAGTGTTTGCTCCTCAAGTGATCCTTCCCGAAGGCCGGAGGACCGTTTAATGAGGCTACACACAGATGGGAATATTGAAAAGGGATAATTAGCCTCACTGTTTTTTTTTTTCCCCTCTGGGATTCCCCAGAGCTAACAACATTAGAGATCAGGTGGAAATTTTTATAATTGTGTCAGGCTTAAAGTGGGGCAGGATTCCCGAGTGAGGACTGATGGTCCTGAGCGTGAGTGGGGAGGAGTGCTGGCATTTTCTAGCTCTTCCTCTCTTGCTCTTTCTCAGTGTGGAGGTCAGGAGAGAGAGTAACTTTGTGGTGCTGCAGTTAGGGACCTTAATTGCTGCCTTGGCTCTAAGAGCCTGCCCAAATACCAACATAAGCTTTCTCAAACTGATGGCACCAGGCCTCTTGGTTAAAGGATGTGCTTGAGAGCTACCCAGGGGTAGGTTAGAAGCATTTGGGCGCTTGGGAGGCATAAGGTGGCTCTGGTACAACAGGCCAAGGACAGGAGCAAGCCCCATGAGCTCCTTGATGGAGCAGGTTTGGGGTCTTCCCCAGCTGTTTCTGCTCTGCCTGCAGGGCTGCACGTCCTTCTCCATCCCTGCACAAGCCGTTGGGACATGCAGGGGTTGTGGTGAGGACGTGCAGAGCCCCTTGCTCCTCTCGCCTGAGCTGGGCACATCCCGGCTGTGCGGGACCCTTGGTGCCCCCTGTGCCCGGCCACCTCTCTGGCTTCAGCAGATGTGATGGTTCATCCCTCCTCTTGCGCCTGGTGCAGACCAGAAAACGGGAGAAAAACTGGTGCATTGAGCTTGTTCTTACTGAAAAGAAGGACAACAATTTGTTGTTAAATCCCCTGGCAGGACACCTGGGGCTCTGGGGATGCAGTGCTTGCTTTAGACTGTATTCCTTCTTCCTTTTAGCAGCTTACATGGCCAAGTGGAGTGTTGGGAACAGACAGCAACTGAAAATGAGCCTTTTCCTCTCAAATTAGGTCCACCACTAAAACTCAGCACTGGAAAATGGCTTCTGTGATGGCATGTGGGTTGTCTTAGATTCAGTGCCCAGTTTTCGAAGTAGGGCCTTTTGCATTAATACTGGTTGGTAAATGGACGTGAATGACACGCGTATGTGTAAGAGACATTTAGTGACCTAGTTGACAGCGTGTTTTGATTCTAATTGCTTCAAAATACAGAAGAACCTTCCTATTTCACAGCTGCGCGGTACCTCGTGCCGTGGTGTCATCTGTGCTACCAGACACCAACACTGTCCAAAATATTAATAAAATGATTCTGTATTTTGTGAGCTAATTTAATAGCCTAGGAATATAATGAAATCTTTATGGGGGGTTGAGAGACAGTGGTTTTGTGTGTGAATTACAGGGTCTGCAAGTGGGCGAGACACTAACTGCTTGTTTTAGTGCTGACAATATATTTATTTTTGTGTTTATTCCTGGATTAGAGTGTGTGAATAGCATCCCAGTAAACAGTCAGGCACATGGTTGCTTATCAAGTATTTAAAAGTGAAAGGTCTTGTAATTTTCCTTAGTAATGACTGTGATTTCTTCCAGCTGGATTAATGGCTCCCACTTCTACCCATGAAGAGCAAGGGGTATTTAGGCTTCTACATGGAGAGTTATCATCTCCTATAATAACACAGACAAGAGCATTTTTCCCCCTTCTTGGCCTGCGATCCGAGGAAGGATGAAACATGCAAAACCTGAGTTAATACCTTGTAAAGCCTTTTAATATTCCTTCTTTTGTCATTCCTGTTGGAGGGATGCAGGAATGGCTGCTGGCATCAGCCCAGCAGCAGCCTGAGTTGCTTTTGTTTCAGTTTGAGGCAATCAGTGGGTCTTGTGATGGAGCTGCCCTGAAAGGTCACTTTCAATTAGGTTTTTGGCACATTCCTGTCCCCAGCTGTGCTGTCCTGGTGGAACAGGTTGCACACAGCTTTGCAGCTTGAGCCCACTGCAGTGAGCACTTTCAAAAAGATATTTTGAGTAGCTGCCGACAGGCCAAAGGGAAAAGCAAATTGTGAACCGAGTGTTTGGGTCTGTCCCTGTCATTGCTGCTGGTACCTGAGGTAGTGGCAAACAAGCCTTGAAGCCTGAGCCTTGGCCCTGACCTGTTCTGCGCCTCTGGGCAGCAGCTTCCTTGGGCTGAACCCCCTTTTCCTGAGGGGCTGTGCTGGAGCGGGATGTCAAGGGGGCTCCTGAACACGGTGTCCGCTCTCTGTGCAGTTCTGAACGCGTTGGAGCTGTGACCCTTGTTGTGCTGCCCCAACTATGCCATGCTGATGGCTGGCCAAGTCTTGAGCTGTTTTTCGTGTGCATCTGAACTGCACACTTTCCTCTCCCTCTTCCTTTGGGAAGCACCTCAGTCAGGTCTGTGTCGGGTTGGAGGAGCCTGGAGGCGGTCATGGTTGGTCAGGCCGGGCTAGGGCACCTAGAGGATCCTGCCTCTGCCATGGGCTTTGGGGACTTGCCCAGCTCAGGTGGGTCCCAATCCCTCAAGCCCTTCAAGGGCCAAATTCGTGCTGCCTGTGGGATCTGTGGATGCAGCTCGCCTCACGCAGGGCGCTGCGGCTGTGAGCGGGCTTGAGCTCTGCTGCTGCCATTAAAAGCAGCCCACAACCTGCTGCTCATGGGGCTTGGCAGAAGTTCTGGCTCACTGCTGCCTAAGGACACTTGAGTTTATTCTGTCTAAGGAAATCCATGGAAGTAAAGTAACCGTTGGCGTATGGTTACGGCATGACGTGACTGTTTTTGAGGGCTTGTGGCTAGGTGCTGTTTAGGATGTCTTTAAATTGTGATGATCCTGGAGCAAGGCTTTGTTTTTATGTGCTTTTTCTCATGAATTGCTCTTCCTGTTCCTTTCTCCTCCTTTCCAATCTGATCAGCAACTGCTTCTAAATATTTCGTTGCATGGGATTTGTCTCTGTCCACGTGACTGCCCCTGCTTTGAAAGGCAGGTGACAACTGGTGGGGGGAATGGGGTTAATCTCTCGTCCCTTGGACCGAGGCAGGAGCTCGGCACAAGCACTGGCTCCTGTTCTTGTGCCTTTCCCACCTTTGGAGAGGCAGCAGAAGAGCCGTTCCCCTTCCCGAGCACTCCTTGCTGGTGCCCTCTGCGGCTGTGCCCTGCTCCCCTGCTGACCGAGGACACGGGTGGCTTCTGTGTGTGCGAGACTTGCAGCCTCGAGGCCTTGCCAGGCCCGGCGGGTCAGTTCGCACCTTCCCCGCTACTGGAAGCCTTCCTGGCTCCTCAGCATGAGCAGCAGGGCGGGAAGGAGCCCACCCACCCTCTCTGGCAGTGTGTGGGGACGGTCGCCGCGCTCTCAGCGCGTGGGGAGGGAGGCTGCGCTGCATGGGCCGTGTGCCCTGAGCAGGGCTCGGGAGATACCAACAGACTCGTTCTCAGGGGAGCAAAGCCGTGCGCTTGGTAACCAGGCTGCTCTAAGGGCTTCTGGAAGCCCCTAGAGCTGGTGGAGTTGGTATAACGGAGGGGCTAAAGTAGTTGGGATTTTCTAACTATTAATGGAGTGTTTTTTTGGAGATCCTCATTCATCTGTTTGTAATTCACTCCCTCCTGTAGATGCGCTATTGATTTATTATTTTTTGCAGTTCAGTATTTTATGCCCTGTGGGCCTCAAACAAAAAGCAGCTGGAGAATGAGAGCAGATTCCTGCGTTCGGCAGTGCCGGAGCTTTCTCTTTCGTTCCCAGCCCCGGCCGTGTTCCTTCCTCCGGTGCTGATGGCAGACGTTGCCAGCAGCGCACGCTGTGGCCTGCGGGTCATGGGTGGCAGCTCAGCTGCTGCCTCGCCGACCAGCAAATGAGGAAATCAAGAGCCCAATTAAGAGATGAGCATTACCCCTTGTGCCCTAGGTGGAGTATTCAGTAGCTTCTAGCCAGTTTGCTTGAATGAATGAGTGTTCCTGTTCATTTGGGGGGGAAGAAGTCCCCTCTTCCAGCTCTAATTAGCTACTCTTTTGCTTTTTTCTTCTATGTGTTTAGGGAGGTTGTAATTGGAATGAAGTCTTAACAAAATGCAAGCTACACAGGCTGTAGCTGATGGGGCAATTTTTGTGCAGGTGTTGTGGCCTCATAGACTAACTCTGCTGCCCGTGGTCTATGGTTTCCTTGCTGGAGTATCCTGCTCTTCCTTACCCTCTGCTTTGTCCTTTCTCCTTCTTTCTTTCTGTAGAGTGACAAAGGAAGTGGATGCAGCCTCAAAAGAAGCTAAATCTTTTCTGAAACAGCAAGAGAAAACGCAGTCAGGCGCTCCAGCTCCCCTCCCTACAGTCTCTGGGTGAGTATGTGTTTTTTTTTCTGCCTAAGTGTGGATAATTAGTACAAAAGAAGGTGTTCCAGTTGGTGATTTAGGCTCTGCTCCTTTGCCTTTAAGCTAATGGATATTTACTGTCTGCAGGATTTCAATGGGAACAAAACAAGGCTTGGAAGGTGCAGTGATGTGGGGAGAAGGATATGGGGGAAGCAACCCATGAGTCTCAGCGACTCAGTTCATAATACCAGGCTTAAATTTCTCATTCCTTGTAAGTTATTCATCCTTGTAAGCAAACCTTGTTTTGCACATGCTGAGCAGCCTGATCATGGTGCGGGTAGCAGAAACGTGCCTGCTGTTGCCTGCACATCCCTTGAAAGGTGCTTCCCTGGACCATGAAAAGCAGCAACCAGCTGGGTGTGACTTCTGGCAAATCTTGGGAGAGCAGTTGCACAAGAGACTTTTTGCTTCTTCAGTGTCCTGTAATCACAGAATCACAGAATGCTTAAGTTTGAAAGGGACCTCTAGAGGTCATCTAGTCCAACCCCCTGCACACGCAGGGTCACCTAGAGCACGTGGCACAGGACTGCGTCCAAGCGGGTTTTGAAGATCTGCAGAGAAAGAGACTCCACAACCTCTCTGGGCAGCCTGTTCCAGGGCTCTCGCACCCTCACTGTGAAAAAAAATTTCCTTAAGTTCCTGTGGAACTTTTGGTGTTTCAGTTTCTGGCCATTTCCTCTAGTTCTGTCTGTGGCCACCAGTGAAAAGAGGCCAGCACCATTCTCCTCACTGCCTCCCTTGAGGTACTTATCGATGCTGACCAGGTCCCCTCTCAGCCTTCGCTTCTCCAGGCTGAACAGGCCCAGCTCCCTCAGCCTTTCCTCATAGGGCAGATTCAGTGTGGATTTGTCACTCTTTGTGTAAGCTCTAACACATAATTTGGAGATTATCACAGGGCTCGATGAAGACCTGAGTTCAGGTCCTCTGCGCGTCTCGCATGCCTCTCCAGGCAGTTCTTGATGAACTTGGAAGATCATCCCCCTCCCTGGAATAAATAAGATGCAAGATCATCCCCCTCCCTGGAATAAATAAGATGCTTCTGTCTTCCAACAGTGACCTTTATTTCAGTCAGTCATTTGCCTTTATATTTGAAAGGCCTAAGCCGGGTGTAATTTGGTCATGCAGAAACAAGACCCACTAAATAAATGCATTGTCTTTCCCATCTGCCAAAGAGCTCTTCTGCAGTGAGTTAAGGCTGCCTGTGTCGCTGGGAGAGGCTGTCGCTCACTTGCTGCAGCTGGACTGTCATTACTCTTCCTAGCTGCGTGGTGCCTCACTTGCAGGCAGATTGGTGCAAGCAGGGTGCACAGCGTGATGTATGGCTGCCCTTAACAGCTGCCGTCCCCAAGATGCATGAATTTGTCAGTGAGCGTAGCCTTGTTGCTGGTGCCACGCTGCAGTTTTGTCCCTGTGGAGTTAATGGGAGTTAACTTAAATGTTGGTCTGGCTTATGACATTTTGCACTGAAACTTGTGTTGAGTGGATTGGCATTCTAGCTTCAACTTAGTTGGCCAAAGAGGCTAGGACAGCTCCTAGCTTGGCACATCTTGCCTTCGTCCAGAGCACAGACCGGATGCAGTGCAGGCCTGGGGGCCTTCCCGTTCCCTCCCCTGCTGCAGCAAGTCCTGCTTCTGCTGTGAGGGGGGTGCAACAGCTGTCCTTGCTCAGGGTGTGGGACACTCCAGTGCCCTTGGAGGTTTAGCAGGGAGCCTGGCCTCAGGAGTGGGTCCTCTGGCCTGCAAGCATGTGCAGGAACTCCCACTTGAGCACAGTAACAAGGCTGGTGTTGAGACCCTTGTGAACACACTCGCCTTTGGGCTTACAAGGGCGCTTCTGTTTGGGAAGGCAAATCCCTTCTGCGAAAATCATGGAGATCTAGTTCTAGACCTAGCACTAAGCCCCTGCCTGCGCCTCGGCTGCCGAGGGGCTGCAGCCTCGCATGATGTGCTAGAGCAGCGCCTGTGCAGCGATGGTGCCTCGTGCCCATAGGTTACCCAAAATACAAGTTTGGCAGCGATGGAGTGCTTTGTCTCCCTCTGTACATCACAAGAGATGCCTGGATTGGTTTTGCTGTGAGGAATCAAGAAATATGTGATTCAGGCTCCCAGGGGCCCTCACTGCTCAGTGAGCTGCTGTCAGTCCCTGGGAAGAGCTTTGCTTGGCAAAGTGCAGCCTGGCTGAGTCGAGGGGACTCGCAGCTACGAGTGGCTTCTCCATGTGGCTTTGCTTTCTTCACCTCGCAAGCAGCTTGCTTCATTTCTAGCTGCAGCCAGCCTGGCCGCTGTTTATTTAATTTCCTTTCCCTAAGCAGATAGAAGTAATCCAGGAAAGCAGTGGCCACGAAAACAAACATCCGCTTTCTCATCTCCACATTACAACCCATGTAGCACATGGGTCTCGGAGAAGGGATGTTTGGGGCTGAAAGTGCATTTCCTGAGTGTCTTTAACGTCCATCCCGGATGTGCTATAAAAAGCGAGATTTGCGCTTGCAAGGGACACGGGGGGCAGTTGGAGGAGAACAAGCCAAATGCTTGGCTGTAATTAAAGCCAGAAGTACAACTCAACCGCCCTGTTCTCAGCAGACTCTGCTGCCAAGGTCAGAAGTCTCTGGTTCCCAGGCTGTGCTGGTTTCCCAGCCTTTTTGTTTCTCTGGCCACATCCCCGTGACACCCCGGTTTTGGAGCTGTGACCGTGGGCGGTTGGTGTCTGGTATCCAGTTGTTAGAGGGGCTTGGGTTGGTGCTTTGTCCCAGCTGTGTTTCCCTCATGCTGAGAGGTTGTATCAGTTAGTCCTGCGCTGAGGGGTCAGCTAGGTGATTTCAGAGAATCCATTGATTGTTCCTGTCTATTGCAAAATGCTGATTGGAAGACTTGGAAAACAGCACAGACCGATCCCCAGGAGGTGTTTTGCCTCTCTGGGCAGCTGTGTGTGCTGGAGCTGGTTCCTATGCCCTGGCTTGGCCTTCCAGAGGCATCCGGAACAGCTGGGGCCGTAAGCGTGTGACCCCACGGAGGAGTCCTTGGGTCTCCAAGCACTGTGTCCCAGCTCCACTGCCAGCCAGGCAGGAGCCCCTGGAAGTCCTCCATGAGCTGGGTCACCCTCTTCCTCCTCTTCTGCGCTAGCAATCTTGTTTTGAAAGGCCGATTCATATTCAGGGGGTGGTATAAGAAAGCAGATGAAATGGCCTTTAAACAGGTACCCGCCAAATAAACGTGTGCCTGTGCTCACAAGGTGGAGAAGGTGGGGCTAGGGGCTGGGAAGGGTCTCCAAGCCTGGGCCCTTGTGCGTGAGCTGCCATGGCTTCGCTGTCTGCTCGAGCACGCTGGGGTTGCAGGAGGAACAGTTGTTCTGTAGCCATCTCAAATGCATAAGATGAAAGAAAATGCAGTTGACGGATTTTATTTCAGATTCTCCCCTAGGCATCTCTGTGCATGGCCTGAACGAGAGCCAGGAAGAAAAAGGGAGGTTTTCCTCTAGCTTTGTTCTTGTGCTTGCTTACTGCTGAAACCATTTGCAGCCTGTGCGTCTTCTCTCCCACCTAGATGTGGCAGGAGGAGGAACAATGCCCATCCTCATGTGAGTGGGTGAATGGGCTGGTTCCTTCCCCCATGTGCTGAGATCTTGAACTAGTTACCTGCAGGATCCTGACTTGTTAATGTAATCTTCAAGTTAACCTCTCCTTTGAGATGCTTGGTTTCCTTCCAAAGCTTTTCTTTCGTAGGATTCTGGAGTTAATTAGATCACTTCGCTGTTATGCCTAAACCTAGTTTCTTTGGATCTTAATGCAGCTTTATTTATTTATTTGTGCACGAGGCTAGAGCTGGTGGAACATATTCTCAGGTCTTGGCCCTGGCAGCAGGTGCCCTTTGGAGAGGGACACTGCTCGGAGACACAGGCTGTGCTCTTGCTGTAAACCTCAGAACATCTTGAGCAAATGCTGCAGCTCACATGCCTCCACAGAGCAGGTTCATTGCACAGCAACCCCTTGGGCCTCTCTTCTTCAGAAAACAAGAATTCCTGTTCCAGTTTCAGCCCAGAATCAAGTGCAAACCCAATTATCTACTTAAAACTCCCGCCCTGTTTCCCCTGCATGGGGTGAACAAAGATGCAGATAATCAAGAACAGCAGAGCGGTGGGTGGGTTTTAATTTAAGAGTCCTTTAAGCAGCTGAACAGCTCTGTTCTTGCTGCTGGTTTCAAGAGTTGGGGGCTTTGCTCTGCACTTCCCTTCGTGTGCTCCAGAGAGTGCTGTGCTGCCAGGCGGTGGGAAATCCCAGCCCATGTTCCAGAGCCGGTGTCTGCATGTGAGCAGTGCACTACCCGTTATCCTGTGCGTAACAAGATGAGCCAGCCAGGGGCGATATTCATGTGCCCTAGAGCTAGATTTCCTTATTCCCTATTTGTCCGCTTGGCTTGTGAAAGATGAGATGTTTTAAATGTGGCGGTGGCTGCTCCAAGTGAGTA
The DNA here is from genome assembly GCF_000705375.1 of Tinamus guttatus. The sequence goes on along the minus strand of NW_010577228.1, from coordinate 52,479 downwards.
ATTCCTCTTCAGGTCTCAGGTCCTTTGTTCCTTTTATTTTGGTTTAATTATTCTTTGTTCATGGTTTTTCTGCTGCCTTATGCCTATCCACTCCTCGAATCACTGTGGTGATGAGGCTTTTTTTTTTTGAGTAGCTTGTTTTCATTTGCTTGGTGGACTAAAATACACAGCAGTTTGGTTCAGAAAGGTGCTCTCACATGTGGGGGAGAGGGAATTTGTCCCTTGGAGAAAACCACGGCTGCTTCAGCACTGAAGAGAAGGGGCTTTGGTGGGTCGTCACACTGTGGTGATGAGGCGTCGAGCGCGCCAGCCGGCATGAGCCCCCGAGGGCGCGCCCTGAGGCGTCTCGGCGAGGCACGAGGCGTCTCGGCGTGCCCTGAGGCGAAGCCCCGGCCAAGCAGCGGCCGTGGGGACCTGGCTGAGCCGCAAAGCAAAGTGAGGGCACGAGTTGTGGCCGGCAGCTTGTGTGCCACCTGCGTGTCCAGGCTGCTGTCACCTCAAGGGTTAACTGTGCGCAGCAGAATGGCTGCTGCTTTGGTCCTTGCCCCTTCTCCTTACAGTTCTTGAGCTTATGTTAAGCCTCTTCTAATGAGAAGGGGAGCGCGGGGTGTGAGGAGTTCTGTGGCTGCGCTCCCAGGCTTGAAGCGAGACGTGACCAGCCACCCCCTGTGCAAAACACGAGTCGCAGGACTGCTGCTCCTGTCCTCGGTCTGAAGGAGTCGGTGCCTTCTCCCCCAGCCCCTCCACAACAGACAAGTGTGACCTGGGCTGCGCCGCTGTCCTGCGCCGTGTTGGCACGGGGTTACCTTTGCCTGGGGCAGCGGCACCTGCCTGGGCAGAAGAGCTCGACCGAGCGGTGCCTGGATGGCTCTGCCTCCGTGTCCGTGTGGCCAAGCGGGATCGCCAGGCTGCACTAACTGGGATCAGCTGTTTCTTTTTCTAGTCTTGTCCGGGGAAAGGAATCTCAGCTATTTGAGGACTTATATTCTCTCAAGCATTTGTCTTATAAAATACAAACAACCCCCACCAGACTGGGGCCTTTGATAATTCCCCTCTGAAAGCTGCGGGGCAGTTTTCCCTTAGGGCAGCGCAGGTTTTACGAGGCATATTTTCAGTTGCTTTCGTCTCTTGGATCGTGACTGTTTTTCTCTTTCCCCCTCTGTGAAAACGATTGAGGAAATTAACTGCTAATGGGGAATGAAGCCAGCTGTATTTTTACTCCAGACCCCTTGAAAGGCTGTGGAGGGAAACCCCTGCATCTTCCCATCGTTGGCTTGATCTAAGGGGAACAAGAGGTGAAGGGGGGAAGCCTGGTTTACTGGTTAAAGTCTGGGGTTGGAGGTGGGTGTTAAGAGCTTCTGTTTCTGCTGTGCTGTGGCTTGAGGGTGCATGTACATTTTTATATATATATATATACATATATATATATACACACACAATACACCATTTTGCTCTTACAGTGCCTTCCTGCATATTAGCTAAGTGTCTCCCCTGTACCAAATGCTTATGTTGTGTTGTCTTGCTTTCCCACACTCATCTTTTTTTTTTCACATCAAGGAACAAGTTGAGTGGAATTGGTCTTTCTAAAGTATGACCTGGCTAAACAAGGCTGACATGATGGCCACAGCAGTGGTGCTCCCTCCTGCCCCAAGGTTTTTACATATTGGTGGCCTTGCTCTTGAAGAATCAGCATTGACGATGCTTTCCAGCATGTCTGTCAGTCGAAACCTTGATCTGCATGCGGTGGTGTTTGCCTCATGCAGGACTAGGTTTAGAAAACAGACATGCCTAGGCTGGCTGCCTCGATAGCCAGATATGAAGTCAAGCAGTTGGGGTTAAATCAGCAAGTTAACGAGGAGAATGCTGGATTTCCCCTCCCTGCTTTGAAGGAGGTGGCGATGTGGAGCTGAGCTTTTGAAGGGAGCATGGCCTCTGCTTGGAGCTGTAACCTCCCGCTTGACAGCAGTCTGTGCCACTGTTGTTCCCAGGAGAGCCCTGGAGTGACCGCGCAAGTTGTGCGTCTGCCGTGGCCATGGTTCCTGGCCCTGGGATGGCTGGTGTAGCTGGGTTTCACATGGGTTCTTGCTGGTCTGCTGGAGGTGAAGTAACTTGGCCGCAGATCACTTAAGCCACTCCATCTCCAGTTCTTTCCTTCCTTTGTTCCTGTCCGAAACCTGGAGCCTCCAGTGAACCTATGTGCAGGATGAGCTGAAAAGGGCACTTTAAGCCCCAGGCTGTCCCGAGCTCTCCAGAGTGCCCTAATCTGTAAAGCCACCAAGGGCCTTATTTCCCCCTGCAGCTCAGCAAGGGCTTTCAAAGCTCCTCTGGTGCGTGGGGTTACAGCGGGGCAGGGAGAGGGGGGCTGATTGACTGTCCCCCCTGACAGGGACCACCCGCTTTTCTGAAAACAGCGGGGGGAGGAACTCTGTGCACTGTCCTTTCACGGTGCTCTTTTGGCACCTGCTCTGGATTTTCAAGGTTGATGATCACGTCCTTGACCTGGCGTAGCGCAGTGGCTCCCATGGCTCCAATAGCCTTTGGGGAGCCGCGTTGGGACTTCAGCACTGTCCCTGAAAGCCTCTGGGCAGCGTGCGGACAGCACCTTCATCACCTAAAGGGCCTGGAATGAGAGCGGGGGTGATATTTCTCAAAGTAACAACTCCTGGGCATGTGCCATGGTGGACTGTAGCTTTATTTTCCTCTCTCTCCTGGAAGCTGCAGGAAGCCTCAGGAGCAGCAGGCCAGGTAGAAGGAGCCAGCAGTGCGAGTACAGAGGAAGGCAGCACTTCTCTTCCTCCTAGAAAGGACTCGCTGAACAAGCAAATGGCTGTTCCCGACGTTAAGGAAGGGGTTAAAGGTTCCCTGTGAAGGCTGGCTGCCTCCAACTCCCGCTTTCCATAGCACAAAGCCGGTGGGAATTCAGCCGAAGGCTGCGTCTCCCCCTGCCCCCTTCTCTGCCGCGAGAGGCAGGCGAAGCTCCCGGCTCCGAGCGGCGTCCCTGCCAGCATGGCTCGTGCGGGAAGTGCAGCAAGAACGCAGAGACATGAGCACATGGAAGGGGAGGCTGTGAAACTTGCCTTGGGAGAGCCCTGGAAAGTGTTTTTTTAATTATTTTTTATTATTTTTTCCTGGCACGGTCTCGAATGGTGACTGGTGTGCAGCACGCCTGCTGCCTCCTCCGTGAGCTGCAGGAGGGTGGCTGCAGCAGCTGGCGCGTGCAGCACTGCCGAATCCCTGGAGAGCGGGATGCAGGGAAGCTCTGCCTTCACCGTTGGCGCTGAATGATGCACAGCGAGTTGCTTAGGCTAGAGCCTGTAAAGGTGTCTAGGTTCTTAATCCTCTACTGAAACCTGGGGGAGGTTCAAGCATTTACTCCTGTGTGGATCTTGTCCTCCTCCTGCGGGTGAGGTGGCTGTGAAGATGCTGCCCGTGGCCACCGCTCTGCCTTGCCTGCAGGCACTGGTGGATTCCCAGTGCCAGAGGCCTGCAGGAGCAGTTTGCACAGCCCCAGCACGTAGATCTCTGCTGCAGCCCTGGGAATTGGCTGCAGCAGCCCTGGGAATTGGCTGCTGCAGCGCAGGCCCTGCTGTCCTGGTCCTCACGTTGCTGTACTGTGTTCTGCATCGCAGCGGCGCCATGAAGGCGATGCAGCCCCGGGTCTTTTGCTGGGCAGCGTTTGCTTTAAGGACGGCATCGTTTTTTCCCTAATGTGTAAAATGTCTTTTTTCTCCCTGCTATTTGTTCTCTCCCTTTGGAAAGCTGGCATGGCTCTCCGTTTCCTTCCCTGCTCGCACGCGTGCGCTTGAGGGCCTCGCCAGCTGTGCTGGGCTATTTGCGTTGCGGGGGATCCGTTTTCATTTTTTCCCAAGTCAACGCTACACGTGTAGCATTTGTTTTGGAAACAAACCTGCTTCTGGAGAACTACATGGCCCCTGCGAGCAGATTAGCACAAAACAGCTCGTAGGTTTTGGGCTGTCCCTGAAGGCGATGTGAGGCAGCGCCCTCCGTCCTTGCTTTACGCTCTCTTGGCTGCTGCAGTTAACTAGGACCCTCGAGAAGCCTTTGGAGGAGAAGCTGTGCATGGTCACCTCTGCCAGCCCCGTGCTGCAGCCCAGCCGCACGGCAGCGTTCGGCTGGCTGGGGCTGCAGCTCAATCTTTTGTTGAATCCCTTATGGAGGTGGAATATCCACACTCTGCAGATAGGTAAGGCTTTTTCCTACCAACTGTCCTCCAGAGCCTTCTGCTGTAAAAATGTGTCAGCAAATATTAGGAGGAGGCCCTTGGTGAAAGCTGCTGAGAGTGTCACCAAACTCATCCAGTTTAACCTTCCTCGATTGCAAACAAAAGTCTCCTGGAGCAAAAAGAGGAAAGAGGAAAAGCGGCCTCCTGTATCCCTCCTGCAGCAGGAAGGCTGGATGGCAAAGCCACGTGGGCTCTGCCCAGGCTGTGGAAAACCCGCAGTGTCCTGGGGTTGAGACCCCGGCGGGAGCTGGCACGCTTCATGCTCCATGCCAGCGCTTCCGCTCCCTCGACGCGTGCCTGGGTATCGGCCATCACTAGTGCCGAGCCTTAGTTTTCTGGGTCAAACTTGCAAACGAGGAGAGCGTGGAGGCTCCAAGCAGTGCTCAGGCTAGGGTTCCTGAGAAGAGCCCTGCAGTGCCTCCATCCCTCTTCCTGTGCTTTTCCTCTGGTCCCATGCCCCGCGTGTGGCGGCTCTCACTTGTGCTCAGTCTTAAACCCTGCTTGCACCGGCCTGGGGCCCTGCATCAGCTCGTGTACTTTCTCGCCAGCAAATCTGCAGTCTGAAGCCATACTAAAGCCAGAGTGCTTCAAATGCAGCCCGGTTCTGCTTGTCTTTACGAGCTCACCCTTGTCTCACCGTTACTTCTTTTCTTTCTTTTTGAGGTGCAATGAAACAAATATAAAAGAGAAAAAACCAACCTCAATGCTGTTTTATTGCCAGAAACCCCTCTGCAGGGAGGGCCCAGCAGCATCCTCCAGACTATCTGAGCTCAAGTAGTGGATTTTTGGTGCAAGCTGCGAGTACCCAGAGAGTTTCTGGAACTGGTAGAAGTGTCTGGACCCGCTCTGTGTGCGTGCCGAGCGATGGGATTTGCTTGGCCCTCCTCACTGAGGCACAGGGAACAGCTTTATCCTCATCTTCCTTGGTGGAGAAGGTTGTTCCAGCCCTGTTCTCCCATGGTGTCAATGAAGAAATTGAGGCACCAGAAGCACCTGTTTTACCCGAGGTTGTTTAGGATTTGAGGTTGAACCCAAATTTCTGGGCTCTTTCTCTTGTAGTACTGGCCTTTAGTGTAGCTTTCATGGCTGCTAGGTTAAACATGCTGCTGCTTTTATGTGAAGAGCCTGGTCATATGGGAAAAGAGGGTTTTTTTCTCTCCTTTTTTAAAAAAAATAAAAATAAAAATAAATAAAAAAAGAAAACCTCTGGTTTGATTGGGCATGCCCGGCGTGGTAGGCTTGCAAAATAGCTCCTTTGTCAAGTGCTTTCGACACAAATCTGTGCCTATTGGATCTGAAGGCCAGAAACGTTTGTGCGCGTTCGTGTGCTCTGAACTCCTGCCCAGGCTGCTTCTCCAGGCCCTGCTGTGCCAAAGCAGTGACCTTCTTGGGTCTCCTTGGTGGAGATTCTCCAGCTAATCTTCAGTCAAAGCCCTCAAGGACCAGAAAATTCTTTCCTCTCTTTGAGCATGGTTATGCACTGCATCAAGCTCTGGCTGTTAATTGTGGATGCTGCTTTTTTCATTGCAGTTTGTTTTCCATTTGTTATTAGCTCTTTATGTGAAACTGGATTCTCTTCTATCAGAAAGGGACAAGCAAGAAGCAGAACAAATTGTCTGAGAGTTGCAAATACACCAGAGCATCCCCAAGCATCGCAATTTGCTTAAGCTCTGCTCCCCTGGGTTTTGTTTAGATGTCACTAGAACATGGTAGTATTTATATCTGTTTAATTGGGAATACCCTGCTGCTGTCCCTCGTGCTCTGGAACTCGTGTTTCCCATGATGGAGCAAGCGCTCTAGATGGCACGAGTGCGTTTCTGCCGCGCTTGTGGGAAATGCAGAAATGCAGATTGTGTTGAAAGGTTGGGGCCTGTCGATTTAAGTACTGATGCCAGTAACAGGGTTGTGGCTGTGACGACGCAGGGCCTCAAGGCACTCGCTCGGTGCTTGTGCTGGATGCCGTGGGGACGGCAGGGTTGTGCCAAAGAAAGCAATGGCTCTGCAAAGTGGTAACGTGCTTCAGGTGCAGAAATAATGGGCAGGGTCCTCTTGGGTGCATCCCCTGTGTGTGGGACATGTCTGGATCTGGAGAGAAGGACTTTTGTCCTCCCCAAAGCAAAAGGGAAGGTGGTAGGGCTGAATCTGAGAAATGATCCAGATTAAAGCTTGGGAGGAGGCCCCTGGCAGAGAGCTTTTCTTATTTACTTTGATATGTGATGTAACTGGAAAGAAAGCAGCTGTCCAGAAGCCCAGGCGCCTGCAGATTGATCGCTGAGGAGGAAGAGGTGAAGACCCTATTCCTCGCCGATGTCCAGGGCTTGGCGAGCGGGATGGCTGTGGTAGGTCGTTGTAATATCAGTGTCTCCATTCCAAAAGTGCTGGGGAGCTCTGCTGAGTGGTTCTTCATCAGCCCGAGTTGAACAGTGAACCAGAAGGCGCAACAGTACTGCTTTCTCCTCTCTTTAATCCTTTTAGGATTTGGGGCTGTAGTCAAAGTTAATGCGCAGTCGAAACCCTCGGGGTTTCTCCTACGTGCTGCTGCCCCTTTCCGTAGAGAGGGACGTGCGGAGTAGCTTGCGGATAAATGGAGAAGGGGCCGCTGGATCCTCGAAGAGGCTCTGCACGGAGAAGACCTCGCGCTCGCGAGGGGCCTCGCGCGT
>NW_010577226.1:60709-81763 GCF_000705375.1 Tinamus guttatus | reverse complement strand
CAGTAGTGCTGGAGAACTACAGCCTGGTGGATAAGCAGCTATATTGATGGCATTTAGCAACAGGGATTCACTGGAACTGGCCAGGTTACCTGCCCAGCCCACCTGTAACCATGGTGTAGGCCTTAAATTCACCATATTGGCATCCCCAAGTTTTTTTTTGACAGAACAAGCATTCACAAATTTCCTTTTACGTTTATGTGCACCCTTCTCAAGGCAAGGCAGTGACACAGCAGTGCAGGAATTCCCCCTCTACTGGCACCATAAAGCTGACTTTATGACACTGACGCTAGGCCCCCAAAGACAGCATCTCTGATGCTAAAACACTAGGATTGGCAAAAGCAACAAACTATTTTCTAAAAAGGTACCTCAGAAGCAATTCTCATGGGTTGTATCATCCCACTGAAAGTTCACAAGGGTGAACCTTGAATCCTGTTTGGCTTTCAGATGGATTTACACACCCAAAACTTCCAAGTAATATGAGGATGTCTTAACGAAAACAAGTACTTGGAACTTGTCATCCACATGCCAAAGCATCTCCCAGCCCCACACGCTTCAGTGCTGGAACCATTAAATTACTCCATTGAATCAGAACTATTTGTCTATCAGCTTAGACAAGTTTATTATTACTATTACTGGGGGGAGAACCTCTGTTAAAAAAACACCTCCTAGCACTTAGGGGTTCCTAACCTTGTGTATTCCATAATAGGAGAGTTGTGAAGGGTACATGTGCAACCCCAGTAAACACGGCTAATGAGAAAAATATGGATTTGCAGTGCACCAAATCCACACCTTTAGCCTGTTACATACATAGATACATTCTTGATGAAAGAGATAGCCTCTTCCACAGACTTATGTAAACTGCCAAACAAAACATCTTCTATTACAAAGAAAAGAAAAAATGCATTTTTCTTAGACTACAAAGTAATAAAGCCCTGGATGTTTTGTTTGGATTATTACCTATGGTATCTAGCATCTCTCATGCCTAAAATAGGCCAGCTACAGTCAAGATGTGGGAGTTAGAAGTAGGTCATCAAAACCTGTTTTCCTGGGCTGGCACAGTTTTCCTTGCTCTTCTCATTTTCATTCCCAGTTGATCTTGCACTCTTGACTATGTCACACTTGAAGGTTTTTTCATTCTTTGCTATCAGTTATGCTATTAAGAAAATCTGTTTATTCAGAAGAACAGACAACTTACCTTTTGCTAAGAGAAATTCTTCATTATAGGAAATTCACAAACTTTCAAAAACAAATCTGTTGCTTGTTTGCTTCAGATGAACATTGCATGGAAAAACAAGAGCATTGGCAACAGGCCAACAACAAAACCCCAAAGACTTCAGCACACTTCCTAACCATTAAAGCAAAACATTTACCTAGAAAATTAAGTATCCTGCCACAAAGTCTTCTTCAGATAAATACACTGTGGATATTGTAAAAGCCATTTTATGGCCAACATTTGTTTATTTAGTTAAAAAAGTGATGCTTATTTCTTTCTGCCTTTTGCTTTCTACCTGCTTTGCAGTAATTTACTATTTTTAGATGTATGAATTGAGCTTTGGCTTCTTTTTAGAAATGGTTTGATCTATTGCATAGACAGTTTTGCATTTGGCTTGGATAAAAATCTGCTTTCTAGATTATAAAAGCCCCCTGCCCTTGCCTCCCCTCCTCAAACAACCAAGTGGATTCTGAGATGCCAGACCGATAATATCTGCTTAGTTTAGCAATATTTGATAGATAAGTATCACTGGCGAAGAAGCAGGTCTAGACTGTTTCTTTGTTGTTTGGGTTTTGTTCTTTTTCCTTCCAAAGAGAGGAAACGGCCAAAATAAATCCTGAGCTTTCTTCAGAATTGGATGCCAAATAATCCTTTCCAACATAAGATACTTTTACGTGGTCAGATGCCTGGTCCTACAGGCATCCATATTAACCAAAGAATAACTGCGATATATTCCTTCACCTAATTGTGTACATACGTGGCAGTCCTAACTATGTATATATAGGGAATCTCCCAGGATGGAGATTCCACATGTCCCCAGAGAACCTCTCACAGTGCTTGACCATCCCTGTGCTACCATTTTCTTTCTTGAATCTCCTTTGGGGTTAGCTATGTTCCCACCTGCGCCCCTTGTCTCTTATCCTATCCCCACGAACGCTCATCCTGTCTGCGTTGTCCAGGTGGGTGCTTGCACACAGCAGTAAGGTCCCCCAGGCCTTCTCTCCACTTGTTGCCTCACCTGTACTGCTGCATGGGATTATTCTACCTGAAATGCAGGAAACTTCTCTTGCTTCTGTTAAACTTCATGAAGTCCTTGTCGGCCAATGTGACTAGTCTTTCTAGGTCACTCTGAATAGCAGTCTGCCCTCCAGCATATAGTCCCCAAGCCTGCTGAGAGTACAGTCTGTCCCGCAATACAGCTCATTAATAAAGATCCTAAAGCGTTCAGCCTGGTACATTTTAACCACAAACTTCCACTAATCGAATGAAAAATAGCTTTGTGCCAGTTCCAAAGGGAATGGAAAACTTGAATTTTATATATTAAAAAATGTACCTCTAAGCCTTGCTCCTCCATCTCCTCTCCAACAGTTTGAAGCGAGGACGTGTCACGTGGAAGGTACGGCCCTGTGATACAATGTGAGAATAGGACCCAAGATCATCCCCTAGGCTAACATTTTTTTTCAGTTGGGAGCTCTGTAAAACTGCTGTGGTTTACAGTTTCTATGACTAGAAAATAAGATTGCCTGTTCTTCTCCATCCCACAACAAAATAATATTCAGACTAATCATAATTTTATCTTTAGAAACCCAAATATAGGCAGTCCATCTTGGAAGAGAGCCTCTTGAATCTCCTCTCCATTTTATTTTGTATGTTGAGGGTTCTTCTAGTCTCTTGAAATCCCTGTAGTCTCCCCACATAGATTTTTACTCTTTATTTTCTCTAATAAAGAACGTGAGAAGGAATAACTCTCATTTTTTCCTTGTAGGCACTTCCCATTTTGATCGTATTTATTTTCTCTCCTCTTCCCTGGATTTTATGTGCCCTTTCCTTCCATCTCTAGTTCGCTGTGATCATTGGCCAGCCTTCCCAATCCCAGTTTCTTTTTCTCCTTACTACAGGTTTTTAGAAAGTGAAAAGATCATTTGGCAACAATTCTCCAAAAGGGCAGACAAGTGAAAAAGATGGTGGTGATGGGTTTATGATTGGACTTGATGATCTTGAAGGTCTTTTCCAACCATAATGATTCTATGATTCTATGTATAAATATTTGTGCAAAGCCAGTTGGAAGTATTTGTTTTCACATTTTCATTTCAGAGAATGAATAAGAGGCTCTAACAAATGCCTCCTCTTCTAATTGCATCATTTTTCTGGACAGAATCTAACAGCTCAATTGTTTCTCTGTTCAAGCAGCAAACAACAAAAGCAACAACAAAAACAACAAATCTGCTGATATTGTACTGCCAGCTATTCTGGTTTTACTCGAACTGAACATGTTCATTTTATGATCATTTTTTGCAGTAGCATCTGCTGGTGATCCATGGGAAACTCTTAGACAGGATTGTGAAAGGCAGGAAGATTAATCTAACCCATTTGCTCTAATTAAGAATCTCATTTTATCCATGGGATAATGTGAATGACTAATGGCTGAAAGATAGTCATCTCTTTTCTGGACTGCCCTAAACACAGTTATTATTGTTTTTAAGTTAGATCACAGAAATATTTATAGTACCAATGAGATTTTTTTGTTTCAGCATAGCACAGACAATCAGAGACAGACTTTTCCCCCTATTATTTCTAGTGTCTTTACGCAGCTACACTATTTGACAATTTAAAAAACAAAATCTAGAAGTCCAGCCTTTTCAGGAAATATACTGTCGGGGATTTCACTTCTCATTCTCAAATATTTCTTAGTAAAATAACCCAGAGAAGCCTGTGGATATTGCAGCATCTTTTAAGGACTCAGTGAGGATCAGTAAAAGCATAAACATTTGGTTGATAAAACGTGATTTTTTCACAGTAGGGGGAAGAGCCCTCTCATACTGTGGTTAAGATTGAGCTTTCAAACACCAACAGCTAGAGGCCTCTATGTGTTCTCTGAGAAGTGATTTGAACGAACCAGCAGCCAGTCTACAGGAAAGCTGGATCAGAAGAACAAAGTCACAAACTCAAGCTTTAGTAACAAACTGTTTCTTTACTCTTCATTCACAGTCTGCCAAAACAGCCTCTAATCAAATCTGTATTAATTTATAATATAGGTTTCATGCCTTCAACACATAGGCAAAAAAAGGAGAGGAGCTGAAAATTTTTTTCAAAGCCAGGGGAGCCAGGGCACTTAACTGATGCATTTATCTGCTGGCACCACGAGCGGCTGGCACCCTGAGCAGAGCAACAGGCAGTGCTGGGAGATCTGCCCCTCATGAGCCTGAGCTCAGGATGCAGTTGCTCACAACCCAATCAGCACCAAGCAGCAGGAAGAGAGACTTTATAACTTGATACTACTGCTTCCCAGCATAAAGGCGGAAAGTTAAATTATGCTTTCTAATTCTTCCTATAATACAGCCCTTTATTAAAACAGGACACAGCCGAAGGCGCAGGACAGTAGTAACAGCCATGGGAATTTCAGTGTTAAACTTTGTGACTGCTCCATTTAAAGAACTTTTACTTCTTCCAAATATGAGTGGACTAATTACACAAAAGTACCCTGACCCGAGAATTCAACGTGATTAAGAAATAAGGAAAGAAAGCTGAATATATGCTTACTGGGGGTTTAATACACATAATTACTCAAAGGACGATGAGGAAGGAAACAGAAAAACTGCCAACTCTGCCTTTCTTAAAAGTGAAAGAGGATGGGGAGGTCTGCTGGCACCATCCATCCCTAAGCTAGTCCTTAATCCTCAGTATCCAACATAACGATGCACTGAGCTACACATAGTATTCCCTATTTCTCTTTGTCAAGGGAAAAGACACAAAAGGCACAAAAGCCTGTTGCACATCGGCTGGTCCTAATGTCCACTTTTATACCCCTTCATTATACATTCTATAGAAAAAACATTTCTACCTCAGTGCACGTTCAAGGGAGACAAGGGAAATGACAGGACACCCCAGGAAAGAGATATATGCCTTTTAGCATGTATCTAATCTCAGTAATATTATTTATTTATAGGTGAAGTTCTCTCATTTCTTTGTCACAAGAGTGTGCAAGTAAAATGGTTAGCGTTTTTGCAAGTAAAATAGTTAATGTCTCTGTCCATAGATGACAGAGTGTTCATTACCTGCATACAATTTGCACATCTAGGTAAGTGCATTACTTCAATCAAGTTGAAAAAGACTGGAGTGGAAATTTCACTACTGTAACATGAGCATGGGGAGCAGTGGAGCAAGTGCTCCACTTTTCCCTTCAACAGAATGTAGAAGAGAAAAACGTCACATCCTTCTGAATGGGGTACTTGTTACATTTTCACTGACATGCTAACATAAGCAATATAATATGATTAAGTTATTCTGCGTTGTGCAGTCATAAAGAATTACAAAAGACTCAGAAGATGTGTAAACTGAAACAGCATCTGATTCCAAGAGAAACAGCAGAAGATTTTGGTTATAAAGAGGTTCCTGCTCAGTGCATACTCTGACTTACCAAGACGTTTTGTGGCCTTTCTACTCTATTATCATTGATTAGGTCAAGCGCAGCCCCAATTTGTCGTCTTTATCATTAGGTAGACCTTATGGTTTCTGCAGTCATTCTTACCTCTCACAAGCTGTGTGGCCAACGTAGCTCCAGGAACACCCGCTTCTTCACCGGCGGCCGGGGGGCAAGCCGGTCGAGTTACAGCAGCACGGGCGCATGCCAAGGCCAAGGCTGGGAAGGCCAGCGGTTGGCTTGTCCATGGCCCCAAGATTGCTTTAAACCCTCCTTGAAGTAAATGCCATATTCAGCAAGGTTTCAGTGTACTGGGGCATGCTTTTCTTAGGAACCCAAAAGTGTAAGGACAGGGTTCTGTGTTTCCCAGCAGCTGTTGGTTTTGCAGACTCATTTGATTCCTTTACCTCCCGTTCATGCGAGCTACAGTATGTTGAGGTTGATCCTGCCTGAGGCAGGAGCCTGGACCAGATAACATGCAGCAAGCCCTATGTCTATGCCTCACTTTCTACATGACCCCTCATAAAATTACCCTTCACAGATGATTATTAGGGCATCCAGAAAGCCTTGCAGCACACTTAGATTGTGGCTTCCAGTTTAGTTTCTGTGTACTAAAATCTGAGATCTGAACCAGAATGAGGAAAATAAAAACAAGTGGGGAATGAGGAAAAAAGAAAAAGTTACAGTTAATTTGCCATATGGGTTCATCCAGAACGCTCCTATCCTGAGAAGTAAATTTCTTTAGCTCTGCTGAGTTTGTGCACTAAATAATTATCAGAATTCTTTGAAATTAATAACTAAGTTTTAGAATCAGTTCAGGTCTTTTTCAGATCAAGAAGAAATGGGATAGGATCAGAACTATGGGGTTCTGCTAGAGCTTTTGCTGTGGCAGCCGCTTATGCAAACACAGCGCAGCCCTGAAGAGAAAGTACTTTCATTGGTCTGTCTAAATATTTCCCAGTTTCTCAAGGAAACCTGTTCTAGTTCTAACTGTTCTAGCTGCCTTATACTTTCTTTACGGAAGTGTGGAAAATTCCGGAGATAAGCAACAGCAAACAGGAGACACAAGACCTTCTCTTTCTTATAATATTCTACTTGTACAATATTGACAAGAAACTTGTATGTAATAGAATTTATGAGTTTGACAGAAATTGTGCTATTTGTACAGAGATGCTTCCTGTGTGTTTTACTTGTTTTTGTATGTGGAAAATATAAATAGCTAGCTGAATAACAAACAGGAATCTTGGACTGTTGTATACCCTGACCATAGTAACAGCAAGCTTAAAAGCTGTCCTTGTCACACTCTAGATGAGCAATAACAGACTGAATCTTCTGTTCCTCAAATCACATCTTCTAGAAGATTGGGAAAAGTCTTACGCCCATTTCCTGACAGCCAGTTGACTCAACTGAGGAATCCTATCCCCAAGGATCATTTTTATTTAGTGCTTCTGGAAATATCTTGGTATTGCCACAGCTAACTCCCACTCAGTTCTAGGACTTTCCCATAACATTATTCAGAATACAGGTTTTTGTTGGACTGGTGCTCTTGGCTGTCCTTTCCTAAACTGACACGAAAGGAGGATCAAACATCATCCCACATTTTCCTATATGTAATTAGCTATTTTTGTTCCAACTAATACCTACCATGCAAATGAAACACATAGAGATGCATATTGCCTCTGACTGTGGCTAAAGGGTATTTCTATTGCTGCCTTGTGAGGACAGCTTTAACGTAGGAACATCAAAGGAAGCAGACTACAGCCCACGCATAAGTGCAGAAGCAGTGGGCAGGGTGGTGAGGAGAGGCTGCAGGCTGACAGGAACACAAGAGACTTCAGAAATCATAAAGCAGAGAAGAGAGGCCTGTCTCAAATGTATATACACAAATGCAAGCCTGGGAAGAAAGCTGGAGGAACTAGAGCTCTGTACACAAACACAGAACTGCAATATTGCCGGGATGCCTGAGGCTTGGTGGCACAGCTCACATGACAGCACCTCTGTGGTGGAGAGGTACAGGAACTTCAGGAATGACAGGCAGGAAAGGTGCCCTGTGTGTGTGAAGGAGGAGTTCAAATGTACAGAGCTGTACATGACATAGCAGGCAGGTTCAGAGCTGACAGGTCCGGATCAGTGAGGCACCAAACAAGGTGTCATTGTGGTGGGAGTTTATTAAAGATGAGGAAGAAAAAGCAAAACACTCGAGAAAGTTCTTCTGGTAGGCCTTAATCTCCTTGACATCAGCTGGAAGGGCAGCATGGCAAGAAGCAAGCGATCCAGAAAATTACAGGAGAGCATCAGGGTTGACCTACAGATGCTGATGAACCAAGCAGGGGCTCTGCTCGGCAGTACCGGTCAGACAACGGGAGTAAAGATGAAACATGAGACGTTCCCACTGGATATAAGGAAGAACTTCTCCCCATGAGCATGGTTAAGCCCGCTACCCGATGCCCATGGAGGCCGTACAGTCCCTGTCCTCAGAGGTTTGCAAGGCCTGGTTGATCACGGCTCCAAGCAACCCGGTCTGATCTCGCAGCAGCTCCTCTTTTCAGCAGCCAGTTGGGCTAAAACCCACCTGAGGTCAGCACCAAAGCAGGTATCTCATTTCACATGGTTTGTAGGTTATTGCTGACGTCACTCTGAGTCAGGCAGGAAGAAGTGAATATACATTAGAGACAGTCACACACTGGGGTATGCCAGCTGCATTCGGGCCAGAGCTTTTGAAAGAGTTCATGGAGACAGGCCAGCTGCAGCGTAATTATCACACACTAATACTGCTCCCCACGTCGAACAGGTTTTGTCAAAACTTACTAGATGGATAAAATGTTAGAAGACACATTAAAATGGATAGTTTCAGTCATGGAAAAAAACTTACAAAAATACTTTGAGCTCTTTGTAAGGCCCCTGACATAGAAAACCAAGTTTTCTACATTAAGGAGGGGCAGTTAACTTTGTTTAGAAGATATTCTTTTATAACCCAGGGCTTGCGGCTGTGATTATTTTTGCCTCGTATGCTGGACCTGAGGAAACCACTCAGTCATTATTTTCATCTTCCTTTAGCAGCTCATTTCAAGACAGAGCAACATACCACAATTCACAGAGGAGGTTTCCTTCATATCAGGATCCACAGAGAAGGAGGTTTCCTTCACAGCATTACTCAAAAGAAGTTTCTAGCCAGAACAGGTTCTGCTCATCCATACCCACGTTTGGTGTTGCAAATAGAAATCCCTTGCCTACAGCAGCAGGTATTGGCAATGGGGGAAAAAAAAAAAAAAAGAAAAGACCCAGCCAAGAGAGGTAGGAAAATTATGGTCAAGTCACCCTCAACCATAACACGGGTTTCTCACCCGCAGTCCCAACGAGCTTTAGGAGTGAGATTTGCTGTAAAGAGCAGATTCCCAGGGCACAGAGCAGCTTCAAAGCAAGAGATCTGGCTTCGGTTTTCTACAGCTGTATGGGTAACTACTGCATTATTGCTCTGCCCACACAGTGCCTTGGCCTATGTAAAGTACTGAAGTGCAAGTTAAAAGCCAGTACAAGGTAGAAGGGCCTTGCAAACAAATGCTGCTTTTTTTCATAGGTTCTAAGAGGCTATTTCTACGCATTTTAGTAAACAGATGCATATAAATACTTTCTGGGCCACCAAGTGCTTATCATTATATACTTTGAGATGCACTGCTGGCAATTTGGAGCACAGCCAAACAAGCGCTACCTCTCTGGAGCTACTTAATTAAGTATTTTTAGGATTAGGTTCACAGATATTAAATTCATCGCATAGGCTTTCTGTGCACTGTCGAAATCCCATATTAAAAAACAAGAATATATTTTCAAATAATAGGTTATTATGAAATATGGGGGTATTAAGATATACCGCAATATTTTGATATGAAAAACTATTATTTTTTGCTAATAACTTGATTGAGGTCTAAGTATATTCTACAGAATAGTGTAGCATATTAGTTATTTACTCTGCATGAAACGAAATTTCTAACAAAGTCATAAATTCCGTATTTAAAGAAACATATTTTAGGAAAGGAAAATAAAGAGCTCTTTGAAAACAACAGCCACTTCCCACTACATAAAATATAGCAAGAGTTTGTTCAGCTTTTAGAAATAATAGTGGAAGACATTCTTTTTGCAATCAGCACCAGAATCCTCAATGTAGAAAAAAATAGTTCACTTTAGATTTGTACCACCTATGCCTATTCAATAACCAGCAAAGCTTTTGGATAGCTAAATATTTACTTAAATAGTCATCTCTCATTCACATTATCAGATGAATTCAGCTCCGAGTTCGGCGAAGGCGGCCATCTCTCTTCCTATGCGTGCTGTATTGATGTGTCCTTCCTCCCTCGGGGGGATTCGGGAGGAAATCCCGCAGACTCCCTCACCTCTCCTGCCCTGTCAGCTGGGAGGGAAGCACCTCGGGACAGCAGTGCCCGGTGCAGAGGGCTGAGCCAAGGCAGCCAGGGTCAGCTACCCCTTCACCTAATTGGATCTAATCTTTATGTGTCACCCTCTGGCCTGACGCCAGGATCAAGTTTAGCTAAAACAGATGGACCATCTCTGCCTACCTACTGAGGACTCTCTTTCCTCTCACAGCCTTCAGCGCCCACCATGAGCACTGCGGTTCTATCAAACAGATATCCATGGCTCTTGGGAACAGCGTGTGCAGGAGATTGTGCAGAGAACCTCATAGCTTCTCTACTGCATTCAGTTCCTATGAAGAACCACAAGAGTAGGCAGGAGGACACTGATTTAGAGCATCAGCACCACACAGATTAAACTGAGATCTACTAAGATAAGTCTGCTTAGACGTGACTTTAAAAGACATTGTGGCCCGTGGATGATTACTGCAAAAATCGGAAAACAATTTTCCCACCAAGGAAAAAATATCATAAATAGAAAGTAAGGTATATTAGTGCAAAGAAAAAATTATCCAAAAAGCTAGCGAATTTCATAACAAATTTAGACTTTCTTTGCTTTAAATTTAGAAGATTATTTGAACTTTTTCCTACATCAGTTATTTTTAGGTATTTTAGGATTCATTGCATTTGTTAAAATGTAACTAAAATAGTGCAGGCAAGAATAAAAACAAAGGTAATAAAATATACAACCTATTTAGCCATAAGTCATTAGACAAATAAGATAAGAAAGCAGGGATGACATTTGCAGGTGCTGTTTGAGAACTGAATCAGAAAAAGAGTTTTGCTTCAATAATGTAAAAAAGACAAAACAGAAAAGCAGTGGAACTTGCTAAAGATTATGACTGAAATACAAGTTCACTTCGCAACACCAAGGCCTTTATGCTGTTTATTCATTCTCAAACTTTAGAAAATGATCCTTGCTTTTCCGAAGACGACCACTAACTTACTGAGATTTAATAATTACCACAAGTGCATGACCTCATTGCTAGCCTAGTGTCCAATATTTTGTCTTGCAGCAGATTCCTCTAATGAAGAGGAGAAAACGTGTGTGCTGTTCATTGTCATTACCTAAACTTGACGTTACTGTATGACAAAGAAAACTTCAAACCTGTTTAAAGATTTATGCAATATACTCCAGAGAAAACCATTACAGGGTGAAGCAATGCTAGTCATATCCTCTGTTTATATTGTCATAGGGAAAATCATGGCACCTAAACTGTACTCTGCCCACGTATTCCTCTTACCTGTATTCTACTTGCTATTTGTGTATTGCAAAATAACACGTAGAGGACGTGTAGAGGACAGTAGCAGAAGTTATTCCTCAGGACACACTACCCACAAGCAGTCTGTTGCTTTCCCGTTTTGCGTTAGCGGTGGCTGTTGCTGGAGCGAGCGGAGCGCACGGCGGCCGGCACAGCCTCCGTCCCCGGGCTGGCAGGAGGGCAGAGGCTCCTCTTTCCCGCAGCCTCCTGACCTGAGCACTCCTGCTCTCCTGGTAGACGCAGGCCAGGGGCTCCGGGGCAAAGCCGGGCTGGTTCTGTCCCCACAGGGGAGATGCAAAGTGAGGGGTTCTCTTCATGCACAGCCTAGATGGAGAGCTCCTTTCAAAGAGGCGTTGAGCATCTTTGACAGGTAGAGAAAGCCACTTTTAAAATAGAAGATGACATACAGTGAGTAAGATAAATAAAAAATAGACTTTCCTGATACGACTTTATCCAGACTCACTGAGTCAATTTGTTCTCATCTACAATCAGTGTATTTAGTTCTAACACCACAGCAGGAAGTTCTAGATCCAAGAAATAAGTTGTATGTTCATACAAAAACATTTTTCAGTTATTTTAAGGGCCCTACCTTATTTCTTTATTTGACCCTTGAAAGACCTAAATAAATAAATAAATAAAATAGATGATCACCCAAATGCCCAACCATGTAAGCAAGAGAAAGACTTTACCCATCCAGGGAAAATACAGCGCGTAATTGAAAAGCTCCATCTGCAAAGTATTTGGGCCTGTGAACAGATTCTTAAAAGTGCAAAGATGTGTTAAAAATGTCCACTATCAGTTTCTATGATGTGAAACTTTTTACAATTGAATTATATTTGAATTTTTGGGAATACTAAGAAGATTTGCCGTGGTGGGGGCGAGGAGGGGGAAGAAAATGTTTTAACACGAAATAGTGTTTCCTTAAAGCATCCCCACTGTAATACAATCACTCTGTTCCATTCAGAGCTGGGAGGGAGCAGTGCAGAACAGGGAGAAAGAAAGAAAAAGAAAAAATAGAACAACCCTAATCATTTAATTGTTTTAATAATTTTATTCTAAACATTCTTGTATCTTCCAATAGAAGAAATATCACCTAGAGCAACTTGTTTTTATGTTGTTAGAAAAAAAAAAAAAAAAAAAAGGACAAATGTTTACAAGCTAAATTGAAGACATCAATAGTTTGCCCCAGATTTCACCAACTACAAATTTGCATAGTAATTTTCTTTGTGGTGGAAGAACCGTATTTTAACACCTTAGATTTTTAACCTAAACTTTTTTAACTAGATACTATTCCCCTTCAGCCCTTGAGCAAAGAAGAGAGTGGAGAAAACGGTGCATAACTAAGAAAGTTGCAAGAGCATCATCAGCACCATCATCCAAACCAACTAAATGCCAGCTACTTTAAACAGGCCCCTCTGCTTCAGGTCTCATGCCCCATCTTGCTCTCTCAAAAGAGAGAGAAATCAAAAAGATCTGACAGGAGCTGAGCAAACCCAGAGTAGGTGAAATCAGCATTCCGTTTCTCACACATTTGGATACTTGTTTTGCAACTGTATTTCTATATTTTGACTTGTTATTTATTGACTCTTGGCTCCTTTATATTGCTTAGGTAAAGAGGTTGGCTGCCTCTTTCTTACATACACATAAACATGTTTTCCAAAGTTACATATCCAGGGGGTGGGGGGCGGTGGGGGGAAACGGCTACAGACTATCAGTGAAAGCTTCATGACTTTGCCCTGGCTTATTTCACATCCATGCCTAAACGCCACAAACCATATGAGAATTGTGGCACTTTTTTCATTTCTACCTGCTGTCTTTTTCATGCACATATGAAGCATTTCTACTGCACTGCCTCTGCTTCCTCCACACTGTAAACAACTCGAGTGCTGCACGAGGTATTGAGTTTCACTCAGAAATAGGCACTAACAGTACCCAAGTAAACTGCAGACAGGGAGTTCACAGTGCTTGCAGGAACCATCTCCAGGGTGCCCTGTGACCTCCTTCTTAGTCAGGATTTGGGCTTCCTGAATTATGCAACAAATTGTATCAGCAAAGCTTAAACTCTGATAAGACCAAAACTTGCTTTATGATACACAACAATTTTCTGTTAACTCTTAATATACTGAGGAATATGCATTAGGCAATACTAATACAAAATTAATCTGGAGATCTATTTTAATGCCTAGGCTTTTTTTTTTTTTAATCTGAAATCATCTAAGGATTTGGACAGTTTAAAATCATGTCAATTACTCATTCAAACAATAAGATACTATAATATTACACATTTTAGATAAAATGAGGAAATGAGGCGACAGCTTTTCTAATCTCAGAAACCCCAAACTAGTCAAAAACATTAAGCCTGCACCACTGAATTAGCATTTCAAAATTTACTTTTAAACAGGAAACTAGGAATTAGGTCTTCAATGTCTGTGGAGTTTAGCAGAGTTCAAACTCTACAGCTGACAAAGGGGTTTTATAAAAGGCTTAAAGCATCAGGGATTTTATGCTGGTTTAGCAGCAGTTTCCCCTCTTGCATCCTTTCATCATTATTTTACTGCGAGTCTTTACTAGTAAAAACAGCATCAGGTCTTTAATGATTCTCAGATATCATGGGTTTATCCTCCTCATAAAAACCAGGACTTTGAAACACAAATTATTTCTCCAATGTAAACTCGAGCACTTTCAGTATGGTTGACATTATAACCATTTATTTCTCTATTAAAGTTCTCTATCTTTTCTGGATAAAAAAAATCTGGCTATGACATGTTCTAAGTTGCCACCCCTACAACATTTTACACCTTTTTCTACGCCAGATTTGGCTCCCTGACACAGTGTTTAACTGGACAATGGAAAAAAATACCATAGGATTTTTCCCAGTCATGGACCTGGCCTGCACTGCTCTAACACAAAAAAAAAGAGAAAGCCCTCCATAAAAGAGGACGTTCAACAAAACAAGATAGTATCACTCAGCTCCACAAATAATGGCACATGCTTCCAAAATGTGTTGCAGTTTTTAATTATGGCAAAGGAGAGGGTCAGGAAAAGGTCCAGGAAATGAAAAGGTCTCGATGCACCTCTGTGCAGGGGTATGTTCCCAAACTTGGCACCTTCCTTGGTTTCATGGCAGCTTTGATGTCCACCAAACTTCCTGCCAAGGACAGAGAGCTCCACGTGTTCAGCACCAATAAAACTGAGCCTTGCAAGGGCAGCCTCAGCAGCTAGGCTGAATAAATTTATCCTACAAAGATTTTTAAGTGCGCATATATAAGTGTAGCCAAATACTGCGCTATCCATGAAAGCCCATGAAGCAGTGTTTATCTATATGAACTTTTGATCTAATTAATTGATGATTGAGATGTCTCAGTATCAGTGCAATATCACAGAAAAGAGAGAGAGAAAAATACAACTGAAAATTCACTTCCATAGAGCAGAGCTTTGTAATAAGGCACCCCTGGCTCAGGAGGTCATTGGTGCACAATTCAACAACTGAACCAGCAAATTATTTTACCCAGGGATCAGAGGTTAGTAGTAAGCACTACTATCACATGCATTTCACTTCTTCTTTCCTTCAGAGAGGGAAGCAGGGTGGGAGGAAAGCAGCTCGTCCATGCTGCAGTCGTAACTTTTTCCTTTACAAAGACAGCCAGTACGGCAGAATTGAATGCATAAAGTGAAAAATAAGACCTTACCTACCGAGATGTGCCTTCTGCAGGAAAAGGCTTTTCTGTTCATTTTGCCTACACAGGAGCACAGTATCTCACCAAGCTCTTACCCGACTTGCTATCAGCATCCATCAATAAATCCAAAATGCCCAGTTTTGTGCCATCCCAGGATCCCCATAAAGCTGAGTGTAGGAAAGCCCATTTAACCCATTTTAATAATCTCATTTGCCTGGCAGTCTTGTGCTAAGATTAATGTACCTAGCCAAGTAGTATTTATAACCAGTGAGCACAGGATTCCTTAACTAAAGAAAAAAGGTCAAGTTTGTCCTTTTGTTTTCAGTTACTGAAGTTCATAGGAATAAACAAACAATTGAAAAGTGCCCCTAATCCTCAAAACAGCTTCACAGCAAAACGACTTTAAGTTTCAGTTCCTTGTGAAAACTCTTCTCAGTTGGTAGCCTTTTATTGGTGTATATATAGCTCACTACATAATTTCTCCTTTATTTTATTTGCTTTTTATTCAAGTCACAGAACTTTGTTCCCAATATGCTGTCTCAGCATTTGTTCTCATAACTGCAAGCAAAGAATGAGGCCAACAGGAAGCAGGGAATATAACACTAGCATTTTACCTACTTGGTCAGGAACAAAGTTACTGGGGGCAATGAACAGCACAGGCTGTACACATAAAACTGAATATGATGGTAAGATAATCTGATTTAAATACTTTTTGCTTTTCCTAAAAGACTTTTCCCATATTAATGTATTCGTCCCTCTACCATAGGCATATTACTTCCCCTTTTGAAACACTTAGATTTTTGTTGCCAACTTGCATTTCCAGAATGGCAGCTATTTGCTACCAGCCTACAAAACACTTCTGTAGATTTCTACTTAGGAATAATTGCTAAGTCACCTGGCCTACATTACCTAGACCTCTTTCCTCTGCAACCCTGTGCCTGTGTTTCCTCAGACCTACAGAAAACAAAGTTGTAGATAGAATGACCAACAAACCTCAGTTTATTTGATGCCAAGAAGAATTCACGTAGGTCAGGCAGCCACTCTAGCAGCCCCCTATGCAACAGCCAAGTGCTGCTACAGAGAGCTTTGTGAAAAGCTTTTACTGTACTAAATACTACCAAGATGAAATATATGTCCTCAAAGAAATGTTAAAGCTTTTGTGAGCACACTACCTCTACCCTCCTTGTTCCTTTTTGCCGTGATCCATGTGCCACACAGTCACGCATGTGCACCGCACTAAGACCCTCCCTAACTCTTTGCACCCTTACACCCGTCAACTCCTTACCTTCCTTTGGTGCTATCCATCCCCCTTGCTCTTCCAAAGGATCACCAGTCTCCATCTAGCTCAGCTCTCTGGACTATCTCGCCTTCTAGCAGACTTTCTAGAGCAGAAGATAGGACGGAAAAGAAGGCCCTTCAGATACCAGCAGGGATTTTGCTGTCATATTCCTAATCTCCAAGTACTAGGAGAACTGCACCTCGCTTTAGCAGGCGAGCTCATCTCCCTCAGCGAGTGATCCTGCGGCCGCTCTGCACCCTCTGCTTTCAGCTCCGTTCAACTGGCTGTGGCAGAAGGAACATGTTAGGAGACACGGAAGCACCATACGCAGGGCAGTTAGACACTCCTCACCGAGCCAGAACACAAAACAGGCTAGGTAGGGCTGTCTCTGCCTAAAGACAGGGTGCTATAAAGAGGACTACAAGGGCAGGGTGCATTTATAGGGTTTTTTTCCCTCAAAATATCCTTCCATTATGCAGCTCGGAAGCTGAGAAGTTTAAGAAGTTGAAAAAGAAAAGGTGGCAGTTTTGCCATTCTGCAGCTTATGGTCATAGTTGTTAAAAAAGCAAGACTACAATATGAATTAAATTTACATCTGAAGAAGCTCCTATTTTAGGTTTCCATTCCGTGGAGCAGCAAATTCTGTTTCAGAGACTTTCACTTGGAGCTGGTCATCTTTCAGTCTAAAATATATTATCATACCCACTAGCATTTAATGTAAAATGACCCCATATAATATTAAATAATCTCCAGAAAAGCTATCTTAGAAGCTAATGCAGATACTGCTAAAATGCTGTTTTAAGGAGTATTTTCTTCCTCCATCTTCAGGTTCTTCATTTTTCTTCTTAAGAGATCTATTTACAACTGAAGCAAAAGCAACACTTTAATAAGCACTGTCCAGGGCACAAAACCCAGGCAAAGTTCTGACATGTTTAACAAGTGAGAATATTAGCAAAGGAATGAATTTACTTAGAGAAGCTTCTTAAATGTGCATGTTTCATCCTGAGGAGCTTTTCTCTTTCATTCAGCAGCGAGAAACCTCATAGGCTGCTTTTGGACTCTTTCACTGAGGGCCGCTTCTTCGAGTGCCTATTACAGTGTTACCAATAAATATCATAAGACATACTTGCATGTCCCCCACACCAGTCACAAGATAGTTACACTTTCTCAAACTGGATTTTTGTGAAGGAACTTACTGTAGGCAGAGCAAAACATATTTCACAAGTATTTTCTTCCCATTGCCTGAGATGTGAGATTCAGAGGCAAAACAGGAAGTAAACACTTCTGCTTAACTCAGATAATTAAAAAAGGCGGGGGGCAGGGAGAAGGGTTTTGTTTTGTTTTTTAATCAACATTTTATCAACATCAACATTAGCCACTGTCACAAAAAGAAGAAGAAGAAAAAAAAAAAGGATAAACAGACCTTTGGTGCTCCAGCATGGCTGTTGTACATTAAGTTCAGTAGTGAGCCTATACTTCAGCCTACAAGTAACATCAACAAACAGCAAGTAAATTGAAGATCCACTAAGATCCACTAAGCACCAGTGGGAAAAAGAATAAAACCTCCATGCCAACATGGGAGAAACTGAGATCTGGGTTGCCTGGATACCCAGCAGTGCCATCACACAGTCTGACATCCTCCACTGCTTTAGCATTGCTTTAATCATGGTGAAGAAGAAGGGAGACCAACAGTTTGAAGCCCTGCTGCGCTTGGTAATGATGATACTGGAGAGTGAGAGGATAGTGGCTAAAAATAAGCAGTTGTGGGGAGGAGAGAAAACTCCAGTCCTTCTGGAGGACCAGTTCTTGTTTTGTGTTTCCTGTTCGCTGAATTGCTCTGCAAGAACATGAAAGCAGTATGGAAGAAAAGCACCTTCCCAATGGCAAAGTTTCTCAGTCAGGGGAGCATTCTGACTTGGCAATTAATAAAGACTAGTTGGAGAGTCTTCTGTTGAAATTACCAAAGACAGTGACCAAGAAGGTTGCAAAGATATCTGTAAACACTAGGGACCTACAAAACCTCCAATGCTCAGTTGATTATTGTGGAGAGATTTGGACACGTACCCTAACGCAAGTAAAATCAGTGTATTCAGATCTACTGTTCCCCTTGCATCACTCCAGCAAGCAGTTTGCACCACTCAGCAGTAACCCTGTAGAAGCAGCAATGGTTGCATATCTAGGCAAGATACCCAAAAGAAAACAAAAGAGAGTTTTTTTAGTAAGCTTCCCCTTCATGAAGTTTGTACATTATTTACAAAGTGGAACAGAAAAGACCTAACAACTACATTGCCTTGGGCTTCAGCATACCTCAGTGGTTAATATGTTCCTTCTTGCCTGGAAGCTTTTCCCAGGTAGAATGTGAGGGAAAGGTAGAAAACAGAAAACTCAGCTGCCTGCCCTGACATTCCCCCAGCCACTTCCCTCACCTCCCACCAGCCATTACTGCTGAGTATAACAAAGTGGTACCTATCCTGAATGTGCAGAAGTCCAGCATTATTATTGAATTGGACCCTACATATAGGTTTACAAAAAAAAAAAAAAAAGAAAAACACAAGGCCTTTATTTCTTCTTACTCTTTAAGAGGGCCCTTAAAGAGGGCCAAGTATAAGTTTCTCCCTATACAATTTTTCTCTAATCTTCTCTGAACTGAAGAAATAATGTATTGAAGGAAATATGAAAGAAATAATATACTGAAGGAATGTAATACTTGAGGATGCCAACACCAAACTTCCATATATCGCATGTCTATTGCAGCTTGATGAGCCATCTGTCTGGGCTTGCAATCCCCTGAAAATATCTTCTGTTACATTCAGCTTTGAATTGCTAAATTTGCTTCTGTAGGCAAAAGTTAGTGTGGCTAAGTTATAGTGCAAAGGGGAAAGACTGCAAACATCAGACAAAGCTCAGGTAGGGATTAATAAGAGATGTGATTTGGCTTATTTTTCTACAAGCCCCAGCTACACACCATCACTTGCAACTTGCTCATACTTGACAAAGTTAACTATAAGTAAGACTGCTGGAACTGGCACAGTCTCTAAAACAAAGTGCTAATCCTAACAATTCTCCCTCTTATTGAGGGCCTGCGAGATAGCAGAAAGTTCTGGCAGTTCTTCGGTGCTGCAAATGATCCCTCTACTTTAGAATCATTAAAAATCTTCCTACTTCAAACTGAATTCCATACAATCTGCTGCTGTCTGCTTAACAGACTGTCTAACAGACTTTAACAGCAATACCAAGCGAAAAGGGAATACCAGCTCCCATGCACACACATCACAATTTATCAAACTGGCCGGTTATCAGCATCTTTATTTCCCCAACAGATATTGTAGGGTGTTACACATCCACACCCACCAAAACCAACCTGTCTCAGTCAACAAGTTAGCTTAAGTGCCCTGCACCCTCTCCTTACAGGCACAAGGAAAGAGGCTTCAGCTGACCTGTGCTGTGCCCTGCCAAACTCCACCTCAGCTGGGGAGATGCGGCTGGTAACGAATAGTTACTTCTCCCTGCTTCTCTGCTGTACAGCACAAATCTTCACTCCCAGCCGAGGGAAGAGGCAAGAGGAAAGTCAAGGCCAAGAAATCAAAAAAGAGCACAAGAGCTTTCCTCTTCAAAATCCAGACTCCAAGTACACTGCTCAGGGGCAAGGAATAAAATGCTTGAGGAAAAAAGGTAGCAACGAGCTTCTTTTGCCTCTGACTATTCTTCAGACTAGACATTTTAGAATATGGTCTACTTTACTTCTTAAAAAAAGCTTTTGGGCTTGATTGGTTTGCTTTGCTTGCTCTGAATCAGACTTTTTCCATGAACACTGCAGTTGCTTAAAAAGAATCCCAAGCGGGAAAACCTCTCACTGCTTTCTTCTTGGATGTTACTTTTTTATTCATTCCACCTGACCTCAGGAGACCTTCTCCGGCCTACCCAGCCTTAGCCATTTGACAGCCTCTGAGCAAACTTTGTGTTCAAGCACCAGCGCTAATAAAAGGACCATTCATCTAACTAATACACGGAGGTTTCAATGATGAATCAACCTACCCAGGAAACACACACAAGGATTTTTTGTCAATTTCTACAACTCAGCACTAAGGAAAGTGATCACATACACGTTTTAATGCAGAGGAACAAATTGAAGCATAGACAAGAGGCTAACTATGAAAAAAAAACATGCCCAAGAAGCTGGGGTAGAAGCACTTCACCACGGCTCCGTACACCGGGTGTGTTTTATCCTACCTCCGCATCCACCTTTGGCTTCACCCATCTTGCCCTTTGGCAGCAGCCCTGGGCTGGCCGTGCCAGCAGCACCATCTCCTACCACAGCTCTGCAGTCGTATCGAGCTGTGCAGATACTTAGTCACATAGCTTCACGGCTGCCTTTTTTTTTTTTCTTCCTTCCTTTCTTCTCTTCTGGATGGACAGATTAACCTAACCTGCTTGGAAAGTTGTATCACGATGAATTAGCATTCCGGAGGGCGCTGGAGATGCCGTACGAGGCTCCACCCGCTACCACAGCTGCGAGGAGCAGCATGGGGGGGAAAGGGGGACTGTCGCACGGCTCGAGGGAGACAAGCGGTGCTAAATCCCCCCTCTGGGTGCCAGGACACGCCACACCAAGGGCGAGGGGGCCCGCGGGAAGGAGGGGGACGCCCGAGGGAGGAAGGGCGAGGAGAAACGAAGAGGCAGAGGGGGATGATGAAGTTTTACGGGCGCTCCCCGCACGCCGCTCCCAGGGGAAGGGGCGGGCAGCAGCGCCAGGCGGGCCGGGGGCTCCCCCCGCGCCTC
>NW_010577226.1:40518-57999 GCF_000705375.1 Tinamus guttatus | reverse complement strand
TGCAGTTTTCAACTAAATTTAACCTATTGTTAAAAGGCTGCAATAAATGAGACCTCACAGCATGTTTTGGCAGCCTAAGAGAAAGGATAAATAAGTACAGGGTAAAAAAAAGATCTTCCTGTTGCTGAAAGAGTTATTTAAGATGACTGATTTACAGTAAGACAGTAAGAGCGGGTCTTGGGAACTGTCCCTGTGTCAGGCTGTGTCTCATCGGGGGCTTTGGGCCCTGTCAAGCCATCGTGCGAGCCACGGCGGAGGCCCATCTCCTACAGTGCTGCTGTGCTACGATGAGAGGTTTGTTTGCAGGGCTGCAGGTTTAGAGGAAGGGAAATTCGACCTCCGGGTGGAAATAGCCCATTAACTCCGTGTATTTTACGTCCGACTTGCCCACATTGAGACCTTGTTACCACCTGATGTGGGAATACATGCGAGAAGTTTCTTCCTCTTTGTGGCCACCTACATTTTTTGAGACCGCCCTCCACGACTGCCATGGGGTCTTCTCGTACCAACAACCTCCCGATCTTTCCATCTCCTCTCACAAATCACGTTTTCTACTTCTGACCATCCTTATCATGCTCCTGCCATGCTGTTTGATGCTCCATAAAGGTCAGAGCACTCCAGCCAAGACCTTACCTGCCCCGAACCTTCCGAGCCCTTTACTTCACTTGTTTTACCAGGGGTAATTCTGTTTGTACTTCTCAGCACAGTGTTTGCTTTCTTTCCTTTTGCAATAGTGCAACACGGTTATCTCATGCTCAGCTTGTGGTCCGATAAAACGCCACATCGTGGAGATGTGGCCCGAGTGGGTTGGCACTATCAACTCAAATGTGGCAGAAGTACAGGATTAGCTTTAAAAAAATAGAAGTGCTTAATGACTTAAAAATAGAACTGAAGTATCTTTAAAGTTTGTATTACGCAAACATTCCACAGTAGTAAGCCAGCCCTAGTAACTAATCTAGTAGTCTGGTAATTAGTAGTTTGAATATTGACATTCACCTTTTAATAATTTTGAAGCATATTTTCGGTTCTTTAATCTGAAGGAGGAACAAATATTGAACATCCGAGCCCGGGGCTGTCGGTTGCTGTCCCATGACACTGCAGCGGTGCCAATTCCAGCTGCCCCCATAGCCCTGGACCCTCGGCATGGGAGGACGGGTCCTGTTGCCACCAGGAGCCTCATCCAACACCGGTCCTGGCCCCAGGAGCCGTCGGCCTCATAGCGCCCCAGCGTGATGGAGGGTAATGGAGAGGGCCCGGCTTGGCTCTCCTTGCCGGTGTGGGGCGAAGTGACTCGGGGCAGCAGTTGCAAGGTGCAACTGGAGACCATCCAGTCAGGGAGAAAGAAAATATTCTTCACCAGAAAGGTGGATGAACACAGGGACAGGGTGCCTGGAGAGGCTGCGGCATTTTGGTCCTGGAGATTTCCAAAACTCGACAGGAAAAGGCCCTGAGCAATATCACTTACCTGTAAAATTAGGCTGGCTTTGAGCAGCACGTTGGATCAGGTGGCCTGCAGGCGTCCTTTCCAGTCTGTTTTTTTTTGTGTGATGAATACTACAATACGAAAAATGCCACATTTGTTGAACATACGGACCTATCTACAGGAATTTCATGATAGCCACAAAAGACTTTTCCTCCCCATGCGTTCGCCAAATTTCTGTGATCTTGCTGCTCGGTTTCTGTCCCACTACCACTGCCCAACTAGCACTACTTTCTGACTCTTTTTTCTACTTAGATTTATTTCTCTTTGGCCTTTTTACGCAGAAGAACTGTTTTTGTGCAACCTAGCTTCATCCTAGATGAGTTGCCAAACAATTACCCTATTTCTCAAAATAAAATGAAATCACATTAAATTAAAAATCTGTATTTAAGATGTAGAGGCCTATCTACTGATGGCTTTAGTTACCATTCATTCACATAAGAATAGTCTTCATGTTAGCAGTACTAGGTTTGAAAAGCTGATTTAAAATACTTCTGTTTTGATCATGGAGATACTTCACAGTTTTTTAAATGACCTGCATAAAGAAATAGAAAAGCGTGTCCCTTCTTTTCAAACCTTAAAGTTTGAAGCAAATCTTCCTTGAAATGTACTTTTCAGTTTAATTTCCTGAATTGGCTGGAGATCGGGAATGTAAAATATTTCTAGATTATTAAGCGCCCTTATTGGAAAGATCTGAGCTCTTGTTAGTGCTATCTTTTCGTCAGTAATGCAAGCACCTTCCTTTTAAACTATACCTACTTTTAAAAACCAAAGTGCACTTACATAGTTCCATCTCGAATGTTATAGAGATAATGTGAAAGAATGTTTCAGATTACCAGAATTAATTTTTTAGAGTGTTTTGTTAAGTGTCCTGGAACAAACGTATCTTGGCTTCATTTTTAGTTGCACTAACAATGAATTTGGAGCTGAGGACTGTTCTGTGCCAAAATGAAATTGCTATGACTTTATGGTATGATTTGTGTCTTAGTACTGGGAGTTCACCATGCCTTGCTAAGAATAATAGGATTTTAGAAGAAGGCCCCAAACAGCATTTTTACTTAAATTACTGCATCAGATGTATGTTCCAGCAATAAGAGTGGTAATTGTATGAGGCTCCATCCATTGTTTATAAAAATGTGGTGAATTCTTTTAGCTCTACCAACTGCAGACTTAATACCAAATAACTTCAGCACCTTTAGGACAATTTCGGAATAGGATTAGTGGACGTATTTCCATTGTTTGCTTCTATTTGCACCACTTTTATGTTTGGCACAGTAGTTTTAATGGCTTAGTAACTACCATGGCACGCTCAGAATTTTTTTTTAACTACTTCCTCTCCTATACAGGGACAGATGCTTTTTCTTTTCCATTTGTGCTAATTACCTTAAATATTTTGGAGATTTTCCCACAAAGTCCATTTGTTTTCCAGATCATTAGCAATGTTAAAACACAACCCTTCTCACAACTATGTTGGCAGAATCTCAACACGGTTCCTAGCTCATCAGAAACCCTTCCTTATGCAAGAGACATTGTATGGGGTCCATTACATGCACTTCACTTGCCCCGGAGCCCTGGGATTTAGTGCATGAGCATTAGTTTTTTCATATACAAAGCACGTAGACGAGCCCAATTAAAAGTTTACATTGGCTAAATCAGCAGGGAGGAAGAATGAGCTGCTCCCTTCAAAGAACGGCCCTCTGCTGTGTTGAGGATCTGTAGGCGAGGTGCAAGGAAATCACGGACATCGCTGCCCATCGTGCCGGATTCGTTAGTATCTGCAAGATGCCTAGGTAGCTTCAGGAAGTAGAAATGCTCAGGAAACATATTATTTATATTTGTACCAAGCATAGCACCTAAAAAGGGGACATTTGAGTAAGGGTTCAGGAATAGTCCTGAGAAGTGGCACTTTTTAGTTCATATTTCATTGGAGCAGAAAGAGTGGCATTTCTGCCGAGCCTCTTACGATATCATCCTCCAGCTTCACCGTCACGCGGACCTGCTCGTCACGTCTTCCAAGGAGCAGCTTTGCAGAGGCCCTCAGATGAAATGTGCTATGTGGGGCCTCTTCTTAATGCTCCGTGGGGCATATTTCTTAATATGCCGCTTCTAACAAAGATAGATCCATCGGACTCCACCAAACAAAACAATAACCTGGCATACCAAAAACCCAGTGCGGTGCAGTATTTCTAAGATAACATTTCTAAGACCTGCTAATGCAGTCGTTACAACTATGGACATTGTTTTCCAAATAACATTATGTTATTTTTTTTACTATCCTTTTACTATCTGTGAAGGCTATTGCTGCTAAAAATTTCTAAAAGTTTGCATTTTTCTTCTTCCAGGTCAAAGTAAGAAACAACGGCATTTGTTTAACCAGCAATTTTTCTGATTTATAGTAGTCATGCACAAGATATTTCACCATCAATGTGGATTTTCAGTTGCAGGACAATGATAACAAGATTTCAGAAATAATGTGGTGTTGTTGCCTGCGCATAGCAATTAGTTAGTGGCCTAGTTCAGATGAGAGTTTCAGTGTTTTATAAAACATCTGAAGAATAGCTGGCCCAGTTAACGTAATTAACTGGAAGGAGCAGTTGAAGGTCAACACGTGTTTATTTAGGGAAAAAGATACTGAAAAATTAAATGAAATTAGTGTAAACCAGCTGTAGGGAGAGGGAAGAGTGCATGGGAAATTGTAGTTACAGTACATGGAGCTGACAATAGCGTCATTATGCAGCATCGGTTATCCTACCTGGCAGATAAACAAACACCTTCTTAGTGAAGTTTCTCAGTTGTTTTAGTGATCTGGACCAGCAAGAAGGGGTTGCCAGAAGAAAAAGCATTGCTCAAAACATATATCGGACTGTTAATGTAAAAAAAACAGCCCTAAAACTTTTTAATCCTAGGAGGGGAGAACAATATTCTTAATAAAACTACATACTGCCCTTTGTTACTCTGTCCTACCATTACTGGTTGTAGAGTCCTGATAACTCTTTAGGGCATGTTCATGAAACTTTTTAATCCTAGGAGGGGAGAACGATATTCTTAATAAAACTACATACTGCACTTTGTTACTCTGTCCTATCATTACTGGTTGTAGAGCCCTGATAACTCTTTAGGGCATGTACATACCATGAGTTTCCCATATGCCATTACCCAAAACTTCTATAACCCCCTTTAAAAGCAGTGTTATGTCCACGGTGAGACATGTTGCATAATTAATAATTTTTTTTTTTTTTTTGCTAAAACTATTTGGAGATGAGATGACCTCTAATGCATGCAGTATCCAAGATGCAAGTATACCATGATAGACCACAGTCTATCTTTTGTTTTTCAGTTCCTGCATCTAAATAGTTTCCCCAAAACTCCCCTCACCTTTTGTACAGCCAGCTGTGATGCTGCCCCTAAAATTCTTTGCCAATTTTCAGAGTTATCTACAATCACGCTGTGGCCTCTTTCCTCAGTGATACTAGGTAAATTAGTCATTCATCATGTATGTATAATTAAATATACCACAATTAAATTTCATCTGCCACTTCATTACCCACTCATGTGGTACTGCAAGGTCTTTGAAACTGCATCTCACTCCACCTCCCTCCTGTACTTGGTGAGCACACTATCAGCTTGCTTTTTTTTGCCAAAATCTCTGACATCAGGGCATAGTTCTGGGAGTCAGGAAAGACAAGAGCTGCTCCGCATCCTGACATCCTGCATCTTTCTGCAGTTCTCAGATCGCTTCTCACAAACCTGCCCTGACGATGCACGAACGCTGCGAGTAAGGCAGTGCTGGCACTAACTGAACTGTGGGGACAGGTGTGATTTCCCTGGGAAATGTGAGCTCCCTATTCTCAGGAAGCCAGAAATCGCTGTATCTCTAACACCCATGGTCTTTGGTCAAACCACACAAACCTCCATCACCCCCGCTGTTCCCCTGGTTGACTCACAAACACTACTCGGGATTGCAGGAGACACACTCAAGCTGCACGCAGTTTGTGTTAGGTATAAGGTGGTTGCTGTCAGGCCTCTTTATACCAAGTTTTAGCCTTAAGAACATTTTACGGTTGGGTCAGAAAGAAGCTGTCAGAAACTTCATCTCCGTGTCATCAGAGCACTGCTGTGACTGTGGCCATGCGGAGGTGCGACGGGAGCGCGTGTTTGTGTGACACACAGCCTGGCATAACGTGTGATCGCCAGCCTATTTTGCAGAGGTGAAGTCTTCAGGTCACCTCTCTGCAAACACGTATCTGCACATTTCTACTTCCATACTGCAAGACATCAGAGCAAGTAAAAAAGTTCACAGTATAAAGTGCTGCGCATCCTGAATTTCTTGATTTATAGAATGAGCCTCTGGCCCTCCTAGAAGTTGTTTAGCCGCTGAACCTTTCAAGACTTAGCAGCATTCACAGGGAATATTTTAGGGAC
The DNA here is from genome assembly GCF_000705375.1 of Tinamus guttatus. The sequence continues at coordinate 52,097 of NW_010577226.1, read as the reverse complement.
TATTCATTCATTATTTATTTTACTGTGACATCTAAAACCTAGATGCAGAGCCAAGGAAGCACTGTGCTCGTGTGCGCTAACAGACAGTCCCAGCCCCACACAGTTTTCCAGCAGAGGCCCCAGTCTGCCCAGCGTTTGTGTGAGTATCCTATTTTTTACATGTTTGAGAATTTCCCATTTAACCTTCAGCGGGGAGGCTTTGCAGCAAGGCCACACCTGCTGAGCCCCAGCCCTCTGGCACGCACCGCGGAGAGGCCGGCTGGGAATTCACAGGGAAGAGGGGTTGCCCGGGCTGAAACAGGGTGTGAACCCTCCGAGCTCCCAGGGTACGCGCGAGTTTCTGTTTGGATAACCTAACAGCTACGCATATAAATTGTCAGGGAAAATTAATGAATGGTGCATGTGCAGTATATCAAACGGCTTTGTGTCTCAACCAGTATTTTTGCATGCACCAAAGTGCACATTCCTTACTGAGGGTTATATACAATGAGCTGTGTTTGAAGTTTAAAAAGTGAAATGACTAGAGAGTATATGAATGCAGGCAGCAGTAACTCGCATTTTCATATCTGGGAAGCACTTCTTGTGCTCGGTTATGGCTTTTGAAAGAAAGCAATGCATCTGTGATTTCTGATCTAATAATAATCATAACACATCTCATAGCAGAACTTAATTCTGAGGTTTAAAAGGAATAAAGTGGAAGTGTCTCAGTCCTGGCTTTGATTTCTAATGTCTTTCCCTTGGCTACATTTTGTGTTTCATGGAACTTATTGCAATGTGTTATCAAGAAGCAACGAGATGTTTTATATAGGAAAAACACTGTGAAATAAGTGTATATCCTTTATCTCGTCTGATTGATTCCCCTCGGCAACTGAGTCTCATGTTTCTAATTTTATAATTCTTCCTAACTGCTTTTTATTAATGCCTTCACAGTAGCTTTAGCATAGTAGGTATTATTTATGTCCTAAATTGCTAGCAGTTGTCTTAATCAGATCTGAAAGCTCCTTACGCCTTGTCAGCTTTACAGCTGCTCTCAGTCCCCCTTTCCCTTCCACCCTAAACTCCTTCACAGTCTGTGACAGCTCTGTTGTTTCAGCACATCTTAGAGGTTCTGATTCTGGATCTTCACATTTGCACCTACTGGTGGTGTTTGCACCAATTGACAGTGTCAGGATCTTCCCCTGTGCTTCCTAAAACTCTGTTTGATTTCGCAAAGTAATTGCTATTGAATGGGCTGGCGATCCAGATTCCAGGATGCAGAGAGATTTATTTAAGAGGCTCTGCATGAATTAAAGACTTTCAGGTTGCCTCTTTATTCAGCCATGTGATGCCTGTTGACCACGTCGCCTGCAGAAATAGCGGACGCACCTCGAGCAGGAGCCTCCGGAACGGCTGCATCCCAGCAAGCTCCGTCCTGCCGGCTCCTGAACACTCGGCCCTTGGACAGCAAAGCCCTTACAGATGCTGGACTAAGGTCAGCAAGCCTCAGGAGGAAGCTTTGCCTCCATATGGACCATTCTTTGCTCCTGTCAGGGTATGGTCCCAGATGAGGGCTCTTGTCCATCTTTCCCACTTGGTTTATCTGGCAAGAAGAGACTATTCTGAGAAACTGGGGGACCCTGAACTTATCTCAGTTTACAATATCCCATCTGCTTTGCTCTGTAGTGATGGTAAGGGTATAATAAGCACTGTGTAGATGTTTAAAAATCAATTTGATAACAAAATTTTTAAGTAGTTTACAACACAGAGATCACATTTTAACTTTAATACTACTTCATCAAGCAATAACAAGTTCCCTGCAGGCAGGACAGTTGCTCACATGTATCACCACAAGGGAATTTGGCCTCCTGCATTAAAACCATAGCTACTAACTCCTATGTTATTTCTGAATGAAGACAGTAGAAATGTGTGCCCAGCACAGAGCAACAAACAGAAGATTGGATTCACCTCAGCAGATCTTTTCTTGGAAGACAGCATAACTTTTCCCGAGTTAGGACTTGCATGGCAGCTTAAACAGTGAGCTGTGAGAGGATGACAAATGATTTCAAACGTGCAAACTGGCTACCACTGATGCGAAGTGGAGCAATCCAGACTTTACACAAAGACTGTCCAGAGAGGCTTGAGAGTCCAGCTTTACTTCCGAGCACACTTGCATTACGTCTGCTGAACAACGGGGGCACTTGTAACCTACGGGCTACAGCTGGCCCGAATTCCTGTGATTCTGTAAGCTCTGTGTACTGAAGTGCTAAAGATGTTATCTGCTCTGTGGCAGATAAGGAAAAGAGAACTTCTGCTGTTCTGAAAAGAGAGCTTCTGCTGCTGTAGTTTGCATGGTGCTCAGGGGGACAAGTCTTTTAGAAAACGAACAGATGTTGACCATCTAACTGGTGTCCAAATCTAATGCAGAGCCTGAGCTTCGGAGAGAAAGAGGAACCTCTGTCTCCGCTCCCTTCCCTGCTGGCTCTGCGGTGGCAATGCCATTTGTCTCCTAACTGACCAACTTGAAGTTGCAGCCCAGTTTTCTCACATTTTCCCACAGCAGTATGATGTTAACGGGTCCTAAGGAGTTTGCACCCAACAGCAAACGAAGCCTCTGGTGGAGCTGCACTTACTGTTGGTTTTCCTGCAGGCACCCAGGCAGGGCCAGGCCTGCTGAGTGTTTGGAAAAGCTTTTTCTGTGGTGGCCCTAAGAGCCGCGTGAAGTGATTTTGATAGTCTTGACAGGTAACATTTTCCATTCTAAAACTTCCAGTCTTGTAATCATACTTGCACGCGTCGACCCATTTATCTTTTCTAACTTATTTTAAGTGAGACAGCTTGTAGATGGACGTTTTGCTTTTGGTCATTTTAGTTATGCAGTTGGACAGTAAGGCACAGGGCTAATAATAAGATGTTTTGCAAGTTTAGTCTTAGGGCACGTGACAAAAAAAACATTTGTAATGTTACCCTGACAATCTGTAGTCATTTGAAATCCCATTGTAGTTCCCACTTCTCCAGTTATATGAGTTGATTGATGTCCAACATAGCATTTAAGATTCTATTTGACCGAATTTACAGCTGCTAAAAAATGGAAGTTTTTAAGAAACCTTCCATGTTCATTTATTTGACAAACGAGCATAAAGCTACTTAGGAAAACACTCCATAATGTAGCAGCACCTGGATTGTAATATATTTTGTAGAAGCAATGAAAATGAAGTTAGTTTAACAACTGTGTGAACAATGCCAGGATGTAGAGCTCAGATGTAGCTCGGTAGAGATGCAGAGTGAGATGCTTGCAGCTCACTCCGTGCAAGTGCTGGATCCCTCCTGGGAATCACCCGGAGGAACCGGCAGGTCGGTAGTGAGTAGTTCTGTGACAGGCAGTGGCTAGGTAAGTCAGTAAATGCAATAAGGATATGCTGCACTTAGGGGATGTGGCATGTTTGTGTGTGGCGCCTTGTGCAAGGGGATTATTGGAATTCATTTGTGTTACAACAGCGGCCAAAAAGCTTAGCCACGTTGGAGGCTTTTTTTGGACAAAAAGAGCAAAGCTTGTAGGATAGAGTCCCTGCCTTAAGGCTCTTGAAGTGAAAGGCCTGTGGTCAGCAGAACGCTGAGGCGCGTTACCTGCTTTCTGCACGAGCTGAAGCCAGACGGGAAGGAGCGGAGGGGCAGAGCCACCGGGAGCCACCAGGAGCTCACAGAGGGGCCCACCTGGCTGGTAGTGGAGCCAAAAGAATTTAGGAAACTTCCTCCTCAAGAGCCCCAAAACCTCTTCCCCACACCCAGGGCCTACCTCAGCTCCTTAACAGAAGTGTACGCTATGCGCATATGCAGCGAATACGCCGTTATATACTTAATTTCTCAACATTTTTATTTGAACATGCAAAGTATTTGATCATAGAAGAAAGAGCCGAAGAAAAGATCTGTTTGGAAAAAATACATTTTCTTCGCATTCCAAAACATAAACCTTATTCTTTGGGTGTTTCCCTAATGTTGAGACAAAATTTAATTCTAGAACAATGGAAAACTGTCCTTCTCACAGACTTTTTGGTTGAAGAGTCTTCAAAGTTGAAAGGATTTAACCAGAAAGTTAGATGCTGATTTTCTGTAGTACAAATAACAATTGAAGCCATAAGCATTAATCCTGTAAGAATTATTGCATTGTACCTATACATAGGGATCAAATTGAAGAATTAATCAACGCTTTGAAACTGATACATTGCAAATCCCACACTTCTAATATCTTCCAGTTTAATATCAACAATCCTACGCTAATGTTGACATCTCTTTTTTTAGCGCTACTCTTCCTTAATTTGTTCCTGTTGGCAATATTTGCCATTTTGCAGTTGTCTCCGAAACGCCTAGGGGTGGCTGCTTTAAACCTCGTGCTGAGCGTTTCGGCTTGGTAACGATCCGGCTTTGCCAGCAGGGTCCGAGGGGCCCGGCGTGCGGCCTGGCAAACCCAGGGGCACCGCTCCAAAGAGCCTCCGGTTGAACCGTGCCGCTTTCATCCGGACCTACTGTCTGCACGGATTAGTTAGCTTAGGGTGTTGAGTTCAAATGTTATGATGTGTTCATATATTCAAGATCTGTCACATAACTTCACATATTAAATGTTGGCCTTCTATAAATGTTGGCAATCCTAAGCGTTTTTATTGAACTTCTGACTTTCAAGTAAGAAAGTCTTTTTTGGAGCCACATCTTCAAGACTCACAGGTCACACAGGTCCTCTTCAGGACATGTGGCCTTCTGTGGCAAAACGAGGTACCTTCTTCCAGAGTGCCCAGAGTTCCAGTCTTCTTGAGTGTTTTTCTACTGGCTCCACTTCTTTTTTTGAGAAAACTCACTGAAATCATCTGTCTCAGTCCTTATGTCTCTATAGCGCGAAGTGGTTTTAGGATATCTAAAATCTATATATGCCAACAGACATCTTTCATTTTAAGGAAAACTCTGTCTCTCTCCTGCTGCCACTAGAAGTCAGTCCAGGGAGAAAAACCAAAACAGTGGCTACCAGCAAACACTGTGGTGACACTTCCCAGGATCTGCTCCTGACTGAACTGCAGCTCAGGAGCAATCTGTCCTTTTGCCTTTAACAGCCTGTGACAGATTTTTCTTCCATGAGTTTATCCAAACCACTTCTGATTCATCTGTACTTTCAGCATCTGCAACATGACGTGGCAAGGAGATTCTCGAGCGAGCTTTGTATGCATGCAAAAGTACCTCCTGTTTGTTTATTCTGAGCCTGCTTGCTGCTAACTTCACATGATGCCTTTCCTCTGGGAAAAGCCAGGGACAAATCATTCCCTTTTCCCTACCTCCATGCCATGTGGGATTTGAAAAAACTTTTTTTTTCTTGTATATCAACTGTTTTCTAGATTGATTTTTCCATTCTCTCATGTGGAACCCATTTGATACTTTGCATCCTCTTTCTTGCCATTCTCCTGTTTTATTCTATCATTTCTGGGATAGATGAAGAGAACTACATATGGTAGTAAAGATGTGGGCACATCTTAGGCTTATTTTATTTTACTCTTTTCCATCCTTGCTCTACTTTTCCCTAGTAAAGCCTCACAGCCTATCTGTTTTGACAGCTGCTCAGCACTGGGGTGACATTTTCACAGAAGTATCTAATTAAATTGCAAGATTTCAATCCAGAAGGGTAATAGTCAGCTCAAGACTGTCACCGTATACATAAAGCCAAAATTGTTCCAGCCCATACGTATTATCTCTGCTGGGTTTTATCCATTTTATTACCTGTACACTCAGTATCATTCACATCACACTTGTTACAGCCTTTCGCAGCTCTTCATAGCAGCCCTCATCCTGGAAGGAAAAGGTTTCCCTTCCTCTTCCAAGCTGGACTTGGGCTACTTTTACATATGGACAGCCCCAGGGAGGCTCAGAGGAACACAGCAACCCCTGGTAACCTTTCCCATTTCTTCCCTAGGTAATCAGATCTTTTCTCAGGTCAGAGAGACACCTGATACAGCAGTCTCCAGATATCATCTCCACGAGCCAAATTGCCAGGAAAGTTTATGATCTAACTTCAGAAATACGCTCAGAAAAGCACAAAATTTATTTTTGCAGATGCCTCCAGCTGAGAATGAAGACTGCAACATTCAGCGTATATCAGCAAAAAAGCCCAAAGCAAAGGTAACGTTTGAGCTTGCCCAAACACGGGGCTGAGCGTGGCAGGAGCACCGGGCCGTGGGGCTGCCGGCACACGGGGAAGCTCCCGGCTCCTGCACCTCCCTCATGGTCCTTGCCCCTTCTGGTACGGCAGGAGCGCTGACCCTGCACAGGGAAGAGAATTCCGCACTCCTTCATTATCCATACAGCTCTTAGCCAATACAATGGGGCAAAGATTGCTGCTGCTACAGGTCCTCTTGCTCCTGGGGACAGGGCACGAAGAGGAATTTCCCACCTCTCCTCTCACGCAGACCTGCTTAGGGGCTTTAGCTTTACTAATCCTGTCCATATTCTCAAGCTTTCCAGGATTCCCAGACTCATTGCTCTCCTCTCACTCCCTTGTGCCGGGCTGTGCCGCATTCAGTGCTTGAGCCAGTATCTAATTTCGCTATCCACAGTTTTTCTTGGCAAACCTGGAAAGGGTCTTAATTTGCTGATGTAATTTGTCTACTTAATTACTGTACTATTATTTTTTCCTATCACTGACAGTCCTGCTAGAATTTCAGTATCTATTAAAAGAATCAGTTACTTAGATCATTAAAATAAAAGTTGTTGAAACATTTGAGAAATGGTATTGAGCTTTAGGCCTTAATTATGAAAGTATTTTCATATAATTTCAAGTCATTTACTATTATGTGAGAAACAGTTTGATAGCCTGATACAGTAAGAATAGGAAAGTATTCCACCTTCAGATTAAAACCAATGCTATTTTCATTTGAAACTTGAAATTTCAAATGAAGTTTTGAAAGTAAATACTTACCCACAGATATAGCTAAATGAACAGTTTAAATCACTTATATGTAAATTACTTGTATGGTTAAAACAGCTCATGAAACTCTCTGTAACTACTCATATTGTGCCTTGCTCTCAGCTATGACATATGTATTGCTACTGAACAGTTTAAATCACTTATATGTAAACAGCTCATGAAACTCTCTGTAAATACTCATATTGTGCCTTGTTCTCAGCTATGACATATGTATTGCTATAGCACAAAGATCTGATAGTTATTATTAAACATTGTCAAATTTTAGCCTTGTTTTGGTAAAATGGCAAAAAGAAGAGTCTTTCCTCCTTGCAATCAGTTGCACTATGGGAAGAATTACAGGTAGGATATGTTACAGATTTATGTATTTAATCCTGATGGTATTAATTTCTCTAAAAACTCATCAAGCATATATGACATTTATGTGGATTTTTTGCATTCTCCAGGATCACAAGACTGCGTATGCCTATAAAATAAAGATTGCTATTTGATTTTCTTTTTTTAGCAGCTGGATGTTATGACATTTCTGAAGTTTATATAGACCTTTCACAGTTCACAGCATAACATCTGCAAAAGTTACAGTATCATGGGAAGTTCTACTTTTGTTTTTCTTTTGTGCATAGGATTATCTTGTACTGGAATTCCAGAACAGTATGAAACAGAAAGATGCAAATACAATAAAAACTAACATGAGAAATGTTTTTTTTTTCAAAAAAAAGGAAAAAAAAAAGAAAGAAATCCTGACATTTTTACTAAGCAAGAAAATTTGAAAGCTCACAATTTCAATGTCGCTGCAATGAATTTGGATACATGGCTTGATAAGGAGGGCAACAGAGTGCAGAATACTGGTATTTCAGTTTTCTCTGTAATTAGTAGAGGAGAGAAGAGAAAGGAATTTGTGTCTTAAGTGCTGGAATTTTTCTCCTCTCGATCAGCTCTTTTTTATTAGAAATAAAAATGTAAAGTGGCATGGGAAAGCAGAATAATGATCCTTAAAGTTATTATGGGAGATTTATTCTTAAGATACAATCTCTGCTACACATTTTGGGAAAAAATAATAGAAAGCCCTGCATCCCATCTTCCATGAAAGACAAAATTCCTGCAGAGAGATTCTGTTTTATGTAAAATCTCGGTTAACGTTGCCTTTTACAGAAATGGGTTAAACTATCCAAAAAGCAAATGAAGCAGCTATTAGGAAGACAAAACTGAGCTTTTGGATTATAATTCAAAATTTTTTGAACTTCAGTCCTTCAATGCCCAGTCACTTCTCCATAAGCACACAACTATCTCAAACTATTAACAGTCCAAACAGTGACTATCACCTTGCTGCTTTGTTCTGTTTTTCATCTATCAGAAATATCTATTTGTTTTGAATGCTTTCATTTTAAAATGTTGACATAATATCAAGAAAACAAGACTCCAGAATTATCCTTATTTTATTCATATCCCTGATCCAGGAAAACCTCTCTGTGCCCCTTCTCATTTTCATCAGTGGGAGACATTTGTATTAAATTAGTTCGTGATTAAGTGCACTACTGAATTAAGACCATACTGAGAATTGGGTTTACCTCATCTAAATTTAGCCACCTAAAACTTTGGTATCTATGAAGATCATATGTAACTTTAGCCTTTCAGAGTAATCTTTCTAGGCCCCCTCTACAGTTTTTTACAGATTCAGAGCCAAAAATCCTCATGTAATTGCTCTGCACCAACCCTTAGAAGCCTTGGTTGATACCTCTCCTCTGTGCCATGTACCTTGTTATCCTTTCCTGACCATAACGTCATCACATAGTTTCCTTTGATAACCACCATAGAGAAAAAAGGGACTTCCTCTATGGGAGTAGACTAAACTACAGAATATTGGGATTTTTCAGCATGAGTCACTTTTCTCCCTCGTTGATAAATACAATTTCTGGAGAAAATCCAGGTAAAGTTGATAAAATCTAATGAAAGATATGGAGAGTCTTTGTTGCAATTCAGCATGAAGAGAGCTCAGGCATATGGAAAATGTGTGCCAGAGGCCTTAGTCTTGATGTAGCTTATGCGGGTGTCACAGATTTTCAATCTTTTAGTTTTCTCAAGTTTTCAATCAAAATTGAAAACCTGGGATTCTACTGAAGGGGGCTGAAATACTGGATTCTTGTCTTGCCAGAAACACATAAGCAAAAGGATATATCAAGTTAAGGTTAAGGGTTAGTTTGTACTGAAATAGTTGACTGAGAACAATCACTAGCCAGAACCAGTGAATAGCAGTGAGGAGTCTTATACTGGTGCTGCTTATTTCCATTTACTCATATTGATGTGTTAAAGTGGTATAAAAACAGTCTTATGGAAGACGTATCTGTTGTTGATTTTTAAATGAAGCCTACTGCACGCAATTAGTTATACTTTATTCATTTTGAAGGCACTCATGATGGTGCTATTGGCTCTGTTATTTTAACATTTTTATGGAAGCTGAGATTAATGACACACTGTAGCTATGCAAGTTCTATAAGCTCTTATTCTTTGATGCTAAAACTATTATGAATTCAGTCCATGTGCAATTTCATTTCTGAAGAATGCCCTGGAAAACTGACAGTTACGATAGTAACAGGCTGTGAAGGCAATAGCTCAAAAGAGATTTTTTTTTTCCTTGGCCTATACTTTAATGATTTTATATGATATAGAGCTTATATTGGTGAAATGTAAAAGCAGATCTTTGGTGTTAGTTTACTGTTTTTAATTGAGTATAAGCTAGACTGTATAAAGACAAGTGAGGCTCCCTCAGTTTTCATGCCCAGTGCTGTGATGGGGCAACTGCCAATGGCTTTGGACACTTTATTTCCAGTGTGTTTAGAGAGCATAAAATGCTTTGGAGGTGAATGACAAGACACGATGAGACTTGCAGCTATTTTTGTGAGCCTGTCAAGGCCCCAAACGGACATTAAAGCTCAAAGTAGATCATACAGTTGTTTGTTAGTAGTAGCTGAAGGCAAGAGACCTTTTTCTGCAAGGGCAGCCCCACACTCCCTCCTTCTCTTTTTTTACCCATATTCTGAAGATTTTTATAGTGAATGTCCCAGATGAGTCATCCCAGATGCAACTTTCTGTAACTACTTTCTATCTCCACGAGTAACTTTCTCAAGAGTGCTCATGATCTCCAACTGGCCTCTACGGCATGAGTCTCCCTGCAATTAGGGGCCTGAATGCTCCCTTAGTCAACCTGCAAAAAACACTTCAGAAAAACAAAAAAGTGTATTTAGTTATGTATCTGGAAGCATAATGTGCTCCATTGCAGGCTCACAGTCCTGTATGATGTAGCAGAAGGATTACAAAACCATAACTAAGAAGCTTATTTTTGCTTTTCTCTTCTCTCCCCTCCCCATTCTTTTCTGTATTTGTATTTGATGGAAAGTTATTGCCTTGTGAAGACCAGTAAAATATGTGTCTGTTAAAAATGGCCTGGTCATCTCAGGGCTAATGGTTCTTCTGTGGAATCAACAAGCACTTTCCCCCTCACAGAAAGTACACTCAGTGAGAGCTGCTACTGCAAAAGCATAAGCATTATTTAGATGTCAATAGAAACATCTATTCTGTGATCTCTAGAGATCCCTTCCAACCTCAACCATTCTGTGAGTCTGTGTGAATCTGTCTGGTAACTTGTTCAGCTCACATGCCGCATATATAGAAAAAAAAAGATGTTTAATGCAAAGGCATGATTTAAGAAGTAATTGTGTAATAGAACTGAGTCTGTAATTTAAGAAACTACTGTGCTTTGTTAAGACTAGCAAAATCGATTTTAGCACTTTTGGCAATATCTGTGGCTAGGACCTTAAATCAACAGGAATAGAAATGACCTCTGCCAGCTACTTCAATTTCACTGCAGTATGTAAGATATTTTAGATGGAAATGAAGGAAGAAGAAGGTTTTGATTTGATTTTCTTTGATCCTCTGATGCAGCGTTAATAATAAATATTCATTTTTTTCCTTTTATTTCTGTGGGGCTATCTGGCCAAATAATGGTGTAACCATATAGCATTTTTCATATACTGAACTAATGATTCAGTGTCAGTTTAAACTTTTTTAAAAAATCTTTATTTCTAAAGAGACTATTGACATTTCTAGTGATATTGTCAGTTTAGCAAGGTTTGCTTCTTCTAAAGTAATGGAATCCACCTTTCGCAAATGTTAACAAAATAGAATTACTTTTTGGATAGCAGAATGGACTTTAGTAACAACAAAAAAAAAAGTAGTGAATTAGCTGAAAAGTTTGAAAAGTTTGGTCTGCTCTACAGATTATAACCTTTATCCAAAAATGTTTTACTACTTTAGAGACTCATGGCAGTTATTCATTATTTTTTATCCCTTTTTACAGTTATATGTTGGAAGTGAAAAAGAATCATTTATTTAAGCAAAATGGGAGCATTTCATTTAAAAAAGCATTTCATCTCAAAAAGACCCATTTCTAGAATCAATAAATTGAGACTAACCTGTTGCAGTTTTATATACTTCACTAGAAAGAGCTGAGTCAGTGGAACTGAATCCAGTGTTTCTAATTCTTTCTGGTAAATGAAAGAAAAAAAAAGTAAAAAATGAAATAAATACTATACTTCGGGAATACTCTAAATACTGATTTTCTAATAAAATTAATTCAGGAAAATATTAC
>NW_010577226.1:0-28979 GCF_000705375.1 Tinamus guttatus | reverse complement strand
TCTCTTACTTCAGAGAAGACTTTTTTTGGTCTTCTGTGAAGCACTTCTTCCCACCACAAAGTCAGAGGCGACTCCAAGCTTCTAATCACTGTAAGCCAGCCCAAAATTTGTGTGGGCAAGGAGCAGAGGAAAAGCCAGGGCAGAGCAGCTTGGGGTTTGGAGGAAGAGCAGAGACTGGCATGGCAGAAAAGATGAGTAAGATTTTGAGGGTCTCTTCTTGCTTCCAGCCTGTGCCCTTTGCTGGTACCTTTCTTTTTCTTCTGGATTACAAGGCTGCCTCTCTTCTCCTCACTTGCCCAAGTGTCTTTGGAGCCTTTCCCTTCATTTTCATCCCTTTCCTTGGATAAGAGGAACCCCCTCCTTGCCACGAGCCCCCTTGGCTGGTAGCTGGCTGGGCTGAAGCTGCAGAGCTCAGGCCAGTGAGCAGAGTAAGCTAAGAGTGTTTGGCTGCTCTGCAGTGGGAATTACCATTTTCCTCAAGTTCCTTGCCTTGGACCTCTTCCACGCCTCGGGTAGTCCCGCTAATTCATGGGAAACAACAAATGGCTCATTATAAGTGATGAAGATCTTGGCTTCCAAAACTACCATTATAAAAAACGAGCACTTGAGTATAAAATTGCAAAAGGAGGCTCCAATGCATCTATTGAATATGTTTTTTTTAAGGAGGGGCTGCAGGGAGCCGCAGTTCTCCACCCGGTTGGTTGCAGCAAGTTAGTTGCAGAGGTTGCTTACGAGCCGAGCTGGGAGGACATGAGCCATCTTGGCGGGGTGACATCAACCCGGCAGCTCTGCCACTCTCCATATGAACCAGCGGCCAGAGAATTAACTTGTCTTAATGCTCGCCAAAGTAAGTCAGCTATAGAAAAACATCAAATATCCATATGCTGAAAAAAGGGCAGAGAAAGGAAGGAGCACTCTAGGAAAAAAAAGGGAAAAAAAAAGTAGAAAAGACATTCTCAAGCCCCATAAAAGAACTGGGTTTCTTAATAGCTTGTCCCTCTTCAGCAGCTATACGAGGACAAAACAAATTAAACCCAGCTTGTCTACATTAATGCCATCATTATTAACCATCAAAGCATGCTAGTCTATGCCAGACTAAAAATAAAGAAGGAGAGATGCTTTCTTGCTCACGTAGTTAAGAGGACACAATGGAGACATAATTTTATAGGGGTTCAAGGGAAGACTGGGCAAATTTGTGGAAGAGAAATCCCTCGAGGTTTACTCATGCTATAGTGTGCTATACCTCTGATTTACAGAGCATAAAGAGGTGAAACTGAGAGATTTGGGGGGGTGTGGGCTGGGGGTAATCGCCCCATTCTCATGCTCTACATTAGGCATCCGCATTCAGACAAGATGTTAAGCCGAGACGACTTTTGGTCAGGCCAGGAAAACTATTCTTATTTTCTCATCATAGCTTTTCCTTGACAGCCTACCAATTATCCAAAAACATGGAAAATGATCATTCCTCTTCAAACGTACTAGCAAATAGTAATAGAAATAACCAAAATAACACATTGAAAGTACTTTATATTAAAAAGTTAATGTTTTTTGTATATGTTTTAAATATAGCAACCTAGACCCAGTTGGCCTCGACTGGCCAACTGGTAGGTCGCAGCCAAATCTGACTTCTGGGGTGACTCTGCTTCGCTTTCAAAATCTTGAAATATCTTTTAGTATGACTGCATACACCCAAGAACTTAGGCCTGTGAGTCACTCTAATCTCCAGACGTCTTACAAAAGCCCATATATATTCTCAAAAACTGTCATCTGGCCAAAAGCTTCAAGTGGGAGGGATAGCCCCGGGTGAATCAGAGCAAGGCCAGCAGTGGTACAGAACAGGAAAGGCTGCTCCGTATAAAACTGAGCCCAGCTCCGGTTTGGATTGCCCCACACTGGAGCTTCCCGACCCCACATCTTAGGGTTTTTCTTAGAGCTGAACAGAGAAATGCAGAAGACAAATCTTAGGTGGAATAAACTAGGGTTCCTTATGCTCCTGTATACCTATTTACACTAATTTCCCAGGAAACAGAATTAAGTAAAAAATGTTGTAACTTGCATATTAATGGCCTGGAACAAATGGTGCACTAAAGTAGAACCTGGGTAACATTAATGTTGGTTTTCTCAGAGTGTCTCTTTTCTCTCTTCTATGACTTAAAGATCAGTTTACCTTTGTCCATCCTTATACACCAAGCGGTTAAAGAGAAGTAAAGGGCTGAAAGTGTTCGTTGATCCCAGAACTTGCTCTGTAAGTATAATATTAAGGTGGGAGCTCCCTCACCTAATATAACTGTCAAGAAAACGGATATACAGCCTTGGCTAATCACCTCTGCTGCCCATGTGCTTGGAGCACGCAGGTACAGAAGGGGGCTCAGCCCATTCAGGGCAATCTTCAGCAGCAGCAGCTGAGTTTTCTCTAAATTCTCTCTATTGATTCATTATGGAGAAAGCACAAAACAGGCTAGGACAGAACTCTGAATTTGACATGTCTTTAGGTAGGTGAAAATAATCCTGTGCAGGCCCTTCTGTGCTTTGAAACTGGGGAGGATGAGCCTGTGTTAAGCTCTGTCCTGACATTCCTAGGTATTTTCCAGAATCCTAGTTAGCCACGATGGATATCTTCATCCATCCTAGTAAGACTAGGGGTCAAAGTTTGTGTTCCTCACCAGCTAAGGGATGGCCAAAAATGCCACAAAAACAAAATCACCAATCTGAACTTGACATCAGAAGCAGTAACTTGTGTTTGAACCATAGTGCTAAGTTAGCTAGAAAGTGACAGTTGTTACAGACAGGAGCTTAGTCCGAATGGTGCTGCTGCCTCAGAGTTACAGGAGTTTGTTCACTGCGGACCCTCTAAAGTGGTCTTACCAATTACTCTCCTGTGCTACATACTGCTCTTTTTAATGCTGGCCCTTTTGCTAGCCTGTAACCAGGCTATTTCGCTGCATGGCAATACTCATTCTAAACAAAGGACAAGAAATGCAAAGCAATTATCTTTACCCTGATTTACTCTGCTATTGCAGTATAAACCAGAAACCTGAACCACATAAGTATCCTTGAATTGCCTGGGTTTTAAAGTTTAATTACAGGCCATTTCTTCTTACGCAGTGGCAGTTTCTGTGCGGTTGGAGGGAGGGCTCTGAGAAGGAAGCCTGGCTTCCATGGCAGCCGCAGACAAAGGAGGAGAGTGGTCTAGCTCAGTAACCAAGCGTTGTGGCTCCAGGTTCTGACTCTGCCAATTTCACAGAGTCTCTGTGAATTCACCGTGTCTCAATTTCACAGTCTTTCTGCGTGTTTCTCAACTGCACACCTGAATAATACTGGATTTTTTTTGTCTTGCCTGCTTAAAGCGTTAGCCCTTCGCGTGGTGCCTCAGGCCGCCTCGGTGGGGCAGGCCGCACGCGGCCCTAACCCAGAGGCAGCAGTTCTGCGGCCTCTGTGGGATCCCACAGGCGACAACGCGCGATGATTCATCGTGCTTGGCCCTCCTGCTTGGCCGGGCTTTCCCGCACGTCTGTAACCAGGACGCGTCTCTGCACCAACCACCTCTACTTTTCTCACCCTTGCTTCCCCTGTGACCACAGCCTTTGAGGGCGTCTGACATCCTGAGAGTGTTTGGTGACCACAGTGTGTAGGGAGATACAACAGGAAAGCTGCAGGAAACCCACAACAGCAGCAGTGGAGGCACCGAACGTGGCACTGGCTACCTTGGTTAGGTGTCCAAGTTGCTCCATTTGTCACACCCAGGCAATATAACCTTTGACAGAACATGGAGATCTTTCAAACTACATTTCTGGGGAGGGTGATCTTCATTTTCCATAGTTGGCAGATTCACCAATCTCAGCTGGGTGGGTCATGCAAAAACACCTGTGGAGATGGGTCATGTAAAACCACTGGTGGCTTTTAGGTCATTATGTCAGAGGATGTGATCAGTCTGATATCCTGAGGGAATAAGCCCAAGAGGCTTAGTCTCTTGGACCGGCTTTGTCTTCATCCCATCTTTTGAATGGGATTCTTGAAAAGACTGGCCATTTGCAACTGTGTGCTACCTACAACTGGTAGTTAGGAAAGCAAAATTTTAAATATAATAACATTTCTGTGGCATAGATAAAAATAGAGGCCAGTACAGAGTGAAATGACTCCGACTACTGCCCCCAGCATGAGAAAACAGCAGGTAAAACTCAGTTGTTCCCAAGTTCCAGTAGGTAACACAACACAGATGCTGGTTGGCCGATCTGCACCTAGATTTTTGGAAACTCGTAGGCATGTCAAAGGCAACACAAAATTATTGGATGCATTTCTATTTTTAGCCAAAAGTCTGTTCAACCAGTGTTAGTGTTAATATCGCATGATTATACTTTTAAGACACTAAGATAACTGTGTATATTTCAAATGCCTATTTTTAAATCTCTCTTTCTTGTTTTAGAAAAAAAAATAGACAAAATGGAGCACATGTTACTGCTACTCATGCTATTCATACCTATCTTGGGTCTTGCTAATGGAACAGAAACAGAACAAGATTTTACTTGGCACTTAAAGAAAGTACCCCAGATTGTGAGTGAAAGAACTTTCTCACTTGACAGCCCTACATTTAAAGCAAAACCCAAACTAGAGCTGAACAGTGTCTGTGGAATTGAGTGTCAAAGAAAACTGCCAGTGCCGAGCTTGTCTGACTTGAAGGACATCCTGTCCTATGAGACCATTTTTGAAAACGGCACACGGACCCTGACGGAAGTGAATGTCCTTGGGCTAATGCTTGATCCAGCGGAAAACACAACTGCACGAACGTCTCTGAGGAGGAAGAGGCAGATCTATGGAACGGACAGTAGGTTCAGCATCTATGACAAGAGGTTTATGACCAACTTCCCATTCAACACCGCTGTGAAGGTCTCCACTGGCTGCAGCGGCATCCTCATTTCCCCCAGGCACGTGCTCACAGCTGCTCATTGCCTACATGACGGCAAGGATTACGTTAAAGGCAGCAAAAGACTGAGGGTGGGATTGATGAAGAGCAAATCCAGAGGGAACGGCAGGAAACGCAAAGGTGCTAAAAGAAGCAGGCGCGAAGCTTCTGAGCCCCTGGATGATCCTGAAGTTGCCCCTGAGCCAAGACGGCGCTCCAGGGGTGGTGGCAGAAAGCAGAGGAGATCAGGGAGGAAGCAGGACACGCCAGACGGCGTGCCCGCCTTCCAGTGGACCAGGGTGAAGAGTACCCACATCCCAAGGGGCTGGTTTAAGGGAGTGTCTGGGGATATTGCCCTGGATTATGATTATGCTGTTCTTGAGCTCAAGCGTCCCCACAAAAGGAAATACATGGAGCTGGGAATCAGCCCCGCCATTAAAATGATGCCTGGGAGCATGATCCACTTCTCGGGTTTTGACAACGATCGTGCTGGGCAGCTGGTCTATCGGTTTTGTAGCATTTCTGATGAGTCCAATGATCTCTTTTATCAGTATTGCGACGCTGAGCCCGGCTCCACTGGATCCGGGGTCTATCTCCGTCTTAAGGAGCCCGACAAAAAGAAGTGGAAGCGCAAGATCATTGCTGTTTATTCGGGCCATCAATGGGTGGATGTCAATGGTGAACAGCAGGATTATAACGTAGCCGTAAGAATTACGCCTCTCAAATATGCCCAGATTTGCTTCTGGATACATGGGAACGATGAGAATTGCACACGAGGCTGAAGAGAGCTGAGACCAACTCCCTGAGCACCCGTATGACAATATGGTGACAAATCTGTTGCAGCAGTTACTGGGAGAACATCACTCCATGCCAGGCTGTTTCTGAACTCAAAGTCTGCAAGTAAAATTTTGATGACTTGAGTAATGTTGAATTGTTGGGGAATGGGTAGAGTTTTCAAATGAATTATTTTTAATTCTAATCAACCCTAGATATGCACTTAAAACCCCAAACTGTATTTATGTTTTCAAGTGTGATAAATTTTAGTAATTCTCATTAGAAAAAAATGACTATCCCATTTTTTTCAACAGAAGAATTAACACTTCTCAAACTGATACTATTAAGCAGTTATTAAGCAACACACTTTTTCCAATAGATTTGATTTTCTCAGGGTTCCGTTTCAGTTCTTCAGACACAAGCTGTGTATACAGCTCTTCCCTGAATGATCCAGGGAACTGGATATTGATTTGAGAGCAGCAAACGCCAGCAAATTACGTTGGCATTCTCTAAAAATCACATCTCTATGTCGAGGTACAGCAATCTAGTTCATGCTCGTTTCTTTGGGAAGCTTCCTCTTCTGGTCACATGGAAGGAACGCTTCCACTGTAATCCCAAATTTCTGTAGCTGACAACTAGAGCTAAAAAACAAATTTCACTTAATTACTTACCAAAACAGCAAAGAGAAGTCAATGAACATAGAAGTTTCCATGTTTGGAAGAAGAGGAAATACCGGAATACAATTTAATGCCGTGAAATCTTGTTTGAGAAGCTACACAAATCTTGGAGATATTAAACATTTGGGAATATTAAGCTTAGGAAGCATTTGGTTCCTAATTAATATTTCGAGATCCATAGCTTTAGTTTTTAGTCAAACGTTTAACTTTACTTGGGGTGAAGTCATGACTTTTGAAGTAGCCATTTGACAATCATTTAGATCTTTACATCAAAGCCACAGATGCTAGATTTTGGGGTGCTAGCCATTTTTGCAAGTTTTTAAAAGTACTTTTATAAGAATTCAGCTTCACAGACAGGATACTTAGTCTGTATTGAACTGGGAGATGGAAAGCAATATTTTGGTTTATCTTTACGTGGTTTTGCAAAGTGGTGGTACTTCTAATCGTATCAGACTGCAGCAACAGGAGTTGCAGGGATAAACCAAAAAGTTCTCCCAACTAAATTAAATTATATTGCTTTCTGAATGGTAGAACTATCCTGTAAGTTATAACATATCTTGCTAGGTAGAAGCAGTAGATATCAAATAACTTGGTTCACTACTTTGGCTGAACCACATTTGTTGGAAAGAAAGTGAGCTTGACTTTTACACATTTGTATACGTGCATCACCTTTTATTGTTTGTTCTTGATTGCTACACGAGTTTTTATATCTTGTATTTTGTATCAAGATGCTGAAGCACACAAGATTCTTATGGTGCTATGTTAATCTAATAACATAAAATGATACTGTGTATTTCAGATCATATGAGTCAGGTTTCATTACCGTTAAGGTTATTCACCATTCCAATATTTAATTTAATTTTTTGATCATAAGTTTATACTCACTGAAATCTATTTTCTTTGTGTGCAGAAGAAAAAATATGACATGGTTTTAAAATATTATTGGTTTGTTGGTATCTTTAAAATATGCTTGTAATATATTTTGATGACATAAGGTCACTTTTAACAGCCTATTATTCTGTAGCTGATTGAAGTTATAAAACCTGGCTCTTTTAGGGCGACTTTTTTGTCATTGTATTACCAAAGCATAGAAAAATTAAGACTTGTTTCCATACCACTGCTCTTGGCATATTTCATTAATTGGAAGAGGTCTCACTTTAAAGGATTTTTTAAAAAAAAAATTCAGCCTTTTCAGGCTGTGATTATTACTTGTGTGATGGTTTGTGGAAAACTCAAACTAATTCCTAAAGTTTAGATATGAGTATGTCTAAGATAGATTTCAAGGTTAATTAATTTGGTTTATTGCTAACATGCTGTTGAGACATATGACTTCCTTGACAACGATTTTAAAGCTCCTCAGTTAAGTCTGTAATACTCTTGCTCTATGCAACAGGCCTACAGTATTCTTTAGATTGCTCTATAATGTTTTGCTTAAGTGCCTTTCTCCACAATTGCTGCAACGAATGCGGTACCATGTTCTTAATCAGTGTAGGTCAGCGTAGGTCTATAGAGTTCTTTAACACACTTACACTTGTTGATCTGGGTCCAAAATTGATCAAGATAAGCTGACAGTAAATGCCTTGTTTTGATGATTCTCATTTGGGTCTACTCATGAGGAGAAGAAATCCTCTTCTTTATTAGTCCAGGAACTGAGGAAAAGGTGAGGGAGAAAAACGGTGATAGCACCTGTCAGGTCTCTTTTTATAATAACAACTTGCTATAATTACCTCAAGAGATTAAAGATGGCCAGAGCAACAGGAAAACATGGATCAGAACTACCTGTATTCAAGGGAGCGTGTCTGGGTGCTCAGCACAAGCACGCGCAGAAGCGAAGCCTCGCTGAGCAGAGCCCGTGCGGCGCCGGTCGGCAGCGTCCGGCCGAAGCCGCGAGTGGACAAAATGCTGCTTCCTGCTGGACCCCGCTGCCGTGCACCGTGTAAATCTGCCACTGCGCATAATGGAGACGGAAATGCTTTGTGTATGGCTACTGCTTACTTCAAGCACTTCCTAAACAGGTCATAAATCAGCTCTTTTCACAGTAGCATGCACAGCGCCAAAGGGCTGATGCACTGCACAAAGCTGCTGGCACCAGCAAATGAGACGAGGATTTCCGAGCTGCCATAACCTCAGATTTCCTTAAAATAACTGCAGCCGGTATCTACTGATCTCTGCACAAACACAGGGAGAGGTCCTCTTCCAAAGCGGATCAGATCCACAACTGTTGTATAATGCCCAGGGCTCGGGGCTTGGTTCCCAGCACAGGCAGGGCCGGAGGCCTTGCAGGGCTTCCAGGAAGGATTTTGTCCCTCTTTCACGTGTTGCACCAGGCAGCAGTTGTTTTCACACTAACACTTTTTCCAGAAGAGCCACCACGGTAGAGCTGGTAGGACTGCACGAATGACATGAGCTAAAAAACAAACTCCGTGAAATCCTTTTTCTGCTACAGGGCTATTGGCAATTTATAAATCTCAGATGTACATTTTTAACATTCTAGGGTAGCTTCTGCAAAAAAAATGGTGCATGTGCTTAATATGGGGCTCAGAGAGGCATAATGGAAGTCAAGGGGATTATCTCTGATGTGAAAAAATAAGTCCAAGACTGTATTACCTTAATAAAGGAAAAGCAATGTTTAGACAGCAGGATTATTTCTGCCTCATGCGGTATAGAGCACCTGAGGCTTTAAAAATGTGCTTAGAGAAACTCCTTTGCTCAGTTTATAATTTACCATCCAAATATTGCACTGATTTATGAGTCTGTAAATGGAGTTATGGAGTGTAAATCAGCACAGAATATGGTGTCTTAAGTAACAAAATAATTCATGGGCATGTGGAGGAGAGGAGCAGTTGGGGAGTTTCTCCTGTTCTGCTGATAAGGGATCAACTTGCAGCTAACAGTGGTTACTCCAGAAAGAGAGAGCAAAATAAATTGGGATTCCGGAAGAACGGGAAGCTGGAGACAGTAACAAGGACTGAGGGAAGTGTGAGAAGTAACAGGAGAAATGGCTGTGGGGCACCAGAGGGTCTTACTGTAAGAAAGTGTAGGAGCTGGCAGAGGCATAAGAATATAGATTGAAAGGTGCAAGCCATCAGTTCTGTGAACAACCCCACGGCTGGTGTTAAACATGAGGCTTCCCAGCCTCGCGCGAAGGGATGGGAGAGGCCACCGCGCGTGCCCAGCGGCTGGAAACACCAACTCCCTGCACAGCACGTCCGCGCCAAGCGAAGGGCATCTCTCGTGTGAACATTTTGCTAACCTGGTGTTTTGTTGGGATTCCTATGGGGGCTCTTCCCTACTGGGGAAAAAAAAAAAAAAAAGCAACCCCAAACTTGAAATTTTTAAATGCTGGTTCCGTTGTCTTGCATGTACCTACAAATCCTAGC
The DNA here is from genome assembly GCF_000705375.1 of Tinamus guttatus. The sequence continues at coordinate 19,248 of NW_010577226.1, read as the reverse complement.
CAATAAACGCCTTCAAGTACTTTCCATTTTTGCTTGGTGTGTTTGTAGAAATTTGGTGGACTACATCTAGTTTTAAAACACGGAATATCACTAATACTTTTACCTACAAATTCCTGGATTAAAGAATGAGATAAACAAAAACACGGTTAAATAGCCTAAAATTGGAGGACAATCCCCAATGATTCATGAGCATATAAGCCTCACGGGTTTCCTCTGTAGCAACCATTTGGTCCGATGAGACAGCTTGGGCTGAGAGCGTCTCCCCAGCCTCAGGAGGCTCTTTCAGGACTTTTTGTAGTAAGTTTTTAAAGAGACACAGCAAATAGCATCCCTCCCGCCTCCCCCCCCAAAAAAAAAACCCCATGATATTTTCATAATATTTTAACTACACAAAATGGCAGCTCATTTGAGAGCCTAAATGTAAAGCTTGGCGCTATTAAGATATTATACAATGCACGTATTATATCAATAAAGATGATCTTGTTTTCTCCAGCGCTTTCCTCTCTCATGATGTAGCTTGTTAGCTATCTTATTGGTGCATAACCTCAATTCCATACAAGATTGTAACAGGTTATCATTTAAGATTATATCCAGAGGATTCAAAGACATTAATGTCTCTTCAAATTTATTCTGGAAAGAAAAATAAAGTCCCTGTCTACTAATTTCTTTGAGATACTTACTCTGCGAGCAGATTTGATAAGTAAAAAAAAAGAATTGCTTCAGCAAGGCAATGACTCCCAGAATATCCCACAGCTAATTAACATCCAGCCGAGTAATTAGCTTGGTTTGTGCTGCTACCTGTGGTGCATTTGCTGCCCCGCGGGGTAACGGGACGACGTCCAGCCCTGACTCCTCAGAGAAGACCCTTCATTTCAAGAGCAGCCCCTCGGAGCAGCTGCCCAGATCTGGGATAGGACAGCCCAGTATCCTCATCCTTCAGTTTTGCTATCATAGTTATCTCATCTCCAACAAATGCTCGAAATGACTTGACCAAATAACAGCTGCACCAGCAATCTCAAGATAGGAGGTCGCTAGTGAATTTGTGACTAATATTCCTGATAAAATGGTCATTCCTCTCGCTTGGAATAGTTTTTTGAGCCTTGGTACTGGCTTACTCTTAGCCAAGATTGTTGAGAGAAAGCATCAGATACAGTGGAAAACTTACACAGCTATTTTATAAAGCTTGTGCCTCTTGGCAATTATGTGTGTACCGTATTTATTGTGGTTGCTATGGATCCTTTTCCATGTCAAAGAGTTTGAAAACATTGGATTAAACCAAGCTGGGCTGTTTTTCAGACAAATTACTCAGCTGCCCTTTGGCTACATTTGCAGCCTTCTCCACCCCCTCTCCTGCACCCTCTGTTTAATTTGCAAATTTGCAGATTAAATTCCGATTTTAGCTTTGCTTACTCAGAGGTAGGAGTGATTTAGAGACACCACAAGAGCAAGAAAGTGGCTGTATGTTTTGGTTAGTGTGCTGAAGCAGGGCAGGCTCCAAGAGAAACAGGACAAGGCAAAAGCCTTAGCCCATTTCTTGAACGATTAACTCATCAAGGACCTACTGCCGGCCCTCGTTGTGCAGGAGGACAGGAGGCTGTTGGGTCCTGGAAAGGTGGCACGGGCACTACAGCCAGGAGGGGCTTCCCCCCACATGAGATTCCCGACAGGGAAAAAAAGGTCAGAAATTACCCAAGGGGGATTTCTAACATGAATGAAGAAGAGTCTGAGAGAGAGTGCGTATAAAAAGTGATTTCTAAGACAACTAGCATATTCTTATTTAAATAAAGCTTATGACAAATCTTTTAAAAAATAAGCATGTATAGGCATGTATAAAAGTAATGCAGACTTTATAGAAGTGTGGCAAATGTTTTTTCTCTACCACTCTTCTCTCTGCTGTCCATGATCACCTCCCAGAATTGCAGCACGTGCACACGGCTAGAATTATAACTTGCTTGTTCTGTAACCCACCGTGTCCCTACAGGGGCAGTGATTTATTCTGCGATCGAGCACTTCCTGCTCACTGTGGATTTGAGTTCAAAGTCATCTTCCTCCAACAAGCATCCCATGCTCTACCCACTTAGCTGTTTTGCTAATGAAGCATCTTCTGTCTGGCTTTTTGCCTATTTTTATTGCCATGAAAAGCCCTGGCCCTCCTTATTCCAGCAACATACGGATGCGATGCTGCTGCTCCTCACGTCAACCGAGATAACCATAAGAATCGCGTCTCAGTCCTTGAAGCAAAGACCTAACTCAAGTCCCTGCCTGGCTCTCCCTTTTGCTCCCGACCGCTGTCCTTGTAGCCCTGCAGCGTCTCCGCTTCCTCCAAGTCCTGCCCTCTTGCAGCAGTGCTCGTCCCCCTCGCGTTAGCTCAGGTATTTTGAATTTACTCTTTGCAGTGCCATCTCTCGCCTGCCTCCCTGCCTGTCTTGACCTCTCTCTTCTGCTAAGCCCCCTTTTTAATATTTTCACTTGTGCCCAAGTTGGGGGTTTCATCTCATTTTCCAGCGAACACACATCAAGCACCCAAAATGAAACAAATAATGTCTACCCACTGGAGCCAGACACTGGAGAGGTGGCTTTGTGCCTGGGGGACCCCGCTTACAGCACTGTTAAGGTAAAACGGCTGCAAGCGAAGAACTGTAAAGGCAAAAGAACGTCAAGCAAACGGCATCTGTGCCTCCAGCCCCAGGAGCGTGCGCCCAAAGGGCACCCATGTTCCTTCCCGCCTCGATGCTATTTTAAACAAGAGCAGAAATCGTCCAGGAAAGCTCAGGAAAGGCCCCCAGTTTTCTCCCAGGCGGCTGCAAAGATTTTCCCCACTCCTTTCTCACGCAGATCCCCGATGTTTCTCCCCAGTCCCCTCAGTTCTGCCCCTCTCCTGCGGCCGCAGCTCCGCTTGGGGCTGGGAGGCCAGCGAGGCTGCGGGGAGCGAGCGCAGGCCGGGCCCACGCCGACAACCAGGCCGCTGTGGGGAGAGGCAGCGCCGCCTGTAGAACGGGATAACATCTATCTGGAAAACCAGCTTTGGGACACACCGCGCACACCTCCCTGCTTGTCTCTTTATATCCTTTAACCGCCGCTTCTGCTTAAGGCAGCCCTTATTTTACAGTGACAAGACTGCAAGGGCAAAGCGCTTGCCAAGCCTCAGCAGGCCCTCGTGTGCCTGTCCCTGACCACATCAGTCACAACCTAGAAGGCACGACCAAAGTCACACAGCGCTGGCACAGACGGGGACAGCCACGTACTTTCCTTCTGCACGCCGCAATGAAGGCTTTTTCTTTATGTTAAGCTTCAAGGCAAGTTATTTTTATAAACACAAAAAGTTGCACTGCTAGATTTAGAAGCCAACTCCTTCCTCGTAATTTTAAAGCAAACTTTTAATTTTTTTTTTAAGTGTGTCTGGCAAATTTGGTGTGGAACCAAGCATATCCTGGTAAAAAATAAGCTAAGTACATAACTCAGAGATACGAGACCGGGAGGGAAAGGTAATCTATGAAGCAGATTATTGCCAGAAGATCATTGCTATGAAGCAGATTAACCACAATATTAACAGTCATTCTTAAAAGCAGACCTGAAATGATTTTTCCCCCCATATGTTTTAGCTATGTGAACACAAAGAACATTTTCAAGCAATGGGAGTGTGCATATGATTTATTTGTTTTGTAGCAGGTTGCAGATGGCATTTGCACCTCCCATCTCTGAGCAAAGAAGGCATTTCAAGCAGCCACAGCAATCACAGAATTGGAGGGTCAGCAGACAGTGTAGTGTGCATGGGGGTAAGCACAAAGTCAGCATCTCCCCTTGGGGTAATAATCCCTCCACAGGTGACGGTTTTTTCACAGAGATGTAAATATGATCCAGATTACAAGGTCATTAAACCCCACAAGACTTTCCAAAAGAGCAGAGTAATTCATGCCGTTATTCCATGTGCTTTTGCAGCAGGGACATCACCAAGTTTGCACCTTGGCACCCAGCAAAATTGCTGGTGTACCAGCACTATCCTGAACAAGAAAGGAGACCAAAAAAATTATCTATAGATTTACTTTACAGGCCCATGGGTTTTATGGTCCCCATGGATAGAATTCCAAGGTCAAGCAGCAAAAAGTCAGGTAATAGAAGAACAGGAGCCTTCCCGGGGTGAAGGTGGCGAGGCCCTCAAGTTGTGTTTGGAAGGGCTGGGGTGTCATGACTGAGGGAGGTCTTTAAGAAAGATCTTTTGGCAACTATACAGTTTTTGCTTCAGAACAAGGCAATAGAGTAGGTGGACCATAAACTTCAGTGATTTCTATCTTATGATCCTGGTCAGTGCTTTTAACTGGAGGCATCACATTCTCTGCCTGAGAAGGTCTGCAGGCATCCAGTTGCACTGGTCTTGTTTACTCATAGCAGAGAGCCAACTTCAAGTTAAACCCACAAATATAAAAGTTCTGTGTAACCATGCAGTAAATCGCCTTAGTCAAGAGAAAAATACTGCATTTCACAAAATGGCTCAGCCCAAGACAGACCGATTGAATCTGCTTAACTCTTCAGTTTGGGTAGTAGGGGAAAATGATGCCGTTTTAGTCTCTCCAATCTCTCCAATGCAGACAGATTTACCAAAACACTGGACTTAACAGGAGCTGGATATTTTAACTGGTAAGTTCAGTCTTAAATAACCAAGCCTGCCTGGCAAGCCAAACTGCACAACTAGAACAACACTATTCTGGAATCTCTCCAACTATTTCAAAAGGTCATTAAATGAGAAGAACAACATCCACCGCAGGCGCTTCATGAAACTGCGCTGACCTGTACTGTACGAAGTCTGCACACATGAGACTAGCTAATTCAGTTCTAAATTCCCAGACAGACCCCTTGCAGGACTATGTTGCAAGAAATGCTTTCCTTAAATTTTAATGTAGGGTTATTCCTGTGCGAATCCCCAGTGGAGCAAAGGGACAGTAATTACAACACAGTAAGGCAAGGGAAATCCTGAAAACAGCTGTACAAGCTGGTGAAGTATATTCTGGGGAATCGCTATGACCTCCAGTGCTTGCAATTATTTTGCAGTTGTCTGTTCCTCTGAAATCTGCATTAGAGAGAAATGGAGACGATTTGTCCTTTTTTCAGCACATACATAGAGAAGAGGGATGTTGGTTGTGATGCACTAGCAAGTCATTTGAGGTACTCTTAAAAATGGTTAGAAGCACAAACAACCCAAATCCAGTCTTCGACCGTTGTTGGCAAAAAAAAAAAAAAAAAAAAAAAGTTCTCTGAAAAATCCACAAGCTGGGCTAAATAATAGAGTAGGATCTGAGTCAAACTTGATGATCAATCATGAAGCCAAATGTCTAAAGAAGCAAAAGAGTCTAAGCAATACACAAGCTGCTACAATAAACATTAACCAAATTGGACAAAAAATGTTCCATCCTGGAACCACAGAATAGCGTTAATGCTTTAGTCCATTAGATTTGCCTATACTGATAATGTATGTGCAAGAGATACCAAAAGCTAATGTTACACCTTACTAACCAAAAAACTATTTGTAAAGGAATGCTTTAAAAGCTCCAGAAAACAATTACCTCGCTTAGGTGTCATATGTAGGAGGAGAAATAACTTTACTTAAAAATGCTTTAAAATAACCACTGTGCTGTGCATTACAGGCCCACGGGCACGCGTTAGTTTTATAGTTACTATTTATAATCCCAAACAATAGCCAAGCACTTAAATAGGCAAAGTAAAAATATACTTACTGTTGCAGAGTAATTTGTTTACATTACTTTGAAAGGGAACAGTATTTTCTGTTATGGGCTCCTTGCTAGTAACTGGGAATCAGCTCTGTCTCTAATGCTCTTGAGGACTGCGGTCAAGGAACATATTATTTCATCTGCATATCTTGGATTTTGAAACAAAAGTGAAATTTAGAAGACAGTAATTGATTATTAGCTGAATAACTTGCTTAGCTGAACTTCAAATTAAGTTTAGAAGGATACTTAAATACAGCTCATGCACACAAGGGGGACTTGGTGGAGCACTTGTTTCAATTAAAAATTGGCTGCAATAGCTTGAACTCAACCCTGCCTCTCTCCCTGTCCATGCTCTAGAGAGCAGAACATCTGAGCCATCCTTCAGGCGTCTCAGCAGGTCAAATACTTTGAGAGAGAGGCAAATTTCCAGCATAACTTGCCTTGGAGCCAAGAGCCCCATAAGCAAATTTTGCATGGCCAGATCTTCAAGGAAGTCTAGTAACAAGATAAGCAGCTTGCTTCCCACGGAGAACGTTTTTGAAGGGAGCCCAGGACCGAGTTTCAGTTCTGCTGCTGCAAAGTTCACCAGAAGAAACGCGGCCGGAGCCGCGATGCTGGAGACACGAGGCCCAGGCAACAAGGCCCAGGCGGCACTGGCCGGCACCACCAAATCTTGTCTCCTTCAGACAGCTCATGTCCTGCAAGGCACAAGGCTGAGCGAGGCCTGGCCTGCATCTTCACTGAAGAGCAGTCAGAGGTGCTCACGTGCACACGTGCAAGCTGCACGCCTGCTGCAGCAGCTCCTTCCCCAAGCTGGAGGTGCAGAGCTGGCCAGGCCCAGGGCCACCCTCAGTCGCCTGTCGCCCTCCATCTCTTAAAGGCAAGGAGCATGGGAGGGAGCAAAACGATAATCCTAGGAGAGCAGGGGAGGCCTGAGCCAGCTACAAGGAAGTTCCCTTTCTTCTTGCTTCCATGATTCCCTAAATATCACTCCAACCCTACATGGATATCCTACCAGCCTCTTGCAGTTATTTCAAAGCCCATCAACTAACCTGTCTCCAACCACCAATTTAACTTTGACTCACTTTTCCATCTCTTCCAAGATCATTTTTCCCTGTAAAATGGGAGTTTACCATGGAGAAAAACCTTCACGTAGCATGTACCTTAGATGTACCTACTGCTGCTCCATGGCACGAAGCTTCTGCATCCAGTAGAGCAGGTTAGTGTTTTGGAAAGACCTTTGAAAAGACATGAAATTGTCATCTTCCATGAGCAATATCTTCAGTATGACTAGAAGGCAGCTGCAATTTAAAAACGCGACAGGTTTCACTTCAGTGACCCCACTGCAAATGTTGGAAGTGTTTTTTGCTGTTGCTGTGGGGTAGTCATTCATCATAGCCACCACAGGTCCCCCTCACAACTGCAGAAGAAGCTTCCTCCACCTAGTCCTAGCAAGGGATGTTTTCTCCCACAGCCCATTTCTCTGTTTCAGTTTCTGCTTCTTCTGTCCCATTCATTCCCTTTGGTAACTTCCACCAAGAGTAAATATTATTACACCTATAATAGCATCCAAAGATGCCTTGTGCAACAGAACGAGCATCAGGCTTTTGCTACCCACATGATTTACGCAGTTTACTTAAGAGGGAAGGAAGAGATGACGACCCTTTAGGAGCCTGAAGTCTGGAATAGAAAATACAGCAGCATTCGCTGCTTTAAAATACATATAACCAACTCCCTCTCTGTAATCCCATGTCTAAAACTCTTAGTCCCTTCATTAACACTTAGTGTCTGCCATCTCCCACACTGCTCACAGCTCTAGCCACATGAAACACATGGGAAAAAAGTTTTCTTCCTTTTAATAAGACTGCTGATAGATTTCATGTTCTAAAAGAGATGGACAAATAGCTCCATGTATAATCTTTGTGTCACTGACACTATTTCTACCATAACAAGCTTTCATTTATTTCCCTAGGCATTAAAGCCTTGTAGATCAGCATGCCACTGCTGGGACCTGTTTTTCAAGAGGCCTTTATAGGCTTCACACAGGAGCCTGTGTCCTAGGTAAAACACAAGTTTGTTGCAGTCTGTTAGCTACTAAGGGAACTCTGAGTTCTGCTAATCACCTTAGTTAGCACAAAACGCTAGAGAACTGGTCTGCCTGCATCTTGCCACCAGGGTTTGCTTATGATGGTCCTCTGAAAACGCTCTCAATTATAACTCCAAGTGAGAAAGCACGTACAAGACGGGGATAATTTAGCATGTACAAGATGGGGATAATTTAACAGTCCCTGCATTTATTTAAAGTAACACAAAGGAAAGAAGAACTAAAGAGAGCCCGAGAACACTGTGAGCCCTCTGGGTGCGCATTCAAGAACCAGACCGGGTCTTACTGACCTGAAACAAAATCACAGGAATCTGCTGAGAAAGGCCTGGCTTAGCCTTACAGGTTTCCAACCCAAAAGAGTCTGGCTCAACAGGACACTCATCCCAAGACTCAGTGTGGACCAAGTCAGATTTCCAAAGGCCAAACTTGATGGATTCAAAGGATGAGTGAGGCAGCAAACAAAAATACAAAACCAACAAACAAAAAACCCACCAGAGCACTTTTAAGCAATGGCACTCCCCTACTGGTTCAGCTCAAAATTCAAAGCTTACCAGAGGGTGATCCAGTTGCCGTACCTTCCAGTTTAGGCAGTGCTTCGAGCAGCCCCTGGTGTGCATCACTGCTTAGTCATCTCACTTGTATGAGCTCAGGATATCTTTTGCAGTCATTCAGCATCAGAAGGACTGTAAAGAAGCTACACTACATGAAGCATTTCCTCCTCTCTTCATGCTGCCATAAGATGAGCCTTAGTATATGCAACTCCTTTAGAAACCTAGGCTGTCCCAGCTCTCAGTAACAACCCCTAAGAGGAAAGAAATCAGGATGAGCACTGTAAGCTCCTTCACAGCTACAGCTAGTCCAGTGCCACTCTGGTTTCAGGAGAGCAGTAGTTTCAATGAGACCTTATGAGGCAGTACAGGCCACACCAGAGAACTCTCCTTTCATCCCCTCTGCTTCACTTGCTTGTGGCTTTGTGCGTAGTTTCACTTTGCACGATTCTCTCCTGCACTGCTCAAAGATCAGCAAAACCAGGCTGCAGGTCCAAATAAAGTGTTAGGACCTTTGCAGCCCCCTCCGTGTACGACTGTACTCAACATCTGAGTGATCAGGAAACCAGCAACAAGACATTTACTTTCATCAAGGTGTTTATTGCATCTCAGAGGGCACACATGCACTGGGGTTTCTGGGTTTTTTTGTTGTTGTTTTTTTGAACTGAAATACAAAGAAGAGCCATTTTGAAATTAGCTTTGTATAGAACTTTCCCATGACGGTGTACATGTTATCCCCACCGCAACTTCAGATACAACCACTTGTAATGGTACCATACACTGATTAAATAGTTAATTTGAAAGACTTGAGGTGAACATCTTTCCAACCCAATATGCTTTTACAGAGAACTGCCAAGCCACTTGTAACACTGATCAACAGTGACCTCATTGAAGAGTCAAGATCTTAAGCCAAGCCGTCAGCAGAAACAGTATGAGAACAAACTAAAAATTAAAGAAACACATTTATGTACAGTAAAGGGCATGGTTCTCTGGATCAGAATTTAATCTAATCACCAATAGTACAAAAGCTACTCACAGCGCATTTGAGGAAATGGATAAAACACTAGCCTAAGGCATACACAGGTAAGCACTAAATTAAGAGATGTACATAAGAACTAAACAGAGATGAGTAACACCACTTGTAATGTTCTGACTACAGATACACCAAAGAGTGCTCCCGTATTTGAAATCCCCTAATGCCAGCACGACTATGGTTGCTTTTTTCAACTACATGGAGAGAAACTGACCCTTTACTTATTTTCAGTGCATTTAGCAAGAATTGATAAATATGCCAATTTTAAAAGGAAAAAAAAACCTTAAATAATTAATATATATTTTAAAATAAAACCAGAAATAAATATGGTAATCTTTCAGATATGATTTTTCATTCTTGGTAAAACATTGAAAAGCATGTTATGGAGGTTTACCTTTATATTACTTTAAATTATTTTAACATATACAGTGCCACAAAAATAAAACATTTTTTCATGACAATTGGGATTCCTGTGATTGGAAAAACAGTGTATTCCACACAACTTCATAAGTGTTTTCCTTACTATCTGGTATTATCACACTATATTTTGTAACAGATAAAGGAGAAATTGAGTCTCAGGGAAATTTCAGGTGTCCTTGAAAAGTTATATACATTGAAACCTTCAAAAAACACAGACATTGCTCCAAATGGCTCACCAAACAACAGCTGCATAATCTTCCCCCATGGGACAGGTTCAGAAAAGCACTAGAAGGCATCAGAAACATACATCCATTGTTTAAATTGTAAAACACAAATAACCCAAGTACACAAATTTAGAGAGAGTAGGGATAACAGCTAAGGTAGTAGTACACATTCCTAATGTTCACTTTCACAGCTGTGCTACACGTTTCAGGAGTAAGAGAAAGTCTGAGTAAGCGCTGGGTTTGGTACTGGTAGCTCACTTGGAAACTCTGAGCATCAATTTGTAGACTCCAAACTCACGTTTTTACTGTCCAGTCAGAAAAACTGCAGCTGTGGAAACAGAGAAGCATTAGACGGAAACCGGAATATCGGATCAGGTAAAACATCTCCTAGAAAAGCTAAGGAAAAGAGCCCTTCCTTTAGCCCTCGAAGCCGTTATGGATCGCTCCCGAAGGAGCGGCCTTCCCACCGGCAGCTCTGGCTCTGCCGAGGGGGAAGCAGTGAGGGCAGCAAGGGGCTGCTCTGCATCTCCGCAAAGGCCCAGGAACGGCTGCCCCGCACGGACATCGGCAAGGGGGAAAACGGAACCGGGCCGTGTCTGCCAAGACTGTAGAGTGTAGAGCTCAGAACAGTCTTCATTTTAAGCTATAGCTACAGAGAAGGAATTTTCAAAGAAGCTCTTAAGGATACATGATTATTGTCCTCTCCTTACCTGGAAAGCTGTTCCAGTCTTAGTTTTAAATGCCTATCTTTTTCTGCCTTTTTTTTAATTGGCTGAAGAGTTCAATCTGACATTTCCACCTAGCCCTGCTCCAGCTCTTCTCCAAACCCTCTGGTAATGCATCAGAAATGCAGTGTCTTGGAAACTGTAAGGTCAGGAAGGACACGAGACCAAAAGCAGCAAGGTATGCAGGCAACCTTTGCCTGATGCTCAGGATATTTGAGCTTTTCTCTTTTAACTTCTCAATGTTCCACACACCTACTATACAAAATCTGGTTCCACATGAAGACTGGATTACTGCTTATGATCTGTCACTCTCGTGACACTCTCACGTGAATAACCTACAGCTGCTTGGAACAAGGTGGAACTTGGCTTTTCAGTATTTTTTTTCCTCAGTATTTGTAATCTATTATGATCCTACTTACTTCCGTATTACATTCAAGGAAAGAAAAACATGAACCCCTGGATGGAGTGGAAACAAGACAAACCTGAATTTACAGATCCAAGATAACTTACCTGGTCAGTCACTTTAGTCCCAAAAGCTGCCCAAGTCAAGCTTTCAGGTTAAAATAAAACAGCAAACAGGCCTTCTGTTATAGGCACAGTTTTCTGTTAAACGTACATTAGTAATATATGTTTCTACCCAACTCTGAAGCTACAATTCTGCCAGACATATTTCATTTTTTTTTAAATATATTTAACATTTACTCTATGGGACTAATGAACACCTGTGTGCCAGATACGTACTCCAGTGCAACATGCTTAGTCAGGCAGTCACAGAGTACCTGAGCGTTTACAAGAAATCCTTGATGTTAAGATCCGCTAATGGGTCCTTTGTTGGAGGTTTCTTGGGACTCTGAGTAGCAGGAGTTGGGCTTGGAGAAAGCTAACAGACGCCAGCCAGGAAGGCAGAAAAAAGAAAGCAGACAAGGATATACAAGCGTTAGGCAAGCGCAGCGGGAACACACGCAAGTGCACTGCAAGCACACAAAGTTTAAGGTGGCTGTTCAGTTCAACGTGGTGCCATTTTGCTCAAACATTTGCCTAAATTCTGTCCCAAACACTGAATTCACAATGGCTGATACGACGGACAAGGGTTCAGACACCAAGTATTCTACTTAGTGTGGCTTTAAATCATTCTTTCCTTGTAAGACCGAAATGTGTTAGAAACATTAACCCAGAAAGTAGTTAAGCAATGGTTAGATGCTAAAAAATGAAGGCTATAAACAAGAAAAGTGGCTGCTGAAGAGTACATCTGAGAATCCCTGCCTCTGGCAATTAAATACAAGTTCTTCTATGTTGGCAGTAAGAAAAAAGAAAAAAAGACTGTACTGCAGACTCTCTGCACCTTGTTTAGGTATTAAAAAAATCCAATAATCAGTAGAAAGTGACCATTTTTTCAAGTTCCATGCAACTGCACCTTCCTGCCCTTATCCCTGCCATACTCAAGGCACTAGCTATCTTGGACACTTTTAGGTGTCTCTCATAATACTGTTCTTATATTACTCTCTGAAATTAAAAGCCCATTTGAGGTGTGAGGAAAAGTAAAATCAAGTATCTATACACAAAATGCACAGTTCTAACATCAATAATCCAATTTTTCTCTTTAAAAATTTCAATGTAAAAGCCCATTTGAGGTGTGAGGAAAACTAAAATACACAAAATGCACAGCTCTAACATCAATAATCCAATTTCTCTCTTTAAAAATTTCAAGTCCTTGACATTTTTCCAAAGCAAATCCAAAGATACATGAATGGGAATGTGTTTCCTTACTTAAGGAGTAGCATTTGCTACCAAGTTTGGTCATGTAACTTGATGCTTGCAAAAATGGGAAGCGGGTTGTTTTTGAGTGATACAAAGCAGGTTTAAGAGCCATGGCACCAGCTTGTGTGCTCTATTACTTCAAAGGGAAGAAGGACTTCTAACTTCTGAACAGAAGCAGGATGTTACAGGCAAGCATCCCCTGCCTCTTCCTTACAGAAGCATTTTCTATAGCTTTCCAATTGAAAGCTATTATAAACTTATAGCTAGTTGCCCGGTTATTCACTTCTTGTATGATGACCAGCGTGATCAAAGTCACCACAATCTGCTCTTGAAAAACAACCTAAATTGCCCTAAAAAAAGCAAAACCCATTTAGTGGAATTGTCCCCAATCAGGTGCTATGCAACTCTTGCCAAGTTGAGGCCGGAATGCTCAGATACTACCTGAAGCCTGTTGTGACTGTGCTCTTCAGGCTGACCTTTTCAGACTAATTTCTCCTGCATCACTACATGCAAACCTGCAGAATAATATCCAGAGGTAACTTCTGTGTACACTGGTCAGGCATAAAATAGGACAGGCTTACTCAGAATCGCTGCTAAGCAAAGGCTCCTCACGTAATGAACAGGTTGCTCACTGTGTATAGCAACTACTACAGGACTCTTATGCACAGAAACTTCTGTTACTCTACATCTGCCAAACAACTTAGAGAACCAGCCCTGCCATTTTAATTACCATGCTAGTTCTTTAAAAATAGCCTTGCTTTAGTGAACCTGCTGTTGTAAGTAGCCAAAATTGTGTCTCCTTTGAGTCTAAACATGTGATTGTCACAAAGACTAGGTGAATGTACTTTAAATACATGAAAAATGGGGCTGTGTCATCTATCTACTGCTTGCAGAAGAAAACAGTGATTGAAGATTAAGACTAATGTGTATTTGCCTTCCTCCACATTAGGTTGGTTAGAAGAAATAAATTCCACTTGGTAGTATTTAAAATGGCACACTGCAGTGAAGTGTGTGTATCCTGAACACTTCACCATCACATACCTTCATACTTGAATGCAATTACTTTGAAATAAAGCCAGCAAACTACCAGCCTAAAGTGGTGAAACCTGCATTTACTGAGACAGCTCATTCAAGAACTTAAGATCTTAGCTCATTCATCAGCTGAAGGTGGGTTTTCCAGAGAAACATTTCAGTGCCTGTGAGGGGAGATGCACAGTGTAAATTCTGACAGGCTCTGGACAGAGCAAGAATGCCAATCAACTCCACTTTGAGCTTTCTGCAAATCCCACTGCAAAACATATCTTGGGAGTAGGTAATTTGAGAGACTTCAAATCTGCGCTTTCACTGTTCTCCTATAAGACAATTGAGAAGAATTGAGGGTGGTTGATGTGACCTGTTGGAGGTCACCAGAGCAGAGAGTCACTGAAACACAGTAAAATTCTCACCCAGTTTGTCACCAAAATCAAAAGCACTTCAACACACTGGCTCTTCACTTGACTGAGATCTTCCTTGGCTATAGTCGGTACCATAAGAAATCTCATTTGAAGATCTACAGCTAGAATCAAACTGAGATCTGGAATACAAAAGCCACTTTTTAGGGTAACGGGGAGCAGTACGACATGCCTCTAACTGCAGCACTTACCTGTACACCAGGGCCCGGGGCAGCCCCGAACGGTGGCCTCATCATGGGCTGCCCGTACATCACTGGCTGCTGGGGCATCATGGGCACCCCTGCCCCTGCTGGCGCCTGCAAGTTAAAGGCAGCATGAGCAGCGCTCGGGGGGAAGGGGGCAGAGCAGCCAGGAAAGACAACTCACCATCCCAAACGCTGCTCCTGGCTGTGCAACAGGCGGAGTACCCCCCGCAGCAGGAACAGCACTTGCTGGAGGCACGGTTCCTGTCTGAATGAAACACAAGAATTGCTGTAACATCAACTATTGGGAAACCACAGTGTGTCTCTAAGAGTCTCTAAGCTGTTCTGGAAAGTAGCACTGTTCTGTAACAGGTAACACCTAACCTGAAAAGCACAAGGCTGCTACAGAATGAGCTGAGTGATTGCTGAATGACCGTTTGGACCAATGTTTAGTTTATTTTGTCATAAGAAAACTCAGGTAACAGACTCTCTTGTCGTCATGAATGGAGTCCATTTGCAGAATACAACTCAAATGAGACCAAAATACTGTTTTTCTTCTTCTATTGAGGAGTATAACAGAGCCTACTAACATCATAACTGATAGTTAACACACTATGGCACTTATAGCATTGCATTTTACTTATAGCATTGCATTTTAGCTACAGAATTATGCTTAGCTTGAGTACAGCATAGAAGTCAAGGAAAATAATTGCTACAGTAATTAGTTTCCAAGGGAAATTAATTAGTATTTTTATGCAGTCACATTCATTTAACTATGCCTCATTCACACACAAGCCACAGTTACAACCATTATGTGCATGAGCCAAGGAGAGTTAAGTTCATTTTAACTTCTTGCACAATGGATTTTCATTCAATTAATGCGTAAGGGAAGAAAAAAGAATTTCCGCTACAATGCAGAAAGACAGAACTGTTTGTTTAGGCATCTGAATGGACAGACAGCACACAGGTAAAAACAGCTTTGAAGGAGGCCACCACACTTATGTAGCAGGACTTGGAGGAACACGCCTTCTGGGTCCCTTTTCTGTCATTTCCCCACACAGAGTCTTCCTGTGGCCTGTATTTAAACTCTATCAGCTCGAGAGAGGCAGAAAGCACTCAAGAAAATGATCTTACTAGTATTTGGGAATCCTCAAGAACCTCATTATTGTTAATATGTGTCCTAAAGAAGTATCCTGGCACAAATCCTGAAGCTATTGCAGAAGTGGTAAGGTCTTGCCCAACTCAGACTCCTTACTGTTTACCTGGAGTCAGTTATAACCCATCCATGCTTGGAGCACAGTTACAGTATTTTTCAGCTCAAAGGAAAGTGTCCCTCTGGAGAAGTGCAGTAATGACTCTCTACAGAGTCCACTTCTGTGAACGTGGCATTGGGCATTGTAATTTGGTCCTTGCTTCCAGGCTAAAATAGGCCCTTTTTTTTCAGATTCGTGGCACTAGGTAGGACAGCCTCTTCCAGGTTTGCTGCACCATGTGCATCCTACAGATGCTGACCAATTATTATGAATCTCTTTACCAGTCAAAACTTAAGAGCAGCATTTTTATTTGTCCCCATATTAAAACTAACATGTGGACACTCAGATATGGAAAGCAAAATATGGAAAGACCTGAATTACTGTCATCAAATGAACACCCTAAACTGCTCTGACTGTAGCCAAAGGAAGAAGTCTTAGTTTCAAATTCAGTTAGGCAGACGCCAAAAAAATGACCCCTGAACTGGATCTGCTTTTGCTTCAGGATACTGTGGTCACTTCAGGAGACAGGATCTTCTGAAATTCTGCTCTGCTGTTAATCCAGAAGGTGCAAAGGGCCACGATGAAGGGAAGAAGTGAACAAAGCTGAAGTAGCTCAAATTCAGACTTCAGTGGTGATGGGAAGAAATGCTTCACTGCAGCCTCCATATTTGTTTTATTTTTTCCTGTGGCTGTTCTATTCTCTGACTTCAAAAAGCCCTAAGTGCATGGCCTGAGAAGGGAAACATAGTACCCATGTTTCATGAAATGCTATCCCTCCACCCAGCTTTCCAGAGGGGCCACTTACTCAGATGGCAAAACCACTACCAGACTGAGCCAGTATTAAAGAAGTCAGAAAGTCTGCGAAGTGCAAGTCACCAGATCCTTCATACTAAAGCAGAGCAGAGGTATTTGGAAGCATTTTTTTTTTTATAGCACAGAAATGGTAACATTCAATACGTTGCTGGTCTGCGAAGTGCAAGTCACCAGATCCTTTACACTAAAGCAGAGCAGAGGTATGTGGAAGCATTTTTTTTTTATAGCACAGAAATGGTGACATTCAATACATTGCTGCACAGACATCTGAAAACTCCTGTACAAACTAGTTTCTAGCTAGCTGTAAGCCAGCTGTAGTAACTGCAAAGCAGGTGAGATGCTGTTAGTATCTTCGTGTTTAGTAGGTAAGTATAATGAGAGATCAAAAAATTCACTTACATAGTACAGTATTGCCCAACCTTTCTATTGAGAAAAAAAAGTTGACGTTACAACTAATACATTCAATAAAGTATCAAGTTCAGTGAATTTGTATATGACGATTAAGAAATAAACTGGACTATGTTTAAAGTTATATTAATGTTCAGTCGCGATAGTAGGAAACTGAACTAGTCTGCTCTCTTGACAGTTTCCCTCCTCTCTATCTGACACTCTTTATCCTCCAGCTTTTAATAATTTATTTTTAAAACAAAGTCTGTTCAGGGACCTTGCTACTTTTATGACGTATGAGTTTGCTTCATATTACTGTTACAGTTTATCCATGATCGGCTTTTTCTTGTGCCAAATTCATATTTTAAGCTCAATTTAACTGCCATCTTTCCCCCTTCTCAGGGCCTTCTCGTGTATTTTGTAGGACTGTTTTGCTGGGCTAAATAAACAACACTTTTCTAATCTAATGTCACATCATCTCACTAGTCTGAATAGTGTACTCTTTTGATCTACTGTGTTCAGGAAAGGTTGAATGAGGAACAAGCCCATTTTCTCTCACCCCAGTATTTCAGCTTCATGTAACTATCTTTGTTTCTGGACAGTCTATCTGGACATAGTGCCAGCCACACACTTTGCTTTCTTAATACCCGCTGACACCACTAAGCATACACACAGTCAAAGCTTGATATGTAGGCTACTGTATTTTTGTTGACCTGAATGCAGTGATTGAGTTATACCAGCTGTAGATTTGGTCTTAAAAACTTGACCTGAAATGATCACATTACTTACACAAAGCAAACCCTTGAGCAGAAATGGACCCAGCAGCAACTATGCGTCTGCTTGCATGGTCTCAGAAAGCAGTGACATTTCACTGCTGGTCTAAAGGAACTACCTACCAAGGGGCCACTGGGGACACCACCGGTGGACCACGTTGCTGGTGCTACTTTTGGCTGCCAGTTGGCTCCCCCTGTTAGTTTCTTCTCGCCAGCGTTCCACTGAAGGTCTCCCCTAACAGATAGCATCAGAGATGGAGCAATTCTTTACATGTCTTCACTGCGAAAATGAAAGCAACTGCAGGGCACATGAACATTAGCCTGCAGGTACATTAGTTTATGGTATGCACAGTTTAAGTTATTAACAGGAATATATACTTTTAGTAGCACTCATGTTCAAGGATTGTTAGCTGTAGACACCACTACACTCTACACTGAAGCCAGTTACATGGTTATGGCCTTTGAGGTGAGAATAAAGGAAAAGTGTGCTTAGCATTGACTGCAGGTGATATATTATTATTGCAAATACCCTTGCAAAGTAGGCAGAAGCAGTGCTACAGCCTGTCCTACTGGGAGCAGGCAGTAGAGCTGCCTGCTAGAAGTCTTTGAACGCACACTTCATTGCTGGAAACCTTGTGCAGACAGCTGAAGGAGGAAAGCATTCGGTCTGAAAAATGTTCACACACACACGAGAAACAAATCATCCACAGAATAAAAAGGGTGTATCCAAACTAGGTGCTGTTAGAGGCTGCTCTAGCCTCAATAAGTTACACCTTTTGACCAAAGGAGACTGAAGAAAGGTAAGTTTTGAGACAAACTATAATACTCTAAGTATTAAAATAAAAACTTCTGTGCTTTGTGGGCTTCTCTGCTATTTTAGAAGTATTCCGATATTTACATGATAAGCACATAAAAAGCCATAAAAAAGATAAACCGAATTATTATGATTAGCCTAGTTAACTCAGGACAGCTATGCAATATCATCTGGAGTATTACTTCATTTTATGTTGTCTGGGAAGCAACCTTCCAGAATACGGTAATGATTTACAGAAATGTAAGACCTGAGTTAAAGCTAGCAAGCTTTAGAGCTGTGTTAGGAAGAAGTAACCTTCATTATTCAGTGAATCTATACAGAAATAATGACTAGAATACTTTTTTTCCAGAATTTTGCTGGATTTTTTTTAACATAGTAGTAGTAGCAGTAATAATAACAACAACAACAACAATAATAATAATAACAACAATAATAATATCTACTGGCACGTGTCCAGATACTTAAAATCACTAATGGGTAAGATAACAAAGCAGAGTTGAAAATATTAAAAAAAAAAAACCCAGCTATGCTTACTTTTTTGAAGTTGTGCCAGAAATTCCAAGATCTGGAAAAAAAAAAAGAGTAAAAAGAGCCACGTTTGGTAAATTAAAGTGTGTCAAAGTAATAGCTCACATTTCATTGCTTATAATAGTAAAATGAAGTTTTCACTTTCACAAATCTTTATTTTGACAATTTCAAGGTATTGGCCCTATTACTTCTTCAGGGCAAACTTTCCAGGAACCTAGTGAGGGTCTCATACTTGAGAAAGCAAATCTTTTCCTCCACAAGAAAACCAAGGTGACAGTATCTTTGGATCTGCAAAATGCTACATTATTTAAGAACATCATTTATTTAAGAGCATCATTTAAGAGCACCATCTATCCCAAGTGACA
Source organism: Tinamus guttatus (assembly GCF_000705375.1). The sequence goes on along the minus strand of NW_010577226.1, from coordinate 147 downwards.
ATACTTGTTTTTTGTTCCTTCTTTTGCATGCTGAAATTGAAAGTCATTTTAAACATACAGATAAAACCGAAAGTTACCTTAAACTTTTGCACTATGTAATGCACCCTTAAGTAGTTTCCCAATTACTCTCCAGAAGCAGTTTTAAGC
>NW_010577225.1:0-13522 GCF_000705375.1 Tinamus guttatus | reverse complement strand
AGGAATCTCCAGCAGCCCCGTGCCCAGGTGAACGGCCTCCTGCCCTGTCAGATCACACAGCGAGGCTGTGCACAGCACAAGGAGAATCTTGTCCTTTTACAGATAATTGTCCTCCTCTGTTACCAAGACAATATTAACACAGCCTTTTACAAGTCCACCAGAACACAGAATCTGCTTAAACTGATTGAACTAGGGTATCACATAATATACTGCAAAATATTGATGGAGATGCTTTATGTTTCACCTACAAGATCAGTCTTGAGGTTTAGGAATTTATGGAGAGGAGAAAAAAAGCAAAGAATAAAAAGCAAAAGCTAGAATCTTAGCTCAAAATTGACTTAAGCATTCCCTCTCCTCCCACAAGCAGGCAAAAGCTAGAACCAATCCCCAGTTTCCATAAGCAATCCAAGAGTCTTAAAAGCCACCAACAAAAATTTAAGACCAAATCTAAAACGGTCTGGGAAGGTATTTCTCAAGAGGGCCCTCCTGGGCTCCCCTTCAGAACAAAATGTTAATAAGAGCTTTAAGAAAGGCAGCTCTCTCCAATGTGACCACCTGGCCAGACTCCCTCCTGCACAGCTTTGCACGTTCGTGTTCTAGTAATTCAACACACATTGCTTTCTGAAGAACTAAGGAGTGAAACAAGCAGCAAAGTAACACGCTTTGCCTTGAATATGAGTAGATTAATAAAGCAGACGCATGTCAGCCGAAGCTTTAACACACAAGAACATTAAGAGACAAATCCAAGAACTGACAATGATTTTTTGTAACATGCTGCCTATCATGTACAGAAACGTAGCCTTTCCAATGTAGCCTATTGCACCTGTGTCAGGTGCGATATTCTTCTAAAATTGTTTTTTCCCTATCTTGAATTTAGGTGCAGGCGCTAGTATGCTAACAGAATTCACAAAGTTATACTTGCAAAAATAGCCCACTGCAGAGCCTGCTGAAACAATATCTAACAAGCTCTGAGGAAAGGCAAGGAAAAGAAATTAAAGGAGATGATTCAGAAGCAACTGTTCTTGGTTTTGATTTTTAAAAAAGGCCCTTTTCATGTTTTATCAATAAAATAATAGACATTACTTACACCTGGGATGCTTCTTCCTACCTCGTTATCACAATAAAATCCATCAGCTTTTACAAGGGCTCAGTATATTCCAATTTCACAATCAAAGTCTAGTGGCCCATTGCATGGAGCATGTTCAGTTACTGAAGCGCTCTGGCAGGCACATGTCATTCACATGAAACCCTGCAAAAATACTTGGCAACAAGACAACCTATTACAGTGAAAGGTTCCAATCTTCAAGCTCACTTTTTTAGACAGTTCAATAAATTATTTCACATAACCTTTAAATATTATTCCTAAATAAACTTGATCCTGGACTTATGTTTTCTTTTTGTAACAAGCAGCCACCTAAAATGAGCTATTTTAAGATATTCTGAAAACTCTTTACAGTTTTGTATTGCCAGCAAATTTATAATATATCACCTGTTAGTAGCAGCTTAAAATTTAATTCCTCCATTACATTTAATCTATTTTAGCAGATGTTTATTTAGTTAGGCACTTAGAACCGTTTTATCTGTTCTTTTAGCTTATCTGCAATGAAAAACTTAAAGGAATTGATTCCTGAAGTACAACAGCAGCTGAACTGGGGAGTCCTGCAGGACACGGCGCTGCCACTTCATGCCTGGCTGCAACCCCTCATGGAAGGACATTCCCACCAAGCTCTCCCGAGCGCAGAGCGCACCGGGACGGGCGCTCAACACGCTCCGCTCGCCCTGTCCATACCCTCCAGGCACCTGAGTGACCTCTGCAGAAAGAGTGGGGCTTCCCCCAAATCCTCCTGGCTCGGCAGCAGCACTGACTTTTACTGGCTCAGCTTCCACCTCTCAGGGGATCAGAGAGCTCCCATCTCCTTCCAAAGGCAGCAGCATGCCACAAAACACACATCCCACTGGGACAGCTGGTAACTGCAGCAGCAAATCCTGAAGAATAACAGAAAATGGCAAACGTCAAAAGGCTGCAGTGGCCATGAGTGACATACGGGCTGTAACCCACTCCATCTCCTCCACATGGAAAGAAAAAAATCTAAGCTAACCTAGAATCGGTAGCTTTTAACTGCAAAACAAACCCCTACCTAATGAACAGCCTAGAAAGAGTTGTTTAAACACTCCAAAGAGTTATGAGAAACAAAGCCCTGGTGCTTACATCAGAGGCAGAAAGGATCCATACCCTAGATTAAACACAACTCCTGGAAAGCATCCCTTGAGGGGCACAAAAATATATCAAAGTTACTGTCTTAACTACGCCCGTGTCCCTGGTCCTATTCACATTTCCTGGGACACAGCCTTCCTTGTGCAGATATGATTAATTCCAATGAATTGCACTTCAGATAAACATTTATAAATTTTAATATGAAAACCTATTATCAGCTGCCATTTATTATATTCTTGCATGGCACTAATGTCCATATGCATCACAGGTAGTGATGTTTCAAGGCAGCTCTAAAAACTACTAATATAAACCCGCAGAAGAGTATTAAAACGAAAATCAAAGACAAAACAAAATCAAAACTGATATGGAAGAATTTACAGTGATTTAAGCAGCATTCATTTGAAGAACCACTACTACTCTTTTTGAAACACGGTGAATTTTAAGCACCTCTATTTTAACAGAAGACTTAAATTATTGTTACATATAAAGGAAAACAGAAGTTTGGCACTTTCAACAAAATTTGTTTGTTATTACACCCTGCACTTTGCATGGCAAATGTGTATTCAAAAAAAAAAACCTCAGACTGTACAAAGACAGTATTTATGCAGCTGACTAAAGAAGCTGCAGTCAAAATGGGCACCAAAACAAAACAAAAAAAAGGCACCTAAGCCCCTCACTTGTGCATTTACCAAGTCATGCAGGCACCAGAAAATATTATAAAAAGGAAATTAAACCACCTGGCTTTTCTGGAAGGGGAATCTATGGAGAAAAACAGGCATTTCAGTGGCTTCAACGTGAACACCTATTTTCAGCAAGAATTTTGAATCAGCAGGCAAAATGCTGATTTTCGTGCAAAAGGGATTCAGTTTGCCCACAGTGACCGGCAAGCTGATTTTGTAAATTTACCTTATTTTTCAGATTCACTTCTTTCATCTCATGTAATCTCATATTAACTTGGGTTCAGTTCAAAGGCAAGGTACCTTCACAGATATTGCAAGTCATTGATGAGGAACAGCTAAGTTTCTACAATAACTAAAACTTGAGAAATGGCTGATGGAACAGCCAACAGGCAGAGACACCTCACTGTGGTGAAAGAGACAGCACGTGCTGCAGGATGTCCCTTCCTCCAGGCTAGGGAAACAAAGTGGATGTGAGTCTGAAGTCCAGACCAGCACTCGGCCATCAGGAGCACGAGGGTCTCACAAAGCAGGTTGGTCAGGGCAGGGACACGGAGGCTGCTGGTGCCTCTTCCACTTCTGGTAAGACTCCTGGAACAAAAACTAGGAGTTTTGTTTTGTGAGCGCTTTTATGCATTATTCCTGTACTCCCATTTTGAGGGGAATAAGGAGCAACAAGAGCAAAGGAGCCACAGAGGACACATGTGAAAAACAGAACACTTGTGTATGTATGACTTTTCCCCCGTATTTGTAAAGTCAAACTTTTTCTATTTACCATTAAATCCCCATTTTGCCTTTCCAGGAATAAATCTGTGGCACATGTAAGAAGGAAGAAAAAAATAACATTTGGGGAGAGTTATGGTAAGAGCAGGAGTGAGGGGAAGCAAGGCTCCCCTACTGCTATCCTCCATAGGCCCCACATGTGAGGCGAGCGGCGCTCACACACATTGGCCTCAAGAATTTCTTTCAGTGTGACAGCAAACCCACAGTCCAACCAGGCATTGAGGTCAGGATACCAGCAGGGAAGATGAGGAGCTTGAAAACCTGATCCTCAGAAACCACCAGAGTTCACTAGGAAAATTGTTTAAAAAATAAATTAAAAAAAAGTCTCTGAGGAACCTGGCTGGATTTGAGAGTGGTGATCCATGAACAGCAACGAATTAAGGTGGGATGGCTGTCAAGACTCCTGTGCATAGCAAGGACACCTTAAGTTTCTAAACAAGTTCTTTTAGGTGTCCAAACACCTCAACCTGAATTGCAAATTGGGAAAACGCATGAGGTCCTTCACACATGGCTCAGCCTTCCTAAGAAGGGCTAGGCAATTGTCACGAAAAGCCCGGATAGCCAGGCTGGAGACAGAGCCAATTCCGCCTGGAGCTGTTCACTGGAGACACCCCAGCTGCCCCTCTACACCCAGGACCCCTATGAAACCCTTCCTCCACTGCTGAGGTGGGTCATCTCCTTCCCAAAGGAGATCATAGAGGTAACTACCCATATGGCTGTACACAACCTCCCAAAACACCAAGCACTCCCTAAGGAAAGGAGAGCCTTGGTTTCCAAGTCCTGCTCCAGGCTGGGAGGAGACACTAGATTATTTCATGCTTTCCCCCCTAACTTGCTCATGACTGGGTTCATGGATTATGAGCAGGGTAGGCAGAGGGGCACGCGCTTGCTAGACCCCAACACACTCTCCTACACACAACACAAGCCAGGCTGGACCATCTATGGATCAGCCCCATAGAAAGAGCAGCCCGAGGACCATCCTCATCCCCTACCCTAGGCAGCACCACAGAAAGGTGTTGGGGCAACCCCACAGCACAGAGACACAGAGCTTCCTCCTGGCTCCCCGGTCACAGCGTGGGCTGATCCGCGGCTGCCACCCACAGGGGCAGCTCCAGCCCAAAATGGGCACGCTGCTTCATGTTCTGCCTTGAGCCCCATGTCCCCATCCTTGCTCCAGTCCTCTGCGAGCTGATCCAGCTCGCTTGGTCAGATGAAGAAAAAAAAAGAAAATAGAAAAGCAAAACAGAAAAACACACTACATCAAGTCCCCAGATGTGTAACTAAGCCCAAGGAGAGTCAGACAGGTAGTCAGGCAACCTGGATTTTAGAATCACTGATTAATCCATACTGGAAATCTGTTCAATTCCTTGCTTGAAGATGGAGCAAGGAAGATGATTGAGTGCCAAATCTTTAATTTACATGCCTTAACCTTAAGCTGACAAGTGTCTCTAGAGAGACTTGGCTCCCAGTCACCAAACTTGAAGCAAACCATAGGAGTACATGCCTGTTATTGTTATGAAACTGAGTTTGCAATTATTCGAAGTGACCAAGTTTCAGCTTCTTGATCAAGTCTAATTGAGTGTATTAGCAACGCACTCCGGTTACCAGCAGATTTTTGTTCACTTTATGCCTTAAAAAGAGAAAAACAAACAAACAAACAAACAAAAAAAAAAAACCACACTACTGTTAATCCTACTCAAAGTGTAAACATTTAGTTCACTAACTTTAACTGCAAAACACTGCTAACGTATACATAATCTGTTACTATGTGCATTTATTATTTTTTTCTGGATTCTGAATGCCCTGAAGTGTACTGGGGAGCTACAAGGGCTCTGAGATAGCAGCCTGCAATATTTTAAGTAGTATTTTCAGAAGATTTCTAAAGCCACTTAGAAAACTAAGCTCAAAAGTGAGACAGATCCTTGGAAACATTTAATCCAATCACTTTTGGAATATGGAATTTCTACACTTACTCAGGGGAGAAAAAAAACTATCAATCAAAAATTTCAAAAAGGAATGTTTTACAGATAAGCTAACAGCACTTAAGATTTATTTCACAAGACAGCTGAAGATAGAATTCGTGGTTCACATTTCTGTAGTGAAGCATTGTATATAAATTTAAAAATCTTAAGATATATATATACACACACACCAAGTTTACTGCAATGCATAAATATATATAATATACCAACTAATATAGGCCAGAAAACTGATGTATATAATTCAAGTCTCGCAGCACTTCAGCATTACAAAAAAAATAAAAAATAAATAAATAGTGGTCAATGGGGTAGCTGCTATGCCCTTCCCACCTCACCCCACTCAGAACCAGAATAATTCCAAACAGGAATCAGCATTATGGAAGGATTAGGAGCAGGAGTAAGTTTTAGAATGTCTGTTTGAGGAATAAAGATACTTATTTTGCACTAACTTGGGATGGTATCTCAGCAGATCTACAATGAGTCAATGACAATGACATCCCTTTACACTAACTGAGGGCAAAGATTGGCTTCTGAGGTCCACAAAGTTGCAAAATGGAAAGAACCATATCTAGTTATAATACTGGTAATATAAAGTCTTTTTCTTTTGGGCATGAAATTTCATTTCTATTTCCATCTCTTTTCTTTTTAAATAAATATGTTATATCCCGCCTAACACAAACAACAACAAAATCAGAAAGTGAGGTAAAATGTTCTACCAGCTGATCTTTACTACGAATAACTCAGATATCACTACTGATGTGAACAAGACTTAACAAGAAATAAAATGCAAGATACTAAATTCTTCACTATAACCACACCATAAAACCCAGCTTTCAAACAGTAGTAGTAAACAAGACTTTGTACCTCAGCACAGAAACCATTAGTAAACAAGCTTTTGATCCCAATTTAAAGTTGCTGAACAATTTTCCTTAACCGATGGTCCAAAAAATCATGTTTTCTGCAAAACAAATACTTGTCACATGCCACCTTTGTTCTAATGGAGATAAAATATGTACCTTCCTACAGTCCTCAATCTTGAAAACCCTACTCTTGGTTATCAGATCAGCTGAAGTAAAAAGGTACACAGCCTATTTTCTTATATTTGTCAAGTTCTGTTATCTTTTATGGAGAACAGCAATTGTCACAAACCTCTCCAACTACTTTTCCCCCCTTTCCTTCAAGGAAATGGCCTCCAAAATCCCCACAGAAGTGCATGCCACCCATCTGTACACCAGTGCGCCAGGCTATTCAAATGACAGCGTAGAAAAAACGCTTACCTATCTGTAGTGTGTCTGTTTTACATTAGTTCATTTTAAATATATTAAAAATATTCTTAGGAATGAAAACATTGCAAATGAATGAAAAATATATGTACACCTCCACCATTTTTAGGCACAGACCTTAGCTTTTGAGAAAGGACTAGAAATAAATGGTGCAGCAACAACCAACATCTCCTACGGCATTACAGTCGAACGAAAGTCTTTGCAGTATACCAGAGAGGTTGGTTTTCATATAGCTTCTGTGCATTAGAGCTATCTAGTCCAAGATAGCACATTTATTCTTATCAATTCCCCGCAGGGGAAATGCACCTTAAAACGTTTTTGCTCTCAATGAACTTTGTGAAAGGATTACCAAATTCCACCAGTTTCAGACACAAAGAAACTCCTTCGGTAACACAGTTTAAACTCCAAACAGTTAGGACTGAAGGTGTTTCCTTATCTCGTTTGTATATCTCTTCTTTTAATGTATACGTAGAGCTATTTGTCTCCGAAACATGAACTGAGACTCAAGCTTTTTAAGCATTTAAAACAAAAACAGTTACCATACCAAAGCACAGCATACAGTAAGTTTCAGTTGCAATTTCTCAGCTTTTCCTTTATATAGAGCTATATTATGGTGGACTGCGTAGAGTTCTTCCAGTCTCCTCCACTTCCAGCCCCGGGATCATGGAGAATGTACACGAATGCGGAACAATCCCTGCTGGAGCTGCAGTAGGAAGAGCTTGCAGTTAGCGATGCGCAGCGCGGCGCAGCCCGTGCGGCGCAGGTCCGACTGCAGCAGCGGCTTCGTGCGCTGCCACGTCCCGGTGCTGCGCTTGAATTCCCTGACATAGTCGTAGTTGGTACCTAAACTCACAAAGAATGAAAGAAATATTTAAAGCACACTGTAGCCACCTGCATTTTTTGAAAGGCAAATACCTACTTACTAGAGTGAACTAGAACACACATGCAATCTCAAAACATTTCTGGATATATTTTTTTTAAAATGACATTTCTTATCTACTTATATACATCAGATTTTTACCTTGCTTTTTCATATTTTGTAGAAAATCTGGCATACATAGATATATATCTATATAGAGTCAGGAAAACAATTAGCCTTTCAAACATCTCCTGTAGTATATGGTGTGATGCAGTAAGTTATGAGAGAGGAGAATTGACCACGTGTGAAAATACACCTGTATGTGGCTGGGATTTAAAGCTGATAGCAGCTCCTGGCTCTACATGAATCAAGGATGATGTCAATAAAAACACAGAACCACCTGCTCACCAGTGAGAAGGTGGAAGGAAAACAAAAACAAAAGAATTCACACAGACACTAACTTTTTTCCTAGCATTTAAATGAGTGCAACACTGCGCTGTTCATCATGATCTTTCCCCCTCATCTTTGCAGTGCTAATCAACCAAATACTTATAATACTGATTTTGTTTCTGAAGAGGTCCAACATACAAAGCCTACATGCATCTAAATGTAAATTTGACACAACTCTCTCAGAGGACAACAGCACTTGAACAGAACATAGTTCAGAATTACAAAGAATTAAAGAGAAAACCTGGCCTTTAATTCGAAAAAATCAGACTCATTAGCAGCAAGTACTTAAACAACTCTAAAACAACAAGCATCAGGAAATTATTAGTTCTAACTCTAACCTGTATCGAGATCTCCAATGACATAAATACTGGCTCCAATAGGTACAGCTCCATACACAAAAGAAGAACTCGTTGGGATACATAAATTCTGGTCATTTAAATAAATCCATCTGCAAAAAGAAATAAGTTTTTGGCATGTTATTTTTAATGAGTGCATAGAAATAGGTTCTTTTTTTCCAACTTGAATGAAAAGCAGAGCATACAAGTTAACTTTCTAGTTATGAGTTGGGAATGTTGTGTAGTTGATCAGCCCTCATAGCAGCATCAATTACTTTTGCTGGCTATTTGGAAAATTGGGGATACTTGACTTGGAGGTTACTTTATTTCAGAACTGCTCCACTCCTCTGTTTAATTAATCTCAAATATTTTTTGCAGCCACCCAATAGGCTCTTCTGGAAGACAGCAGGCACAGAGCAGAGCCTGTTCCGCAATTGCTACAACAGTCAACGTTGCCTCCAGGGAAAATTTTAGGCAACTTTGTCTTAAAATCAGCATAGCCATAAAAGCATAGAAATCTTAATAGTACATAGCAGGGGAAATTACATGTTGCTATAGCAAGGCCTTATTACTAATTCTCTAACTTCAGTTGTACTTTGAGAGAGACAAGAAATCCTATGCGCAGTACCAGGAATGCAGCACTTGGCAAGACTTTATTTTAAACAAGGGACAGAAGTTTGAAACTGTTAAGGAATTTGAGGAAAGAAAAAAACTGCACTCACTGGAAGTGAAGCAGAACTTCCCCAGCACTTACCAGGCTCTTTTCAGTTGCTTCCTAGCTTCTATCAAAACTTTTAAAATCCTTTATGTTCGCTTTTAAAACACCTCCATTTCAGCACTACGTTTGCCTGACCTTCCCACAGAGCAAAAAGTAGATTTCTATCTTGAAGCCTTTGGAAATCAGCCCTAGGAGAGACACTGCTTTATAAGCAAAGCCCATTTATCCAGCTGCATCACTGTCTTCCTGTGTCACAGCCCAGTGAGGAGCTGTCACACTGAAGGGCAAAACCTCGTTTTCTCTCTAGCTGCCAAGTACTGGAAATCACACGAGCTTTGGGGCTTCCTAGGAGAGACACTGCTTTATAAGCAGAGCCCATTTATCCAGCTGCATCACTGTCTTCCTGTGTCACAGCCCAATGAGGAGCTGTCACACTGAAGAGCAAAACCTCATTTTCTCTCTAGCTGCCAAGTAGCTGGAAATCACACGAGCTTTGGGCCTCGCCTGCACTAGATGCTCATGAATTGGGCATTTATATGAACAGAAACACAGTGCAGGACCCAGGCATTTTGCTACCGCACATCAGGAAACGAAAAAACTAAAATATCTGTAGCTGCTGGTGGAAAAGTCCTTCCTAACCTTTCCCAACACACACACACACACACGCACGCACACACTTTAAGAGCAGACCCAACTTTTCAGGAATGCTTGGTGCAGTTTTAGAGTTAACACTCAGAAGGAACAAAGACGGGAAGCGCGAGGGGGTCCCATTTCATGAGTACTTGACTGAGCTCCAGCTTGGTGCGGATTCATCACTCGTGCTATGAAACAACGTGATGACAAGAAATTTGGAGTTGTCAAGAATGTGAATGTGTGATTTTCATTTTTTTGCCTATAAAAATGCACTGCTATGCATAATTGTAAAATCTAACATGATCTGACGGTTGGGTCCTATCTAGACAGCAGAAAGTATTTTGCCTTGATACAGGCAGGGGAATATTTGGTTACTGCCATTTGTAGTGAGGTCCCTTGGTTATTATTTTCCCTCTTCCCAAAGGGGCTAGAGCTGATCAGGTTCACAGTGACCACCGTGGCCATAGCAGACAGTGCTCACCTTGCAGATGTACCCGAATTCCTCTGAAACTCAGGGTCGCTTAGCCCTCATGTGCGAGAGCTCAAGCTATGAAACAACATGGCAACACAGCACCCTCTTCTGGTAAGTAACACCTCTCCAGGGCTGACACCAGCAGACCTTTAAAAATGGGACAACAGGAGTTTCCCAGGTGGGTTATCAGCATTGATTACCGAGGCACGAGCAGTAACTGTTCTGGGCGCCCGGCCCTGTGTTTCTGCTGGCCTGCACAACCCCGCAAGCAGCCTGCAGGGCAGACACAGGTTTCCAAGCCCCAGTTCTGAGAGCAGAGACGTGGTTTGGGTATCTGGGCACCCACGTTCTGAGAGCAGAGACATGGTTTGGGTATCTGGGCACCCACAACACAGGTGCCTCCTGCAACACGTGGAGCCACGTTACCTGCTGCCACCTGACCTTCCTCTGCACCTGCACAGCCCATGTGCTGGGCTCACGCTCCGCAGGAGACTACATTTCTACAGAAACAGTTACCTGCCTTAAATTTGCATCTCCCAGCAGAATTTGTGGGGCAGGGGAAGAGAAGAACCAACCCAAGACCAACTGGCCTGGAATATTATGAAGGTAGGTTGACATTTGTGGGGAAAGAAATACTGACAGTTCTATAAGCACCAGTACCACAGCGTACCACCATTCAAAAGACAAAACAACTGGATTTTTATTTTATCTTTACGTGAATCTAGGAACATCTCTGGGATGCCACCAAGCAAAAAATGTACAGCTGGTGGCATTTCCAATAAAGTCACAACTGCACCGAAGGCAGTAGGTGGCAGTGAGAACTCACCTACACTAAGGCCGGGACTTGCAAACTTCTAATTACACTTGAGGAAAGCTTAAAGGGTAGCAACCAAGGAGACTAGAAATTCGCAGTCACTAGTAGGAATCTCGAGCTATTTACCATCTTTCAAAAAAAGAGCACCCGTCTGGAAACATCTCAAGCACATCAGTGAGCAATAGCAACTGGTACGTAGGGAAGCATGTCCTGCTGGGACTTTCTCCCTTTGGAAGGACTCTTGTCCAGCAGTTCGTTTTAACATTTCTCTGCATACCCAAGGGATAAGAAGTCACTACAGAACATGCGGAGCAATAAGCTATAATAAGCCTGCTTCTTATAGCCACATTGCAGAGCATTTCCTTGCCTCCAGTTTCTTTCGATTAAAATTGTTTATTTTGGATAGTGCTTAGAATAGAGAAGATATTTTCATGCAGAAACTGAAGTGTCTTTAACAACCATATACTATGAGAAAATTGTATCATAAACTTACACTCTATTTTTATGTGCTTTTATAAAGGGCACAGTCATAAATCAATCTTGACTTTGTAATATAAACACACTAATCTCTTACACTGTCAACAACTCTTGACATATCTGACAGTAAAGTCTTATTTTTAATGCAGTTTCTAAAAAAGTGAAGATGTATAATTTATATTTGCATGCAAGAAGAAAACATGGGTGGTATCACAGCCTGCCAGTTATGCCTGGAAAATAAGCTGAACTACAATCAAAATTGTTTAATGTGAGTGGTTTTGAACAGTTACCACGCTTAACAAGGCCTCAGGTGCATTTTAAAGTAAGAGCCTGGAGATAACAATGAAGTCATCAAAAGCAGACTCAAAACAAACACAAAGGAGATTATCCACACGCAGTATGCGGGTAACAAGTGTGCAGCATCCTTCCTATGACAGGAGCCTATGTGATTCAGATGGTGATCCTGAGTGCCAGGAACAGAAATTGTCATTCCAGCAGCTCCAGCTCAGGAGCTCCCTAAGCTGCAAGTCTCCAGGAATGGGCCTGGGCCAGGGGTAACTATTGCTACCTAGTCTTGCACTGCTCCTCATGCAGGCCCTAGGAACCTGGCACGTGAGTACAGAGGGGATGACAGCGGTGCTGGGAGCTTAGGGAAGCTGCAGAGCGCAGGGAGTGCCAGACCAAGCACATCCATGGTCATGGTGCTTCTCTCCAGGGACAGAGAGGGCTTCTCACTGGGGCCTTTTACACATCAAGGCCCAGCACGGTACCCCGCAGGGACAAGCCACTGTACGACCCAGTAGGGGTGTTACAAGGTAAAATGAGCAACGGGGCACGCAACAAAGGTCTAATACACTTGTAAGTGTCTAATGCATTTAAGGGGAGGTGAAAAGGACAGAGGAGCATCTAAGTTATGTATTTCCTATGTTTACGTTACCTTTTAAACTCGTCATGATAGAACTCGGATTTGCAAGTCACCATCTCACTGGCTTGACTGTCGTCACGACTCCTGACGCCACCAAACACGTAAAGCTCAGAGGCAACTCCACAGGCCACTGCACCAAATCTGAGAATCCGAGGAAAAGAGACAAAGTGGTAACATATCTAAACCGTTCCACATATTCGCCTGAACCTTCTCCATTCTGGGCATCTGACATTTAACAAGATCAGATGAGTCATGGATATGAGCTGTAAGCCAGACCATGCAAAAAAATAGAACAATAAAGCATTTATGTGCCGACAAAATTCTGAGGTTCCAGTTGAACTAGTTTTCAGTTTTGGGTTTGCATCAGGATAGCATTGCTTATAACATCAGGATGTATTTACAACTCTGACACATTGCTCGGTCACATTTTGGCATTAAAACAGGCCGCTGGGATTCAGAACAGCAAGGTGAAACTCATAAGAGTCTGTAACAGGTATCTTGGGTATTCTTCAAAGAAACAAAGACAACTTCCTCTGATCAGAGGCCCAGAACTTCAGCGTTAAAAAACCACACAGGCTATCAGGTATATACTGACACAACTCCAATGACAATAACAATCAACTTCTTAAAAACAAAAAATAAAAATAAAATGAAGTCTCTAAATACACTTTTCTAACTGTTTTGGAAATTTTTGACTACATGTATTTTCGTAATTTTTATTTTTATTTCCATTTTCACCCACCTTCTCTCTTTCAGAGGACAGATTGCTGTCCATTGCTGAGTCCTAGGATCATAACATTCCACAGATTCAAAGAGTTTTCCATAGGAGCCGCCACCCATTGCATAGATTTTCTTCTTCATAGCTGCATAGCAGCCAATCTTGAATGAAGGGGAAAAAAAAA
>NW_010577219.1:115153-132623 GCF_000705375.1 Tinamus guttatus | reverse complement strand
CTGTGGTGACTTCCTCGCCGCGCGACGCGGCGCCTCCAACCTGCTCGTGAGCGAGGAGCCGAGGTGCCAATTACCCGGCGCGGCGATCGGGGACTCTCCGTGTTGTCGGTGGGGAGGGCTGGTGAGGCGCCGCTTCCAGATTTGCCGAAGCTGAGGGCACTTTCTCCGCTTTCCCTATGCAGGAAGGAGTCAAGTCCCGAGTGAGCGGGAAAATGAAGAATTTGCAGGATTAGTTTGCAGGTAAAGCTAGTGTGAAGCACCTTTCTTGGCGCTCATGGAGTTCAGGGGGGTCTGCAATTCCCCATTTGGAAACCCGTGCTCTTTTACAGAAGGAAACACATATGAAATGTCTGCTTTTCCAAGTGTCCCATCTGTGTCTGCTTTTCCAAGTGTCCCAGTATCTGCTCCATAAATCTGCTGTTTAAAGCACTCCATTAAGTGCAGTTGTGAAGGCTTGAACACACACTTCATTTTAAAATGTGACACTTGTCGGTGACATGCTTCTGTAATGACTTCCACAATTTATAATGCTACACTTCTAAAAATAAACATGTAAAATGGGGATCATTTCAATAACCTTAGCCTGCATTTCAGGTTTCTCAATAACAGTTTCTGAATCAGAAGTTGTTAGGCAAATGTGAAATCCATCACCTGGGGATGGAAATATTAGCATAGCTCTATGAAAAATAGCTTTGAAATCAAATATCCTCAAGTATCTGCAAATTTAGTCCTGTTCTCCCACCCCCCAGAAAAGGTTTGTTTGTTTTTTTTTTTTAAAAAAAAAGCTTTAAGTTGTTTGTCAGCTTGATTTTTTTTTCCTTACCTGTAAAGAGAAGTTATTTCCTCTTCCTGTTTCACATTTGAGCATCTTAACTATAGGTATCAACATACACCCCCAATTTACCGCCTTTCAAGTATTCACTTTCTGTGCTGGGAGGAATGGCAGAACTGCTGCTCCCTGCTCTGTCTGGGCCGGAACGGGCAGTTCTCCAGTCCCACTTTGCTGCCTGGCTTTTGCCATCCATCCCTCACCTGGTGACTCAGAACTTCCCGTCCTCCCCATTGCAGCCTGTCCACAGGCAGCAGGAGGGGCGGGCAGGTGGGTTTAGAGAATCAGCTCGGATCAAGGAACATGAAAGTACTCCTTGCACTTCTTTAAAAGGCAGGGATTTTCCAGAGCTGGCTATTTTCATTGGATGGTTTATCCCAACATACTCCAGTTAAATGCTAGATATGTGGGAAAAGGCAAGGTCTTAAAAAATTGTTGGCTGAAGGTCTGTTTGATATATTAAAGAACTGTATGTCCTTGGGCTGAACCTGTTGTTTGGATATACTCCAAATCCTGTGCTATTCTATACAAGCTACTTTCTAGATTTTATTTAGATGAGTTCCCTTCTAGTATGAAAACGTTTATTTAAAGGTGTTTTGCTTGTCTTAAGCTTCCATTAGTTTTTTAGTTGAAAATACTGCTTCTATGCCTTGGGTTCCTTTTGTTAACAAAAAAAAAAGAAAAGAAAACAAAGGTTTGAATTCATTTTAAAAGAAATGTTCATCTAAGTGCATGCTGCATTTGACATTCATAACAATGGAATACACAGGGATATGAATTGCGTCATTTCATTCCTACAGAGTCTTTGTAATTTTAGAACTATGCAGCTAGCAAGAATGATCTAAAATGTATGCAACTGCTTTGAACTCTACTCCAAGATTAGTGCTTGCAGTAGCAGATTTTTGCATTGGGTCTGTGCACTTGTCTCTTTTGAAGTTTTGTCTACTTGTTCTTTTTTTTTTTTTTAAGTGGTGATGATATTTGGAAATGTCAGTGTTGTTTAAAAAAAGAAAGAAATAAAAAGAAAAGAAGAGAAAGTGAGGATGGAGAAATATTCATCTAAAAACCCAGTTCTGCTTCTCTGAAACAAGAAAATCTCGCATGTCTTTATTCTGGAAAATTATTCTACCAACTACTTTTTTTTTTTTTTTTAGTAACTGGAGGGAGAAGAGACTTAGACAATTTGGAAAATGAAGTTTACTTGGGGAATTCATCATAATGCACTGGCATACTCTATGACTACATTAGGTGCTGGAATGATGAACAGTATCTTTAATTTCTACTACGTTAAGCTTTTTCTAAATGAATACAGAATTTCAGAAGCAGCATTTCATCAAGCTCAGGTATTGTACAATTTATGAATTCACTTTGAAAGCATTGAGAATACTTATACAAAAAATCCATGATAAATTTAGTTAGTCCATAAGTAATTGAATGCACACTTAAAGTGTATTGTTTCCAGTCTTTAGAATAATAATAAAAAAACTTAGAGGTGAATTGCCAGAAAGGTTTCTACCTTTCCTAGCTTAAAGTACTGTACTAAACTGATCTTACACCTCAGCTTCATGCACGCATTTGCCTTCAGTACTTTCTTACTGACTGTTTAAGTACTTAAATACTGCCTTGAGTCTGCAAGTCACTATCCATGTGAGGAACTCTTGGGCACCTAAATTATTTCATGGATGTAATGGCTCTTGCCTTGCTGTAGGAATTCAGGAGATGAAAATCTAGATACACAAGTATTTGAAAGCGTGAGGTCTCAGAGATGGGTTTATTTTAACTAGCTTAGTACCTTCCTGCTTATTTGGTTTGTTTCTTAAAAGTACTCAAAAAAGAAAACCCTTGTTTCTGAGTCTATTTTGACTTGGCAAATTTCCATCCCTTTTTGTTGTTTGAATAGAGTTTTATTTTAAATAAATATGATTGTAACTTGTGCTTTTGCAGTCTCTGCAGAAAAAAAAATGACACTAATAATATATATTTTTTTATGCTTGTTTGTCCCAGGTGGTATTTATGATATGGAATGCCATCAATGATCCTCTTTTTGGGTATATTCAAGATAATTCCAAATTCGCCTGCTGTTCAAGACGTCAGTTTTCAATTTTGTATGGAGCTCCCTTGTATGCGTTAGCCTTTTTGCTTCCTTGGTTTCCTTGGAAACATTACGAGGAAGGCGACTGGCTAAGTGGTCTCCACCTGATTGTTTCTCTGTGCGCTTTTGATGGTTTGCTTACGTTTGTGCTTCTGGCACAATGTGCCCTCTTTGCAGAAATTTCCACCAGACATGAAAATAGGCTTCAGCTTATTAAATACAACCAAGTAGCAACCTTAATTGGATCCACAAGCATTCTTTTCTGTGGTCTAATATCAGATAATATGGAGAATTTTGCCTATTTTCAGGCTTTTACTGTTTTGGTTGCTGCGTTAGCAACAGCTTGTATGTGTTACACGGGCAAATATAGTACCAGTCAGTATGAGCAGAGAGAAATTCCTATGGAGATTGCTAATCTAGAAAACCGTGATGGAGCTCTCTCCTGGTCCTCTGTTATTTCACTAACCAAGCAGATAATGGCAGAGAAAAACTTCTTATTTTTTGTGACTATGAACTTCTTCCAAGTCTTCCACCTAGCCTTTTGCAACAATTTTATGATGATCTTTGCGGATAATCTAATTCCTAAGGATGTCCTTTCTTCCTCAATAAGAAGTATTATGTATGGAGCAGGCTTTATTTGTCCTCAGGTAAGCGGTAATACTTTTTTTGTTTGCTTGCTTCAAAAGATGAAAAAACGGTCTTTTGTTAGTTTTCAAGGTATCCATTTATACTGTTTCACCAAACAAATGCTGTTCCCGGCATAAGCTGTTGGCCACACTGAAAAGCAAATCTGTAGCTCATCAGCTCTGAAAGAGCAACGTGCCCATGTGTACAGGCTGAACAAATATGAGAGTGGGGTAGTGCAAGAGGACAAGCAGACAAGGGGACAAATATTGAAGAATTTGAAATGAAAGTGCAAAGAGTAAATGTTTTGTGTATTATAGGGCTTATAATAGCTCAGTATAAAGGAAAGGGAAACATGGGCAGACTAAGAAGTTTCCAAAAGCATAATATATAGAGTTTTGATTTTTTTTTGTTTTGTTTTGTTTTATATGATGAGAAAATAATCTCTTTTCCCAGAAATTTCCCAGATAAACTGCACAAAACCCCGGAGAGCTACTAGGTTTAAAAGCTGTCTTGAAATGTGTGATATCTCAGTCATGGGAACTGAAGAAATCTGTAAACAGGTGTTTTGGGAGAATGATGCATTAAGATTTATTTTGCTGTCTGCTTTGATGATCAGCTACATGTAGAGAGGCCAGAGAAAGAAGCAATTTCAAGAGCCTAGTCAGAGGTGGAGGGGGAGGAGCGGTGAGCCGGAAAAGAGAGAGAACCCAGGCCTGTAATTTATGAGAGCAAGAAAGCGCCAAAAGTGTGTTCCACTAAATATACTGTTTGCAGTAAATAAGAAAATTCCCATTCTAATTCCCTCTGACTTTTTACACTGGATCTGTAAAAGCTTCTACTGTGTTTGCTATTTGGTGGATTTCCCAGAAACTGAATTCCCTGTCTTTCATCACAGATACCGATGGTGCTCAGAATTTCTGAACATCGGGCTGTAATGTTTTTTAACAAATAAAACCTAGAAGGAGATAAGGGAAAGTATAAGTTGAATACACAACTAAAATTTTCAGTAGAAGTTTTGGCTTTTGCTTATATAATACAGGAGAAAAAAAATACTCTCCTAAAAATACGAACCATACCTTCTTTCTTCCATAACCCTTAAATATCTTTCAACTTTTTCAAGTTTTTGACTAACCTTACTGTAGCTTTAATAGGCTTTTTCCATAACTCAAATATATCGTTAGGTGATGAACTTCCTTGGAAGTGCATCAAAACTACAGAAACTAAAGAATTATGGCAGCTTCAGTAATTTTACCCTCAATGTGTGTTAGTCACATTGGTTGATACAATCAGTGTGACAGTGTTAAACGAACAATCTTTCAGAAAATGTGTTTCTCTGCTCCCCAGAGACTCTTTGTCTGGAAGGTCGCTGAACCGTAGACTGTTTGCTGTGACCTTATTTTTTTTCAGGTTTTGTCCCTCTGAGTTCAAGATATAAGAATTATCTGGTGGCAATGTCCTGAACTTCACTTACTGGAAAACCACCCAACCCATGTAGAATAAAGCCCATAATGAATGTGCTTCAGTGGCCTGTACTAAATTAGAATACAGCTTCTCTCATGAGTTCCTTCTTGCAGTGGATGGCAAGAATAAAACTAATCAGGGAAGCTGAAAAAACGTGCAAGCATATTTAAATGTAAAACATCATTAAGATAGTATTTTTCTTACAAGTATGTAGTCTTAGAAATATGCATGTTGTCAGGAATTTTCTAAATCATAAGTGCTTTTTCACACAGAGTTATTTGTCAATTATAGAGAGACAAGGCCATGGTTTTTGCAATGATACACATTACATATTATCTTACCATTCCTTATATAAGTGCATTTCTACAAAATGTCTGAAAACAGCTTGGCATCATGTTTAGGTTTTTTTGATCAGATTAATCTGAAGAGTTCCTATAACAAGACAGTTTTACCTAGTCTTTATACTACCTGTTGTCTTTATACTGCTCGTTCATTGGTTTGAATGAAAGACTTGAGCTTTTTCAAAACAGTATTTTTCAGAATCATTTCTATCTGACAGTAATGTCCTGTTAAAATATTTATATATTGGAACAAATATACAAGGAGATTTCCTTCTTGTTCTTAAATACTAATTAAGTTGTTCGTCTTTGTAACAGAAGGAAGGAGAAAATGGCTTTTCTGCAGGGCTTGAGGATCTCTCTTGGGTAGTGTCTTGAGGGCACACAGGTAGATAGCGATACAAGCTTATACAGCAATGAGAAAAGCAGCATGCATCACAAAATGCCCTATTTAAAATGGAAAGTGAGGAAGGATATAGAAGAGCTTACACTTAAACATTATAACCAGCACTTGTTAACAATTTTGTGAATTTGTCCATCAGTTGCTTCTAGCACAGATTATTACTTGCTAAGACTGGCAGAAGTAAATGCAGCTGCATTCACTGGCATCTGCCTGTCTCTGATTAACTGGAAAGTCAATACCTTGCTTAGATCAGCTGTTTCTGATGAGCTTGCTTTATCAACTTAAAGGTCATGCTGAATATCTATAAATGTCAGTGAAAACAGATAGTAATATTAATGAAAATTTGATTCTTTCCCAAAATATCTTAGACCAGCAGTTAAACTTCAAATGGCAAGATGCTTGATTTGCAGCTCACACACTGCAAGGTTCATTATTTAAGGAATATCAGACATAAATATAATTAAAGTTAAATAATAGTTAGGGAATATGGGAAATATTTTTCTCGCAGTATAGCAGTGCTCAGCTGGTTAATTTTGGGTAAAGGTTCTTACCATTCTTACCTTGTAGAGGCAGCACTGGATGACCTGATAAGCAGTTCTTTGTTCAGTTTGTATTTTTTATTTGGAGTGTGCCTTATACTATCTTGTGCTTGGTCTGTGCTTTATAACTTTCCCAATGCTGAAATATTGTAATCTGTCTTTTTCTTATATATATGTGTGTGTGCATATATTATCTTTTCAGTGCCTTGTTCTTCTCAGTCATGCTTCGTTGAAGAAGTTTGGTTATTACAGAATCATCCTGTTTTCCTTTTACTTTGAAGGAATAGCTGCTGCCATCATTTTTTTCCTAGGGCCAGATCACTATTATCTTTTGGCATTTTATCTAACAGCAAACATGTAAGTAAATGTATTTCCTTGTTCATATAAAATGCTTACATAGTTCTAAGGGAATACACACTTTCTTTTAATAGCTGGAAGATTTTGCCACTCTGTTTACAGTTTCCTTTCTGTTCTGCTTTTCCTGTCAGAAAAGCTGTAACTCCAGTTAGAACATTTTCATTTTTCATTTTATTCCAGCTTTTAATTGCTGCTTATAATAAATAAATAAGCTAAAATAGCATTGGAATAAATACAGTAGTTAAGGTTTGCAGCCACATGCCTCCAGCCACATATTTGCTTTAACATGGGACAAATTCAGATGACAGTGAAGCAGAATCTTACTTTATCCACTTAAAGAGAGTCTAAGTAGAGGAACTCTGGAGACTGATACCTATGAAACCTTGGACTTCATTTAATTTACGTGGACACTTGCGCGTTGATGCTGGTGTGAGGTATCCATTAGCTAACCAGTGCTGAGTCACAAAGTATGCCTAGAAGTAATAGTTGCATAGATGTACATTTTGACATATGAAAAACCTTATTTTAAAATGAAAACCTTTTTTTTATATCAGAACATTGTTATGGCAGGTCATTTTTATTTCTTTATTTCCTTTTTCACTACTCTTTTATTTTTTCCTGCATGTGCTTTCTACCTTTTTTTTGTTTTGTTTTGTTTCCTTTTCCTTCTTATTTTCAGTATTTCAATCATGGGCTACTGTAACACTGAGTTATGTGACCAATAAATTGACTTTCATTAACTACATAATTTAAATGATGAAGATATATATGGATTTTCTCAATAAAATCTTCCAAGGTACCAAAAGACTGTATGTTTAATGTGCTAGATGTTCAAAACCTTTTGTAAGTAGAACATAATCACATCAAAGCTTAACACATACCTGTTAAATGTTATATGTAAGATATCCTGTGAAATCTGCCTTTAGTTGTTTGTTGAGAGTTAGCTCTGTGTGTCTGCCTGCTTAAATGTCTATATATGTCCCCTATCCCTTATTTCTTAAGTTTCATGTTATTTTAAGAGCTTAGTACTTATAATCTCAGACAAGTATCTATAACCTTTTACACCACTGTCAAACTGTAGTAATTTTGGAATTCCAGGCATTTTAAAAAATAATAATAATAATTTTCCATATATACTTCAAAATCTGACTTATAACAGAGCTTTCGAAACTGGTATTTAACCAGATATAGTGAATCTGGTTTCATTCATTGATTTTAGTGAATGTTTCAGCTTTGTTTGCAGAGATGGGTTTGTTTGTCAGCATGGATGGGTGTGTGTGTTAGAATGTCAGTTAACCTTTTTTTATTATACAAGTGTATAAAAATGCTATGAAATGTTAATTGTTTTGTCTTTCTTTAGGGTAATTGTACAAGCCTCATTTAGTTTGTTCAATCTGCCCTTGGCAGACATTGTTGATGCAGATTTAATAAAACATAAACGGAGGTAGGTTCGGTCTCAACTGTTTTGTTTTAAATACTCTATAAGCTGCCATGTTACTCTGTTAATAAATCAGATTATGTCAAAGTAAAGACTGCAAATAAGACATCTTTGCCCCTCAACACACAAGAGCAAGTCAGCATAAGGAAAGATGACTTGTGCACAATTCCCTGCAGTTACTGCAGCAGAGTAATTTAAACAGTTTGCTAGGTTGTTTGTAGTTTCAATTGTACTACAGTAACACAAGCCCAGTCCTAAAATTTTTTGGTGCTTATTCTTCTTACCTTCAGTAGATGTATCCTGCAAGCAAACACATCTAGTGTTACTCGTGGAATTTTCTGGGTAAGGCCTTTCTAATGTGGAAAACGCATTCATTCTGAAAGTTCTACTTATGTGAAACATTAGCACAGACTTCAAAGTCTAAATTGTTGCTGTTATCTCTTTGAAATAAAAATCAATGAAACCTCCTTTGACGTGGCATATTACAACTCACGCATCTTTTGGAGTTTTATCAAAGTGCAGAAAACTTCCTGTTGCTTCTATCAGAGTTTATATTAGTGCACGTTCACTCTTGGTCACTGTAGTAAAGGGCTTAAATGTGAGAACTGCTTTCATACAGGAATAAAATTTGCCTTTTCTATGGCTAATGCATGTAAAATCTTAAACTGTAATTATTTTTCTCCGTTCTGTTCAATTCAGGTTAGATTCAATAATTATTGCTTAGAAAGTTGAATTTTGTGACGAGTACGAGTCATTTCAGAGTTTAAGCTAAGCTTTATGTACCCCAGAAGTTTATTGCCTTTCATTTCCAAATAAAATGAAATTTCAGCATGATGTTCTCTTTGCTCTAATGTGTTTAAATATAAAGCTAAGAAATGATTAGCATTCATGTAGGAACAGAATTTAAAAAATCACTATTATAAATGATTGTGTATGCTGGTAAGTTAGTGCTGTGCATTTCTTTTCCCTAAATATTTTAGATCACCTCTTTCCTCTATGGTTTTTGGTACCAATGCTTTGTTTACGAAGCCTGCCCAGTCTTTGGCTCCAATGCTTGTGGTTACAATACTAAATCAGTTTGGATATGAGAACCTCACCAATGAAATTGCTCAGCCTGATCCAAGGTGAGTTTAAAAGGGATTCTTTAAATCATAGAAATTAAAGTGAAATAATCCTGTGATTCTAAAAAGCAAAGACATCTGCAGTTAGCTTTTATCAACAGTGCTACAAAGAAAATCTACTTGTTCTGTTATCTGTATAGAAATCTTCTCTAGATTTTTTTTTAACAAATAGTTCCTTAAACAATTTCATGAGGATTTGTGTAGTTTTGAGGGGGGAGGGGGGAAAGGATGAATTTCAGTAGCTTACCGTTTGCTCTTCTACTGTGGGGAAAAAAAAAAAAAAGATTTTTGAGTACTTTTTATGAAGACGGTTGTCCTGGCTCCTGTGTTTTATTTGCCTCAAAATTTATTTCCTATAAATATATAATTTTAACAGGGTTTCATGTAAGGATTTTTTTTTGACAAAGCAAAACATTATATTCACTGGAGAAAAGAGTTTGCCTCAAGTAGGAATATAATTTTGTCTTTAGCATTGTTTACCATTATAATGATTTCATTGCTGTCCCAGGGGAAATTTATGTGCAGTGTATAGCTGCTAATTAGCATCTTGAAAATGCATAGGCTTTTACAAAAACAGTAGTATATGGAGTTGGCACACCACAAGGATCATAGGCTGTTTATTTAGGATCAACAGAAGGAAGTGACAGCGTAAGGATTAAGAGGAGTTGGGAGTAAAGGCAAGAATCAGTCTGAGTAGGCTTTGCATGACCAGATAACCTGGATATTCTGAAAACTACACAATTTTCCTAAATTTTGAGGATAAATACATAAAAGACAATGGCAAATCTTGAACTAGGTGCTGGATATGAGAAGACTGAACTGTATTTATCTCGATGATTCAGAAAAATTTAGATTTGAAGCAAGAAAACTGCAGTTCTAATCCCTTTCAGACAGAGAAATGTTCCATTTGTGGATAGAATTTAAATCATAGTAGTTTGAAACTGAGGTTGACCATTGGCTTTTGCATTCTGAAGACCTTTGCAAGTTTTTGCTGTAGTAAAACACTTTTTTTTCTCTAACAGTGAGTTTATAGTTGACAAATTGTGAAAATAAGCTTTTCTGCTTGTTCACACTGATGCTTCTGTAGCACTTTCATTTAATTTCCTCATTGCTTTGCTGAGATATTGCCTACGTGAGGCTACAAGGAATGCCTGAACACACACATTTTGAGTGAATTTCACTTGCGTATGTAAAAAGTCCTAGCACATTTGGGAGGGGAGTCTTTTCCCCCTACTTTATTTCCCTTGTGTTTTGCTATGTTGATACCATTTTTTTCAGAGAGGGCTTCAAAAACATTAGACTTTTGATACTTTTCTAGTATGTAGCATCAAGAAAAAGCTACTTACCTAAAAATGTCTGTTGAGAGAAATCACATACCCTTGCATTCTTACATCTCCTGTAAAAAGTCCGTAAGGTGACGCTACGTCACCCACACCTCCTCATTCCAGTTAGTGGCTCTTTGGTTCTGCAGCTATGCAATATTAAGACTTCTTGGCATTCTGTATGGTTGAGATGTTGCATTGTTGTTTCATTCGAGTGCGAAACTGTAAGTTGCCAGTTTTTAAGCTTTTGATGCCATCGTGCTATTGAGCAACAACAAGCTCGCATATATTCTGCTTCAGAAATGATCACATTCCTGGAGACTTCCTAGGGCAACTGGCATGGGCCAAGTCAAATTCTTGTCCCAAAAGATCACTCGAGATACATCATCTCCATGGTGGTTCTGGCAGATTGTATTCTGCAGGGCAGGCAAGCTGCGAAGCCTGCAGAGGTGCTTCACGCAGAGTATCAAGATCTGGGAGAGAAGAAACTTCGGTCACTTTTTTGTGTTTCCCCTGCGAGATGGCGTAACAGGCAGATGGTTAATATTCATCAGAACTGAGACAATGTTTATTACTGAACAGCGATGGGCTGCTGTGTTAGACCAGGCGTTCCTGAGACCTCCCAACTGTCCTTCCCTTCCTCTGTATTAAGAGCCCTTGAACTGACCGTGAGCATCACCAGCATCTTCCTTATCACTAACATTATTTACTTCCGCCTCAATATCTTCTTAGCCATCAGTGATCTCTTCTTTAGGACCAGTGTAGATATCTCCTTTTTATCTCTGATATCGTAACTCTGAAGTGGGGCTTTGCTGCTCTCGGTGGTGTTTCCCTCCTCCAGAGGTTTCCTGGGGTTTTGATAGAACCATTATCACACAGGAAGTTGGCCCATAAACCGCGCATGGTGCCGCATAGATTATGCTTTAAATTCTTAGAAAATGCAGTAACTGCACATCAGTTAGGTATTTTGTAGTTGGAAGGTAGCTTAAGGTTTATTTTGTTTGTTTTGGATGTGTTTTCTTTTTCTTTTTTTTTTCTATGATATCCTTAAAATATGATCAGTAGCTTGCAGAATAGTGTAGTTTTCATCTGTTTTGCATTTGTTTGTTTCGCTTTTTAGTCTTTTGATCTGTCATCCCAAATGAAACTTTACCTGTCACCTATGTTAGATCTATTTCCCCTTCTTTGCAAAAGATACGTAGTTTAAAATCTCCCTCTTCTGGAGAGCCACTGCAACTGCAGTTAACTGCTCAAAAAACGGTCTTCTAAAATTCGTTCTTCAGAATGAAGTTAGGTTACGGTAAATCTTCAATAATATTAATTTCTGCAACCACTGTCCTTCCATTAAAACCAAATCAAGGTTGCACCAGCGAAACTCAGTGTTTTGGCTGATATTTTGGCTTTAGCTACGTTATCCCTGGCCTCCCTGCTGACCCTGCTTGCTCAGTTAACCAGTGGCAGTTGTGGTGGTCGTGCATGACACGGGCCCCATTTGCTTGAGGATGGACTGAAATTGCATTTGAACGCAGGCCAGTAAACAACCTCCAGGTGATAAGTGATGGTCACTGCCAATAAACCCGTGCTGTGGACCCGTGTCCTGCTAGTGAGCAGTTGCTGGAGCTGTTGAGTTGTTCAGCTGTAAGCCTGTGGGGTTTTGTTTCCTTCCTTAAGATTAGCAAGTACAGGGTGCAAGATGAAAGCTGACTGTTGTGTGAGGGTGTATATATACTAAGGAATAAATCTGATTTATGCTGGAGGTGGTGAGAGATTTTATGATAAGTGCAGTGAGATGTGGATTAAGTCCCTTATCATTCAAAGTAACCCTTAGTTTTTAGTCAAAAGCCTCCTCAAGTTAATGAGTTATTAGCACCGACTCTTTTTTTCTTTTTTGGACCATGTCCATAGCTGTTCTGTGAGTCTCTAATCTCACTTCTGAATGCCAAGAAAAAAGTAGAAAATAACTTAAACTGTGTCTTGGAGAGAAAGTTCATTGAAAGGCTGTTTCTCAGCTTGAGTTCACTTTCTTGATATTTAAGTAATTGCAATCCAATAATTAACGGAATGCCAGTAGATAATGATTCCAGCTACTAGCCGAATGCCTAAATGTATACTTGGAGCTGTCAGAAACCAGACTGTTCATAAAAAAGGATTTATTTTACTCATATGTTCTCCTGCTTCACTCCTTGTTGATGCACTCTTTTATCTGTTATTCCTTAGAGAAGATTTAGACCAGGAAATAACATGCATTCATGAGAACAGAAAAGGGTCTCAGTGTTAATTTCGCATGTATTATTTTTATGGTTTAAATTTTCTTGTCATCTTTTATTTTAAAACAATAAGTGAAATTAGTCTTAATACTTCTAAAAGCCCATTACACCATAACTGAGTTTCATGCATTAATCATGTCTTCTACATAGCACTTAGCAGCTACAAGAACATACTATGTGGACAGCTCATTAGCAAATGTTCAATAGGGATAATACAGTTAAATAAAAATAGTTTTGTATTCTAAAGTTTGCCTCTATTTTCTGCTTTTCTTTCCCTTCCAATTTTTTTTCAGTCTTACTAAGCATTTTTGTAAGTCCTGCTCTATGATTGGGTTATATTGCTTTAAATTCATTTCTGTATTATATAGTACAAATGTGTCTTAAAATTAACCCTTTGTGTGTTACTTCTCTCATTTTCTACTAACTGTTATGAAAGCAACAAGCATTACAAAATATGTATCTGTATATAGAATCAGAAAACATAATTGAAGCATATCTGGTATCTCGGATATTTAGTTAAAATTGATCATACACAGTAATGTAATCGAATGAGTTTTTTTTTTGCCATGAATTGACTATAAAAGTCAATTCTTATTTTCTTCATCCTGAAAGGTGTCTTTTCATCTTGTTCACCAGTTTGTTTTTAGGTCTTCATGATGCCATGTTCTATTTGATCTGTCTGGTTCCACTTTGCATTGCAGTCATACAGATCCTGACGTGGACTCGGTTTTCAATGCAGAATAGTCATTTGACAACTGTCTAATCTTATTGTCTAACTAAATATTTAATAGTTGGTCTGTAAATCTTCTGCTGAACTGTATGTAGGAGACTTAGTATATTTTAAATGTGAAAAAGCAACCTTGTATTGAATAGACTGTTAGGCCAAATACAGCTTGAACCATTCAAATAAAGTTGGATTCCTCAGTGTATGTAGAATATAACACAGATCACATCCAGCCTTAATATTCTGCTTTTTTTTTTCTCTAGTTGAGTTGTCATTTGAATGTGACAAGGGCGTTGAAGACAGGGAAGATGTGGTTTATTTTTTCCTAAATTACTAAAGTCATTTATGGTACATATTGTTCACTCTTTGAAGAAAGGACATGGCAGATCAGGTAAAGGAATCCCAGCCCAGCACCTGGAACTCAAAGGAACTGCATTTTCTTAAAGGTTACTGAAAGATGGTGGATTAATTCTGATGTGCATGATAAAATGGCACATCTCTGAAGCTTGCCAGGGAAAGCCCGGGTAGACGTTCCTCAGGAAAGGCAGGGACACAGAAAAATTTAGTTGAGATATCAGGAGCGAAGAATAATTAATTGCCTTATAGAAGTCAGTGTAAGACTAAATAATAATAATAAAAGATTAAGTTGCTACTCAATAAAGTATTGATGATTATGGAAAAAGCTCCATACGTCTTCTTTTGAAGTTACTATATTGTAGTACATTATACAAAACGTCATTGTGGTAAGAGAAGTATTATTTGTTCAAAAAAGCAGTAAGGGGTGACATGACAAAGTACAGCTTGAACAGCCTCTTTAAACTGCTACATCTTCAGAATTAAGATAGAAAAAGTAGGTAATCCAAAAAAAAAAAAAGTGAGACTGCCACTGAACTTTCTTATCCTTTTCTAAACCTGCATGATTGTTTTTGGCCATGAATCAAGAAAAGGATGATCAAATGCAAAAGCAGAGTGTCTTGCAGCAGCTGGTTTGTCTGCCTTCACTCCCCATTAGATAATAGTATCTGAGCTTCAGCTGAAGTCTTCCTGCTGGAAAAATGCCACAATTTAATTTTGGTAATTTAAGAGTGTCTAAAATAGCCTCGTAATTGATAAAGGAGATTTAAATGTGTGCAATATAAAATAGGAAGTATTATGATAACTCCGTGGAGGGAGAATCTTGATGCTTGAGTTCATAGGGTTTCTAGGCAATTCTCAGAATTTAGATCTTAATGCTATAATCGAATTTTATTTATTGAAATAAGGAAAGGTGTCTATTAGAATTAAAAGGATGTTATCTAGTAGTGAAGAATGCTAGTCTAATGATATAGTAGTAATATGTGCCTAGCAATAGAGTGAAAACAGATTGAATAAATGACAACTAAAGTGTGTAATTTTAAGTAGGAAAGAATTGCATTTTGTGGAGGTTACAGTCCTGGCTCTGTTCTCTTCTTGTACAAAATGACCTTCCAGTCTCCTGCTGTGCTGATTTTGGAGCTGCTTGGAAATTCATGAATAATGCTATGTTGACACGGTTAGTAGGAGATGTTTACATTTGAATATAGTTGTATAGCTTAATGGGGGCTGTCAGGAAAGACAAGCAGGAAGGGAAAGGAACAGTTAAGATAAGCCAGATCTCCACAAATACTTACAGGCTCTTTCTTAAAGTATTATGGCAGCTCAGGAAAAAGCTCAGTATTACCAGAGATCAAAAAAAAAAAATCCAGCAGATTTTATACAGGAATGCAAAACATAGACTAGGGCAGTTGTGGGAGTTGTCTGGATGAGGCTTGAGGAGGCATGTGTGAAGAAACAGGGCTTTCTAGGTTGCCTTTGGGAGAGGGGATTTTAGATAAGGTGGGTTGTTTATCTTAAAGCTCTCTCCCTGGTAATTTATTTTCTCACTACTACTAAAATAACAGAAGCAAAGGTTGTTTTATTGCTCTGCTTGATTGGGGAAAATTGCAGATTTACATCCTAGAATACACAAGGCTGTGGAGCTGTGAGTCTGCCCCAGAAGACAAGGGTTCCCTGTGATCACCACAAAGTGAATGCAATCTTGTTTAAAACACTGATTTGTAGGTAAGTATTCAAACCTTTGGATATGTTTTGAACATTTGGCGTTAAATAAATCATAGAAATTTTCCAACATCAAGAGGTATCAAAATGTTGAGGAGAAAAAAAAGAGTGTTTTCCCAGCTGTGTTAATTGCTTTGAATGACGTATGCTTACATTTATACAAAAAAAAAAGTTTTCTGAGATTGTGTGGCAATCAATACAGGTTATAATTCCATCAGCATATGTGCAAATGACAGTATATCAAATTATTACCTAAATGTACATGAATAGTGCATTTTTATAGCCTGTCAAGAGAAAAAAAGATGTTCAGTATACAGCTATCACAGTAGAATTATTAATGACCAACGTAGTACTGGGTAGGAACTTGGAAACATCTCATTAAAACTTAACCAGGTTTTATACTAACAATACTGAGATGAAAACTAGCATATTTCCTAATGTATTCAGCATGCAATTTATTATACATATTTTCCTGTGATAAAATTATGATATATTTCCTTGTGAACAACATGCAACTAACTGGATGCAAATTTATTTAGTGATTTGCACATTGCAAGCAGATGTCTGTTTAAAAAGCAGCAAATTTAGCTTTGTCATTTTGAATTTTGATTATAGAGCTGTTTTATTCCTGGGGGGTGAAAGCAAACTAATCTGTCTTTACAAACAAGAACATACATATAAAAAAGGAAAGTCCTGATCCCAAATCAAATAAGTAGTAGACTGAAAAGACATCTTGCTCGTCTAGCTATTGGAGAAAAAATGAATCTTGGTCTGGAAAACTGTCCAAAGCTCTCACATCAAAAACCTTCCTCAAGGAGATTGAACATCAATGAAAATAAACTGAACAGAAAAATCCTCTGGCAATGTTTTGTTGTTGCTCTGGTTTTCTTGATTTCCCAGGATAAGCAAGGTTGGATTTTATTGGTGCTTGATCAGAGCATCTTCCAGGCAGAAGCCAGGATCCTGTGGTGGTTTGACTTCATGTCATCCTTACCAGGAAATTAAGGGCACAGACTCCTGCCTTTCAAATCTGATCAAAAGGAAAGATGCCGATTGCTTGTGTTCATTAAGAAAAACAGTTCTGAGGGACTAGAGATGCTCGCCCTGGTGCTGCACTCAGCTGGAGTTTGATTAATGAGATGGGCTCTGTCTGGGTTTTCTTTCAGTTGGACATGATATTCCTCACTTTCTGCACTACTGCCACCAATAACCCATGTTTGTTAAAGCATAATTGGGCACAGTGGTGTAACACTTAACTGAAAGCTAAGGCTTTTGTCCTCATAAAGGCATAAGCTACTGTATTAAATGCCAGAAGTTTTTTATCGTTCTTGACCTGTGCCAGAATAAGATGTTTTGATAAGCACTGTCTGTTCCTAGCTATCTTTTTTCTGGGGGTATTAACTGCCTTCAGAACACATTTTCATCTGCTGGTCTCTACTGTGCATTACATTCCTGTGCACAGAAATGCCATGCAGGATCTTGGAAGTTTGTGTTTCCTACCACCCCCGGCCTTCTCTGTGTGCACCCCAGTGCCTCGGGAGGCCGGGTGGGAACGTAGTCGCTCTCAGACCTGCCTGCTCGGAGCAGTGCTGGTGCTCTGACCGTAGAACAAAGCTGCAGACTTAAAGAGGTCCTTTGAGGTCAAAACCTCGCAAGAACAGCACACTAGCAGTGACAGTTTACTTCAAGCCATTGCAGAACAATTGTTTGTCAGAGAGAAATGGATTGTTTGAGGACAGTGCCAACTCTAACAGCCACTTTAAATGCTTGTGTTTGGGGCTTTTGCGCACATCACCTCACTGGTGTGGACTTTTGTTGCGGATTTCCCACACGGAAAAGCCCGTCTCGTCATTTTACCGCGCAAGGAGAGCAACGG
>NW_010577219.1:72509-114343 GCF_000705375.1 Tinamus guttatus | reverse complement strand
AAAAGGCAGCGTGAGTCGACGAGGCGCGTCGCACAAAGCGATTAACTGCGCGCCGCGGCTCTCCCAGCTGGTGCTGCCCTGTCCCAGCTTTGTTAGTGCTCAGGGCGGCTGCCGGCACCGGGGACTTGCGCTGAGCGAGTGCGATGCCGCCGCGCTTAGAGGCGGTGACAGGGGCAGTGTTTGGCTTTACAGCAAGAACTTTACTCCTGTGAACAAAGAAAACCCGCGATTTTTTTTCCGCTGGTGTCAAAAACCTGGCTAGAAGGATGTGGAGATAAGAGTGGGGAGAGCGTGGTTCCACTCGCAGGTAGCGGGTCTGCAGGGGGTGCTCCACGTATCTCGTGTGGGATTCTCTGATCCTTCACGTGTATTAAATATACTTGAAGTGTCTTTCGTTCCTCCGTTGTTGGGTTATACCTATACTCAAGTAAGGGCTGTGTGGTGAGCCCCTGGGACTGGTGTTTTCTGAAGTTTTACTGACTTACTTAGTTTGGCACAAGTCAGCTGAAATGCCATGTTCTTCCTTTTGTTAATATTAGGCAAGGTTTGCAAGTAATAATCTTTATTATAAACAAAGTCTGCACAAATTTCTCCTCAGATTTCTTTGATGTGCTGTGGTGTTTCTACTGTTTTGCTGTGCCAGATTGATGCCAACTAATATTGTGGGACTAGTGGCCAGGAAAGGGCTCCTTGCTTATTGGACAAGGAGGAAAAGGAAAGGAATTCCTGTTTTAAGGAAATAGTTTCAGAATTAAGCTTTCTTTCCCTGCTTTTGTACTTTGAAAATATATATTTGTTATATATATAGTTTAAATACTGTTTTTTTTAATATAGATTGTTGTCATTTCTAATATACACTAACATTGGCAGTTATGAGTATTTTAACTGACCTTATGTAGGGCAAGCTTAACCCTGGAGAAGGAGGAGGAGGGCTAGGAACAGTGCCTGGCTTCTGGAAATATGCTTTTCCTAAAGCTGTCACTGGCAATGACAACTGTTGTCTGCCACTGGTTATATCCGTGTATATCAATATTTGAAAATCTTGAAGACGAGCTGTAGGACAGTTGATTTCCATGGTTAGATCCTGGAAGGACAGGTGATAGAATTGGGTTATACAGCTAAGGCTTATGAATAAGCTCGTGGACACCATGCGTGTAGTAATGCTAGTTGCAGATCGAAGCCTGTGATTCCTAAACTTTGGATACTTAATTCACCGGCTTTGGGATTGAAAATGGCAGCGCAAGGTACATCTGACCCCTCCGAGCCTGTCCGGTGCATGAGGCGGCAGCCTCGTGAACAGCTGCTGACCTGGGCCCGTGTCCCTGCCTGCCCTTTGGCTCCCCAGGACGGTTCAGCTCTGCTGGCCTCTTGAAACCGCTTTCTAGAGATGAGTGAACAAAATACACAGGCACAGCTACCGCTTTAAGTCTTTTTTTTTGCGTCTCTGTGAGGAATTCCTTTTGGGAATTGCTGCTTTGTGCCTATCCGCTCGCTTCTCACCGGGCCATGGCAAAGAGAAGACCCAAGCTGGGAAATGGGTGGTCATGGAGATTACCGTGCTGCGTTGTGATACAGCCTTCCTTGAAGTCTAGTTTTCAGAGGATTGGATCTACTTACAGTGCTGACAAATGCTGTTGAGAGCACTGCTGAGAGCCCAGTTCTGCAGGGAAGTACCTGACAAACATCAAGCTTTCAAACTAGCCCTGTATAGGCATGTAACTGCTTCCCCTGCTGAAGGGTATTGAAATGCCTTGGTGCTCTGGGTCTGTTTGGTGGAGCCCCATTTGTGAATCTGGCACGGTGATATTGTTGCAGGTTTCTGCTCGCTTTGCTTGCTGGCACCATTACTGTGAAGCTTCGGGATGCTGGAATAAGAATTCAGTGCTATTGTTTTTCCTGTTAGTGTATTGACTGGGAGTCCCATTGCGCTGAATGCTGTGTAAACAATCATTAAGTGACTTCCCCTCCCAGCAAGTAACAACAAACATGTAGGCACCAAGATGCGAGCATGTTTTGTGTAGCATGGCTATAGACAAAATTTTATTGGATTTTTTTTTTAACATTGTGCACTTATTCCAGCTGATCTCTTGCTCTCCTTCTGCAGTTTTTATAAGATTCTGTTAAAACCCTCCACTTCTCTTTAAAATACCTGTCATTCTCTGTGCTGTAAATGCGTGAGGCCACATTGGAGAGCACGCTTGCAAGATGCAAGGGGAAGATAGCAGAAGAGGATTTGGGCTATGGACAATAATTCTCTTCAGGAAGAGATTCAAATCTGCAATAGAATATTAGAAAAAAAAACTCAATGGCATTAGGGTATCTGCAGGGAGAGCCATCAGTAATTCTGCATAAGGGGTGAAGACACTGAGGAAAAAATAGTGATATTCTTAATTAAAATTATAGTTAAATGATGATTGAAACATCTACCTGTTGAGTGTCAGGGGGTGGAACTAAGTCTGGCATCACACACTAGCAGTGAGCAGCCTTTTGAGCTTTCAGTCAGCACTGGCATTTTAGTGTCTCAACATTTCTATAGGTCTGTCTGTTTTTGCACAATTTCTTGAATTTAAAATCATGTAAATGCAGTAGGGGTTAGAGGAGCTATAGTTTGCAAACAAATAGCAAAACATCAGCAGGTAGTTTTACTACTTTTCTTATCAAATCTTGTTTGAAAAGTAGGAGCATCCCTTTTCTTCAGAACTAGCTGAATAATAGCATGTCAATCAGAACTAGTTTGCCGGGTAATACAAAGTAAAAAGGAACCACTAGCCCGTTTTGCCTTGTCTAGAAAGATAAAAGTGTCCAGATTGCTACTGGAGACTTCTTGGGTGATGCGGGGGCCTGCTTGTTTATGCAGCTTCCTCACATCATCGCTGCTAAATGGGAATAACTGCTTTGAAAGACTCTGTCAACCTGCTTGTTGGCACTAGCACATGCAGAAGTGCTGTCCATCAGCGCTGCAGGACAGGCAAGCAGTTGCTTAGAGTGTTGATTGGATTCCTTATCTCCTTTCCTAGAAAGCTACTGCCAATGCACTTCGTGCTCTCTTTTCAGAGGATGCCTAGTGAAATGCTGAGAGTTGTAAAACAGAAAACAATGCTACCTGCTTTATACTCTTTTAGCAGAATGGTGCTGTTCCATACTGGACCTGTGCTTGCTTTCTAGGAAAGCTACTCTGCAAAATTCTTCAAAGTACCAAGTAATGGTTAAGACAAAAATTTTGAATATTATTTCTAAGTAATATGCCTTTTTTGATTACAACTGAAGTTATTTAAGTCAGTTTTGAAGTTTGTTTGAAAATCTTTAGGGAAAGCTGAATTTTGATATTTATAGAACGACTTGATGATAGCCCTCTGTGGGTGTAATTTTTTAACTACTTCTGTTTTTATATTACTGAACTTCTAATGTTTCTTCGTCTCTTTCTGTAGTGGTATGTCTGCAACACCGAACAGTTGTCTGAATCCCTTCAGCCTGTCTTTGTCCAGAGTTACCTCGACCAAGGAACACAGATCTTCTTAAACAACAGCATTGAGAAATCAGGCTGGCTCTTCATCCAGCTCTATCACTCTTTTGTGTCCTCAATTTTTAGCCTTTTTATGTCTAGGACATCTATCAATGGGTAAGTGAAAAGTAAATCTTAGGTAAACTATATATATATTTTAAACTTAGAATCTTTTTTTCGAGTGTTCGATTGTCCTTCTTGATTTTTTTTTTCATTTTTTTTAAAAGATTTTTACAGATTTCCCTTTGCCAGTTCAAGCAGACCTGAAATCTTTCCCAACCCTCTTAATTAAAGATCACAATTGCCAGAATGGGAAGGGAGCAGAGGAGGTAATAGCAGTTAACAAGAGATGGTCAGAGGACTGTAATTGTATTTTATAACCGTTACTTGTATTAACTCCTTTCCAGGTGTTCCCTAGAATTGGATTCTATCAGTGCTAGGTATCCTTTTCCTTCCTCTTTTCTTTTTTTCCTTTATTTTCTTTCCCCTTTACCTCTTACATTAACTCTTAAGGATACAGCAATAGGTAATGTTGTGTTTGTTCTACGTGGAGGGTATTGATTTGCCCTGCAGAAAAAGGCAGATCCCTAATCAGAGCAGAAGTTGCTGAGTGTTGTCTAGCAATACTTGTGTAGCATGCAAGTATTCTGCCCCTTCTTCTTCTATTTAAAAAGTAATTCCATCTCAATTTGCATAAGCTATACTTAAACAAGTACATTCTGATGTGGTGAAACCTGAGGAAAACAGGAATAGAGAAGTTCATTTAACGTTGTTTTCTTAATCTTATTGCATCAGGCTCTTCTATGATTGGCTGCAGAGAAGTTAGCTGTATGCTGTAATATTTTTTTCCAATAAGTCAAAAGACCTCCCCTCGCCTTTCTCTCCACTCAGTCATATGTTTAACTTCTTACCACTTTTGAATACACTTTTTTTTCCTTTTACGTTTACTTGATTTTTTTTTCCTGCCTTCCCTTTCTCCCTGCACCCACACATAGTCTGATTTGAGGACAGTAACTGGCTACTAAGGCTAGGAGAATAATCTTTCTCCTTATTTTCTAGCCAGATGTCTTTATGAGCTTCCCTGTGGTGTTCTTAGTTACTTGTAGCTTTATATAAAAGTCTCTTTGGTCTCCTCTTCTTCCTCTTCTCCCCACCTCTTTTTTTTTTTTTTTTTTTTTTTCCCCCTCAAAGGCTCTCCAGTGCTTTGAATAACCCCTCATAGTGCTGTTAGGAATAATAGCCATGAGCCAATTACACAGTGTGGACTGACACAAGTGTGCTGCAAGGGGGCTCTACTTAAATTGGCTGTACTTTATTTATTTTTCTATATTTAACATCCTGCTATAGCTTCTATTTTTGTTTGTTTTGTGAAGTTAATCCTTTTTGGGCCCTTTTTACTTCTTTGATTCTTTTATCTTTGCTTTGTTTTCTTGATTTCTGTTTTGTCTTTCTTAAATTTAACCTTCTATCCAACAGTAGTTTAAAGGAATAGCACTTATCTACCTTCGATTTATCACTCATTGGTTCTTTTTGTCTGCTTGTTTGAACTCTTTCATCTTTTGAATTTCTGCTATGACAGCTGAAATCTGTAAATAGGCATTCTTCAAACAAGCAGGTATGTTTTTCTTTTCTGTTTTTTTTTTCCTGACTTAGTCCATATGGAATCCAACTGTCACCTGCCCAATTTATTAATGAGTTGCCTGTTTTCTATTCCATAGCTCTTCCTGATCAATACAGAATCTGCAGATAGCAGCAAAAGCCATTGTAGCATATAATTACTAAATCCTTTCTCTTTTGCCACTTCAGTAGTGTTGCCCCAATGTTTCTTTACATTTCTTGTATGGTTTCCCTTCCTGTTGCACATCATAGAAGTAAGCACAAAGAATTAAGACTATCTTTGCAGCCATTTTGCTATTTTTTGTTTGTGTTTTTGTTGTTGATTTAAGACAAATGGGAGAGATTCAAATTTGCAATTGGAAAAAGTCTCAGCCTTTTCCTCTCTCCTTTTTTTTTTTTTTTTAATGTGATCATTCTGTTGAGCTGCACCCCATGAGCTCTTCCCTTCCTAATCAAATTCTTCCTGAAGTCTGAACCAGTAAAACTGCATGTAGCTCTGTTTGATCTCTGACAAATGAAAAGCAAGTTGAACTGGATTTAAAATTTATTGAAGCAGGGACCTTGTCTATTATGTGACTGGTTGCTGCCAAAACACACTCTAAATCATTTCATTGTCCTTTTTGTTAATTAAAAAAAAATGCATGTTTCTCATCTTTACATTACAGGCTGCTGGGAAGGGGCTCAATGTTTGTGTTTTCCCCAGAACAATTTCAAAGACTGCTTAAAATAAATCCAGAATGGAAATCCCACAGACTTCTTGATTTAGGAGCTGGGGATGGAGAGGTCACTAAAGTCATGAGTCCTCACTTTGAAGAAATCTATGCCACTGAATTGTCTGAAACTATGATATGGCAGCTTCAGAAAAAGAAATACAGGTATTGCATGGAATAGTTCTTGCATCCATTACGTCAGTCATTACTGCAAAATAATCCATCTCTAATGTATTATAACTGTTCAGTGTATTCACTTATTATGTTGATGCCTTTGTTGTTTGGGGATTATGGAAAGGCTTGATGTGTACAAAAACATGAAAGCAAACACATCTGACATTACCTGCTATCATTACCTGTTATGTTATGCTGATGTTCCCTGTTACCAGTTAAGACAAAATATGGAACAACTGTTTTAAAGTCTCCCTTCATAGCGTGCATAAATTGCTTTAATCAAGACATTCAGGAGATAAAGTTTAGATGCTGATAAATGAACAGTCCAAATTGCGGGAGAAAGATGCAGACACTGGAGGGAAAACAAACTGATTCCTGGTAGTAGATATGTGGGGGTAATGTGCCTTTATCTTTTCTTTAGGTAAAGAAAGTGTCATAGATAACTGTGTAAAGAATCTTTTATTTCTGGTATGCTTAGCTCCTGTTGTTAAGCTTAACAAGTATTTAGTAACAAAAACCTCAGCACTTTGAGAACTCTGTTCATGTGTTGGTCATGTTGAGTAATGGTTAATGTTTGGGATATCATTCCCTAAACTTCAGCCCAAAGAACAAAAGAACTATGAATTTCTTTTCACCTGTCCTTGGGTGGAAATCTGACAGCAACTGGTTTTACGCAGATTAAATCAAGCAAGCCGTTAACTGTGCTATTTCAGCTCTGTTGTTCCCTGAAAAATGTATTTAGTTTTATTATAAGAAAATATTTTTCTGGTATTTGAGACTTCATTTTTTGCTTTCTTTACTGCTTGATGATTATAAGGAGTATCCGAATTGAAAGGCTTATGTGGCTGAACATATAGCTACACCTATTGTCCATTAATTTTCTTTTCCAAAAGAATGGGAAGAACACATCTATTCTACTTGCCTAAAGTGGCTGACCTTACCTGCACTATCAACATGTCTGTAAGGAATTTTCATCCTTGGTTGTTCTCTCTGAACTGAGCTTGTGTCTAACATCTTCTGTATCTCTCCCTTTTCAGAGTACTCGGTATAAATGAATGGCAGAACACAGGATTTCAGTATGATGTTATCAGCTGTTTGAATTTGCTTGATCGCTGTGATCAACCATTGACTGTATTAAAGGATATTAGAAGTGTATTGGAGCCAACTAGAGGCAGAGTCATTCTAGCATTAGTTCTGCCATTCCATCCATATGTGGAAAATGGTAAGTACACAGGTTAACAGATATTTAAATGAAGAAAGGTTGTACATTACAATATTTGGAATTAAATGTTTGATTTAATTCATATTTTTGGTTTTAAAAAGATCTTGTAGTGCTCATGCTCAAAAGAAATTATAGGCAAAGCAACTGCACTTAAAAATTCTTAGGGAGGTAATGTTCGCTGTCACTATCCAACATGAGCTTTGAAAGGAAAATATAGGCTTCTACTAATATAAAATATCAACTGTTATTTTCGTTAGTAACTGGAAGAACTTTTATGCACCAAACTCTTATTTCCTGTAGTTGCATTTTAAGGAAATACCTGGAATTTAATTTGAAAATCTCCTTGCTCGTGACTAAGAGAGACTAGCAACTTTTTCTCAGGTGCCTGTGATATTTCGGATTCAGGTTGAGTCTCCACTCAAGTGGTTGAATCCGCTGTAAAGGTGGATTGATTTCCAGAGGGCTAGTGCTCATCACTCACTGTTTGAACATTGCAGCCTCTTACTCTCCTTGAGTCTTAAAGGTTGTTAATGGAAAGGCATGTCCAAAAAATAAAACACAAATAAGCTTAACATCCTGGAAATGATAAATTCATCAAAATATATTGCATTTTGTGCTCCTTTGAATGAATGGAGAGAAAAAAGGTTTTTATCTTGCAATCGTTATTGTGTCCACAATCTACTTTTTTGCATAATGTTGGATAACCATGTGGTAGATCCTGGCTCAACCAGAGGTGGATAAATGAAGGAAGAAACCAGTATGAGTTCATTTATGTTCATCATTAATCTCCTGCTGTATCCCAAAGGTTTGGAAACCTGTCCAACTTTTGAACTTCATGTCCTTCTGACTTAAGGAAAGCAGGTATCTCTTGTAGGACATTTTGTAAACCAGAGTCGTGCTTTGGTTTGTGCTGGCAGCTTCTAGCAGATGAATCATTTTGTTTTAGGTAGCTTTATTTCCTGTCTCAAACAGGACAGTAATGGCTTTTGTGGTTTTCCTGTGGCCTGAAAGGTAGCACAGAATGACTTAAACCTCTGTCTGCTGAGATTGTTCCAGGTAGCAAATATTTACTGAAACTTTAAATGTATTCAGTATATCTGTTTACTTCTGTCATGGATGTGGGCCTGCATAAACAATACACATTAACACACACAAAAGATACTGTCATTCCAGTAGAGTTTTCTCTCTTGAGCTTTACTCAACTGTAGTCTAAAGAAACATGCACTGATCTGCTGGACTGTCTTCCTGATTTACAAACAATTTTAGAATTTAAATATTTCATTCAGTTGTTCTGCAGGATAATGCACTAAAAAGTGTTTGATATATGTGCTTTATATATGGGAAAATAATACCTGGAACATTCAGCGAAGAATATAGGCCTGATAATTCCTTGTATCATCCAAATCAAAACAACATAAACCCACCTAGAAAAGCTTTTTAATTTTAGTGTGTATGGTGGGGGGTGGGGGGGGTGGACAAGAACTGGAGAAATTGAGAGGTGATGAGGAGAGAGGTAAGATGTTTGATCAGCATATGGATCAGTTTCTATATCTACAGTTTAAAAATATGCTTTAATTAAAACAACTTGAGAGATTTGCATCATTGTATTTAATATAATAGAGGAATATGGAAACTGCCTATGTGAACAGCACAAAATCCATGCTCAGAAAACAAAGCAAGGTGGAGGAGCAGGGAGTTATTTTTGTGCTTACTGTTTCTGGAATTACAGTGACACCTAGAGGCCCAAGTAGCTTAGTCATACTTTCTTTCTGGGACAATTTAGGGTTTTTATTTTCAATATAGAGAACAATTAATGGACTTCCTAAAGTTGACAAGTAAGCAGATGAATCATAGTGTATTTAAATTATTATTCAAGTAGTTTTATTTTTAGTAGGTATCTCATAACATGATTTAGAAAAACTTTGAACTTCCTAATACGGATGTGATATTAGGATAACATACTTAGGTAGTACATGACTAGAGTGGCTTAAGTTTAAGTTAATTCTAGAGATACCATACTTGAGAAGAAATAAACATTAGCAACCTGGGTTTATGATGTGATGAACACACTGTCTGTGTGACTGACTGAGGGAAAGAAGGTGAAGGTGCTTTTTGTCTTTTAGCCATCCTTTAGTAGGGAGAATGTCAGAGATCCACACATCTCTTGTAAAACTGTTGGTTTGGTAGCTTAGCTAAGTGCAATTTTAAGTGTACTTCTGTGTTTGTGCTTTTGTTTGTTTTATACAGGCCCACAAAACAAACATGGTGTTCCAGGTACTCCTGGCTTTGGGTAGTAGAATTGGAAGGAGGTTTTCTGTCTAGCAAGTCAATTTTAATACTGCAGGAGCAAATTTATCTCTTTGACCGCTATGTTTCCTTTCTAAATAGTCTAGGAAGAAGCTTTTGTTCCAAAGGCATGTACTATTATAGCAAAGCTAATTCATAGTGTCTATGTTTTCTGCTTGGCTGTCTGCAGAATATGTATATTTTGCTTGTTTGTGCTACAGTAAGACTTGGTAACTGCTAATCTGAGGATCCATACACCAATACTGTCACCATTAACATAACTGAGAACAGGATTTCTCCTAGAGAATTA
Organism: Tinamus guttatus; assembly: GCF_000705375.1. The sequence goes on along the minus strand of NW_010577219.1, from coordinate 104,522 downwards.
GTTTATTTTGTATTGCTGTCAATTGTCATGCACTTTTCACCAATGCTCAGTTCACAGAATGATTGAGAATTCATGTAAAAGAAACAGATGTAAACTTGTAAACCTTATATATACATATATATATATATATATATATATATGTAGGCATGTAAAATTAAACTCAAAACTTTTCCAAAGCATTTCTCTTACAAAATGTAAAGTCGTTTTCCACTGTTTTCATCCTTGCAGAGAGAGAGAAGGATGTTTGACAGTGTAATGTTCCATATGGTTAGTTTGGATATGTTTATAATATGCTCTTTGGGATTCTATTTTCCTGTTAAAGCAAAGTCTGTGAAGAAGGTTTACTTCTTTATCTGCCTCTTCAGTTACATGAGAAATATTTGGCATATCTGAGCTATAGCACATACTCATCTGTTCTGATAAACAGTGTCATCTTCCAAATGATCCTGTGAGGGAAAATAGTAGAAGCAGTTAGTTATTGATACCAGCTTTAACTTCCTCCCTTTACTGTTTCAGTAGACTCCTTTCCCTCCCTCTTTGTCCAGATGGATAGTTGTCTGTGTGGCATCTGCAGGTTTCTAAACTTTTTTCTTTTCCTTTTACCTTTCCCAAATCTCTAGGGAGCTCAATAAAACATACCAATTATTTTCAGTCTGTTGGTGAGAGTCAAAACAAGGACCAGTCATGTCAGCAGGGATTTGAAGTCTTTAAAGAAGTTCTTACAGAGGAACCATTTGGAGCAATATAGGAATAAATAAAGCCAAACTGTGTAAGGGAGAAGCATCTGACTTTGAGTTGCAAGTTTCTTTTCTCCTCATTGCATCTCTGAAATGGTGTGGTAAATGTTTAGAGTAGGAAAGAATTTGTATTGCTTCACATAAAGCAATTTTTGAAGCCATTTTCTTCTCTTACAAATACTTGGGGCTTCCAAGTTGTCCGTAACTTGCATGGTATATGCACAACCATGTAGTCATAAGTCTTACTGACATAGATTTGGAATGATGAGATAAATTGTGTGGCTTTATTCAGTGATGTTGAACACTTAGTTTACATTATATTAAGTTGAAAGGGGGAGCAAGTAATTTTAAGAATGTTGTAGAGCTTTTGAAACAGTTTTGTTATGGCTGTCATATAACTACCACAGGGTAAGGGAGTGAGAGAAACTAAGATGGTAATGTATTTCCAAGAGTGAGCTCTTATTGGAGCTTTATTCCTTTTAATCAAATAATCCAGGCAACTTGTTGAAGCCTCCTCTTGGCAAATTATAAATACAAGGAAAATTCAGTTTGTGTCTATGTATATACATCTGTCTTGTGTGTGTGTTTGTGTGTGTGTGTATATATATATATATGTGTGTGTGTGTTCTTGTGTGTGTGTGTATATATATATATATGTGTGTGTGTGTTCATAGAGAAATATAAATAGACACGTGTATATATACAAAGCATTATAACCTCTGTCTCTGCTTTGTATTTTTTGTCTTTTCTCCCTGAAAAGGGATGCCTAGCTTGAGGCCCAGAATTTTAGACTTTTAGGCTCCTTGTGGAGGAAAGAATTTTTATTTCCAGGCAACACAGAGATCTCAGTTCTAGTGTTGCTGACATTCAAAATATTGCATGTCCAAGAAAATGAGAGCTGCTGTTGATTGGGGACTGAATCTGATCTTAGCTATCAGTCAAATGCATCATGTCTGCAATGTATTGAGTAGATGAGGAGGAGCCTGGTCCCTACTGCTCTGCAAAAGTGTCTGAGAGCTCCAAGAACTGCAAGCAGGAGGGGAGAGGATGTGCCCCTCAGCACTTAGTAATGTGCAGTTACATAATAATGTGCAGCAGTGACTGAAAGCAAATAGAACACACACTGCATTTGAATGCTGTAATCTGTGCTGCAATGCTCGGGAATGTGTGAAAATGCTTGTGTGCTTCTCCCTCCACTCTCTCTTCTGGGACATGGGTTTGTCTCACACTACTGTGCAGAATATTCTGTAGAGCTTTCTCAACTTAGAGAGAGAAATCTACTTCCAGAGGAGATACAAATGAGATGCTCTTCAAAATTGTCCGTTCTTTCGTTGCGTATTTCAGTATCAGTAGACATGCACTCAGTTTTGCCATACCTTTTTTGCATTACTTACAGGCTGTTGGCAATGTTCAGCATACCTCTGCTTCTGAAGTTCTTGGGCAATTGCTTGAAAAATTTTTCGTCCGCTACTGATTTTCTGCAAGTTATTTAAAATATTTTAGATTGGTGCTAGAAGGGAAGCGCGTTTTGCTGCCTTTCACAATTAAGACTTCACCCCCCATCTTTGGAAATATCAGTGAATAACACTTCAAAAATATAGGGTGGCATTCAGAAGCACTTTAAATTGCTCTATAGTTCACTTATATATACTTTCTTTAATAGATAGTTAGATTGTCTGGCTTTTCCTTTTTATTCAAATAAGCATTGCAGCAGAGGTTGTAAGCAGACTTGCTTTAAATACAGTAGAACTTGCCTGAATGAATCATTTTTAAAAAACTTTTTTTGCTTATAGCAAGCACTCTTATGTTCAACAGAAGTTAAAACAAGTTATTTAAAAATGTAGCCTGCAGGAACCCATGTATTAGAGATGGCCCTCAGTAGATTTGGCATTACCCTCTATCCAGTTAGTTAAAAATAATGGAAACTTTAAATTCAGAGTCAATAAATACTTTTTAACAAATTGTAAATTAGACCTTATAACTGTAAATATCCCTTTTAACTGAATCATAGCTTATTCACAAAATTAGCATCCCTTTTTTTTAAAAAAAAAAAAAAAGTCTGAACTACAGATAGAGGAAACGGTGACAACATACACAGTTCTCTGTTCTGTGGTCTGCTTTGCTGTTTTTCTTCAGCAGTTTTGGCCTTAGCTGGAGGGAGGTAGAATGAAAAAAGTTAAAACATAAGGTAAATGCCAGTTCCTAAAAGACTAGCCGACCCAAAAGCTGTGCACTGTAAGGACAGAGAGATCTGTAGATAAAAGTTTTATCTTTTATTCAAATTTCAAAAGAAACCAATTGTGTAATTGATTTTTTTTTTCTGAAGAACAGTTTAAGTTTTCCCCCATGCTACTTTGCCTCATTGAAAGAAAACATAACAAATACACAAAGTTTTAAAATTCTCATTAAAGATTCCAACTGCACTTTTGTCTGTTTGTTTTTAACTCAACAGCATTTCTGTTCTAGCAAAGAGTAAGCCTTAAATGTTTAATGTAACTTTTAACCAGAAACTTCAATATGTGTGTTTTCAATAGGAAAAACTTTTTCCTAATCTCCAGTTGATCACAATGTCATTATCCAAGAAAATTCAGTTTGCAATAACTTTACTGCACCTTGCAAATATCTTGTCATGAAATTTAAATTCATTTACTAATAATGGAACCTAATCCAGAATTTCTTAACCATGAGGGTGACAGAGCACTGGAACAGGCTGCCCAGAGAGGTTGTGGAGTCTCCTTCTCTGGAGATCTTCCAAACCCGCTTGGACGCAGTCCTGTGCCACGTGCTCTAGGTGACCCTGCGTGTGCAGGGGGGTTGGACTAGATGACCCTAGAGGTCCCTTCCAACCTTCAGCATTCTATGATTCTATGATAATAATTTCTAGCTTAGCTCTTAAGTATGCTTTCATAATCTGAGTCTCCAACCTGCTGAATAATACTTTCAAGATAATTCTGGCTTTAAAATACCTTTTCTTTTATAGACTTCATTTAAATAAGAAAATGTGATGCTATTAAGAGTAGTGAGTGGTATGTGCTGTGTGCTAAAATTTGCCAATGGGTACAGTGTTACCTTCAAACCCTTGTCCCTTTGAAACTTAATTGTAAAAGTTATGAATTTTTTTTTTCCCCTCTCCTTATGAAAATGTTAAAGCTCCATGAAAGAGAGAAAGAGAGAGAGAGGCGAGAGGGAACAGGAACATCAGTTTAAACCTACCTTATGAAGTATAAGGATTGTGAATACCACAATGCTGTACGGAAGCAGTAAGGATAAGGTGATGATCATGAAAGTAAGACTTCCAGTACTGTGCTTCTCAGCCCCTTTATGGAAAATAAGTGTTAGAATAATGCACAGTTCTTCTAACACGTGTAACTTTCCTAGGACTTTACATTCCAATCCCCTTTAAAGAATTAAAAATCTTTATTAACCATCTATATCTTCTAGTTCATTTTCTGCCTAAATTCCTTAGTGAGATCCCCTTTCTCTTGTTTCCCTGGACATTTGCAACAGCAAAGGAGACTCATGATTTCTGATTATGGAAACCTTTCTTGAGTGGTAAGCAGAGATGAAAATCGTATTTTTCCACTCTTGAAGGACTATCTGAATAAAACTTATTATAGGTTTTTGTTCAGAAGTGTGATTAGACAGGGGAAGGAATGAATAAAGGGAAAATAATAGTCCAGCTACCCCTTTTTCTTAAGTATGTGATACTGAAATGTATTTAGTGGAAGGCTTATTACTCTTGTAAACTGTATGACAAATGAGATGGCCGTACAGCACTGAAACTCTTCGCTTAGGATGGTGAGCGAGTCTGCTGTTCTGAGCCCTGTACTCTGTTGGACATGTTTCCTCTAAATGTCCCTTTCTCTACTTCTCATTTTTCTGTTGATACTTCCTTTCTGTAGCCCTTGCAGTCTTTGTACTGGAGGATGTGGAGTAGGGTTAGGTAACAGAGTCGAAAACTTCTCTTGTAGAAAATACCTAAACTTTCTTCTTAGAGAAGCCCTCTGTAATTTTTCAATGTTTCATTAAAAACCTGCTACTCATAACGCTGTTGTTGATAGTCCAATCTTAAATGCCATGCTTGAAAGAGCAAATAAAAAGGCGTTTAGGAAAGAAAATGTATTTCTTTAAGATGCTTCATTAAGAAGAAACAATTAACTGACCTGTTTTCACTAACATGGTCCCGCCTCCCATTTGCTTAGAACGGGGTGAACTTGAATCTGAAAATGCAATTCCACAGAAGTAGACAGCACTGTCATTTGTGGACAGACTACTTATCTGAAGTGAAACATTTTTTGGCGATATGTGTACTTTGAACTTGTGAACATCTGTGCATTTTGGGGTACACAGATCTTCATGTCTGTTAGTAAAAAAGCGAAACCATAGAGCTTGAGGCTCAGATGAGGAGCATCCCAGAGCAGAGAACGTGCACGTCAGGGTCACAGTGTTCACGGATTCCCCAATTTCCTTGTACCTGGGTTGTGTTACATTGACTTGGCAGGTATTGGTATCTCCTGTTGGGAATAAGCAGATTTTGATGTGAGGGATTGTAAAAAGCAAGGCAGAGTCAAAAAAGAAAATAAGCTACTTGGGGCTTATGCTGGAAAAGGCAAGAGGAAGGCAGAGAACTTTGTTTCAAGTGTGGAATTTCCCAAGTTATTTTTAACAGTATTTCCTCTCAAATTGCTCCTACAGCTTACCTGTTTGATCATTTAACAATTTTATATATATATGTGGCATATATATACTGTCCACCTCAGGAAAAGAATACAGAAGATTCATATGTGTAAAATTATGTAGATGACTCCTTTGACCTTGGAGCAGAGCAAAAGAATAGTTTGTGTACTTCCATGCCCAGATTCTGTAGTCTGGAGTGGTTTTTGTTTGTTTGTTTTTTGTTTTAGTCTGAAGACTTTTTAGTTTGTCAAACTATTATCTATCCTCACAACAAGCAAAACTTGCTGCAAATTCTTGTTGGATCTTGCCCTGAAAATGCCATAAAATGAGTAGTTCAAAAGACTGTTTAAGAAGCAAGCCCCAGCTGTGCAGAAAAATGGTTTTCTTACAGTTCCCTTCCTTAGGTAATTTTATTATTAAACAGGATTCTGATTTATTTGCATGCACACATTTTCCTGCTTTGATAGTTAGTATCAAGAGCAGTGGGGAGTTGATCTTTTCTACCTTTATGTGCTCTGAGTTGAGAGCATTCAGCTGCCTTAAGCTTGATGCTCTGCAGAGAAGTTCTCCATCTCCAGTCTCCACCTGACCTATTGTCTTAAGATGTTTTTACTTGAATGTGAAATTACGAAGGGTTTCTATCTCCCCCACTATTTCTGTTCTGGAAGTGAAGTGAAACAGCCTGATGGCAGGCGGTGTTTGTGGCTTACATGGAGACATAAATTTATAAGTTAGCAATTTCATAACACTGGCCTTCATAATAATTTTTGACCTACTTCATCATGCTTACTGACTCGAGGTTTCTAAAGATAACAATATTGCTTGTTAGTTCTGACATTTAAAAATGTATGTAGAGAAAGAAAGGTTAATCAGAGAAGAGAATCCTAATTAAAGAACTGAAATGCTATGTAACTTGCAAGCTTCTGGTTTAAAGATGACTGTTTTGTGAGACTGTTTTTCATGAAGTCCTTATTGAAATCTTTAACTTCAATATTGTTTTTTAGCATATTTAATTCTGTTCAAGTAAGTTGCTAAGTTATGGAAACAAAGGAATCAAAATCATGCAGTGAAAATTAACATCGCGGTTTAACAGAATCTTTTTGTACTTTCCAGACAATAACAAATTATTAGAAAAATAAATGGAAATGTGTCCTATTCTACTGCTGATAATTTGTAAATCTGTCCACTGTAGACAAATAGCACTATCCCTTCATTGCTTTTCTCACTAAACGTTTTGTGGGCCAAATCTAAGTAGATTCGGTGTACGTGACTTCTACTGGAATGAAATGAAATTGTTTTTGTGCCAGATGAACATCAGAGCTGTTGCTGCAATCCCAAGCCTGTAGCAGTCCGTGTTGCCAGTGTCCTCACACCCTCTGTGACAACCGGCAGTCACTTGTACGCCTGCAGCTCGTCGCTCCCCTTCTCCTTTCCCCCTAACTCTAGGGCTCTGGGTGGCCTTACAGAGTGAGCATCGTGGCTCAGATGAATTTAGATGCATCTGCTGGACTCCCCAAACCCTTCTCTCAAAAAGCATAGCTACACGGAGACCGTTCTGCTGCTGGAGCATTCTGTTTCATAGATTACAGGAGCATTGCAGACTTGGAAGAAAAAGCATAACAGTCACTTGATTTGGAAGTTGTATGAAGACAGCAGAACTTATTAAAGAAAAGCTTTTTACTGTTCTTACTTTATAGCTATGTGGCAAATTGTAACCACTATATTTTAAATCCTATTTAACTTGTAGTTTGCAGGGATAATACAGAAAGCTTAGAGTTCTTACCAACAGCGTATAGAATCCAGTTGAATGCCAGGATTAGCGCTTTCTTGAATTTGTTGAACATTTTTGGTGTCTCTCTGGAAGTGATTATGCTTAAATGAAGAGGAACTTGAGAAATCTTTGGAGTTGCAGAATGTTCTGAATCATGAGATTTAGAGCTTCCTGTTTTGAAGGGGCGTTTACTGTTGCATTTTGCAAACTTGTTAAAGGTACACACCTAACCAGAAAACAGTTTTCTTATTTATGGATGATACTGCATTGACAGCGAGTGAAGGGTTATTTTTGTTTTTTAACTTTGGTGAATCATAACTCTACTTCTTAAGATTATTTCACTGGTTATAAAGGACGACCTGTTTTCCAATGTAATACAAGCATTCAGCTTTGAGAGGGCCTAAGCTGTCTTTACTGTATCAGCTAATAAGTGCATCTTGAAGGAGCAAAGGTTTTCTAGCTGTCCCTCATCTAACTAATGGGATGGTCTGCCAATGAGAGCATTACAACAAGTCATGATTTTCAGCTTGCTATCTGTGTTTGCTATAAATACCTGAAGCAATCTTTGCAAGGCAGTAAGCATAAAGAGGAGAAAAAAAACGGATATTATAATGTTGGGAAAGATCTAGATTAAATAGTCTCTCTGTCCATATCTGCTAAATGCTAACCTCTCTATTGGAAGTTACTTTTCAGCCAATCTTGGAGCTGCTAGTGAAAAATATAACAAAATGTAGCCTTGAGAAGGAGCCTCTTCTGAACTCTAGAAAAACTCTTGAACTGGTCTTACAACATCTTTATGAATGACCCATCAAACTCAAAGTTGGAGTGGAATGGAATATAATCTGTGCATTATGCTTTCTGTAAGAAAATGCAATACCCAATAAAGCTTTCTTTATAATTTAAACACCACTGTTTTGTTTTCTCAGTAGGTGGCAAGTGGGAAAAGCCCTCAGAAGTTTTGGAAATCAAAGGGCACACTTGGGAAGAACAGGTGAATAGCCTGCCAGAAGTTTTCAGTAAAGCTGGTTTTGCCATAGAGGCTTTCACCAGACTGCCCTACCTATGTGAAGGTGATATGTATAATGACTACTATGTACTAGATGATGCTGTCTTCGTCCTCAAGCCAGTGTAAGCATATATGAAGTAAATCACCAGAATCAAACCCAAGAAGCAGCCTCTGAAAGAGGTGTTTGATTTATGGTTACAGTTACTTAAAGGGAGGGAATCTGGGGATTGCCATGCTAAATAAATATCATGTAAGAAATTTAAAGACCAAAATACTAATGTATTTCTTTGTAGTATGATTAGAGAAAAGAAAAAAAAAAAGATTTGTCTTTTAAACAGACTCTTTGGTTGAGAATTTCTTTTTTATCAGCTCTTAACCCAACATTCTTCAATCCAACAATAATGGAGGATATTTTTATACTTACCTGCAACAGGAATCAGATCCAAACAAAGCGATAGTCCTAATAATGAGGAAATCGATACAATGTGAATTGTTGTTAAATCAAGAGAAATTTGGCAATAAAGTTGTCAAACCTTGTGGAATATAAGCTGTTGAAATGGATATTCTTCCATGCTAAGTTACTTTCTCTCTTACTGTCATTCTTCATATGTTTTTAATCATGCTAATAAACTTTTTTTGAGATGACTTTTTGCATTAACTTTTGTGTTTATTTTTGTAATCATAGCCACGCTTGTCTTAGTAACTGCTCTTTGTGTTGAAAAAAGCTCTCAGTTGCAGCACAACTTTGAGTTTATTTAAGCAGCATTTAAATATTGTTTAAAGGGATACACAAAAAAATGTCACTTTTGGTTGGATTTCCTTCATGCTCCTCTCAAAGCCTCATAAATCCTCATTGCTTTTGTATACATTTTCCAGCTAAAGGAGTTAGGGTGGAACTTGCCAAAACTGTATTTGATGCTGATGGGTTTGATAACAAACTTTCCAAGCTGATCAAGCTGTTCCCAAAATTTTTCCAGGTTAAATAACTCAGAAGCAGTTTCTCATGTTTTTTGCAAGTTAAGCTGCCTCTGAGGATCCTGATATGAGAACCTGATTGTCCTGGCTATGTTTAAATAGCCTGGGACAATTCCCTCTCCTAGCTGTTTTCCTGCACTAACTAAACATTATTTATTTTAATGTTGCATATTTTAAACCCTTGTTTAAAATGGCTAATTTCTGGTACTGGGGATATAACCTTCCATTAAAACAGCTTGCCGTGTCACCAGTACAGAAGTGGCAGCTGTGTGTGTCACATCGCTTGGGATTTAAGTGATGTGAGAGAGCAGGAAACCTTAGCTTGGATATTGACTGGTAAGTAAAGTTATGACTTACCTTTTGCTTTTGAGGTTTCCAAGTTTTTTTTTAATGATTGATGATCTTTTGCTAAGTAGGATATTTACGCTGGGCTTTTTATGTTTGTTTTAAACTTCCTTTGCCTGTGCTTAGTGATTTATCTTACAAATTTAATAACCTTTTATTCTTAGTTGCCTTTGTTAAATGGCAAATGTTTTGTAGTATGAGTGATTTGACTTTTCTTTTTTTCTTCTTTCTATTTTTTTTAATCTTTTCCAACAGTAATTTCAGGCTTAGTAGTATTCTCATTTCAGCATTGGCTCTTTAATTTTGACATATTCAGATTTACCACTGGGAAAAAAAGAGCTGTGTATATTTTGGAGTGCTCTTGGAGTCCTCTTGTTTTTGTTTTGCTACCTTCATGTCTAATGAATTTAGCTTCATGTAGTAAATGGGTATTGATGAATACAACTGTATACAATATGTATATATTTGAAGATTAGAAATTCTTACAGTTCAGAATCACACAAGAGGTTATGCATTTTGTGTCTTAAATATTTTTTCAATTCTGTCATTTAGGACTTCGAGTTGTAACAGCTTTGAGAGCTTTGGGTCAGAAGGTGCAACATCACTAACTCTTAAGATTTAATCTTTTGTTGCCTGTGTTTACACGAGTGTTTTTACACTTGAGGAATTGAAATGCTTAACAAAACATGAGCGATAGCAGGACAAAGCTGTGAAGAGAATAAAACTAAATTTAAGGGGCTGCACTAGTACAAAATACCTTGTAAAAAATTGAAAAAGGTACAGGGTACAAAGTACCTTCACTAAGGTACTTTACAAATACAGAAGTGTCCTCAGAAGGCCCTGGGCAGTGCCTCTGTTTCTGCAGGACGCGCACGGTGACAGTCCCTTGGTAGCTGTGGGCGGAAACTTTCCAGGCCCTTATAAAAAACATCCTTACCTAGTCATGTTATCTTTTGGTTATGAGGCACAGTTTAGGGACTACAAATATTACAGGAATAGGTATTAATCAAAACAGTGTCATTCTGGTTTTAATATTCTATGCTAATTTTGTTGTATTTTCCTATACATAATATGGTCGTTACGTGCACGGTCTCACGACCGAGTACAATATAGAGCACAGAAAGTACAAATCTTTATAGTATAGTAGCTTTGTCCTGTAGTGTGATGGAAAATCTGCCCAGCTGCTGATTTCCTTGCTGTATTTTAAGTAAAACTAGAAGCATTTTGTGTCTGGCCCCGTTCTCAAAACATCTGCTTGGGCCTGTTGAATGTATGAAGTGGCCCTGTGGGACCGTATGTACACAGGCACTAGTGTGTGTCACAATATCAATCCTGGCGAAGGAGGAGCAGCCTGCCTGAAGGTGATAGAAAAGAGGCTTCTTTCCCTTTCAAGCCTTTGAGCACATATTTGAGTGCAGTTAGTGTCTGCATTGACAGCCCCAGCAAAGACTTTTCAGTCCAACAGTTGCTTAAATAACCTGGAATGATTTTAAGGTACATCCAAGGAGGCAAGTGCTTGCTTTGGGTCTGCTACCCGTCTTGCCAGGGGTGACAGTACTAAGTCACGTCTCGGGGATCTCACTGGTGTGCCGTGTTTTGCCCTGGAGAGTAACTAACCCCTCTGTTCTGTCGAGGTGGCACTGGATGTGTTGCAGCGCAGGAGAAAGATGCTGTGCAGGGGCCTGATTTAGTCGGAAACTTTCAACACAAAGTTGGAAGAGCTTCGTCTCCCAGAAACCGCAGCCCCCTTTTGCAGGGTGACCCCAGGTACAGTTAGTTCCTCTTCTGCTTTAGGAAACCTGGGCGTCAGGGCTTGGAGTGGGGGGCTGGGAGGGCCGGGCTGGCCTTGCTGGTGGCCCCGGGCGGCTCCCCTGATCCCTGTGGAAGCCCTGGCTGCTGCCCCCGCCTCTGGCTGCGGGCGGAGCAGCCGAGGCATGTAAGGAGCCCGCGGCCCCGGCTCTCCCCACGCGTGCCACAAGGACCGGCACTTCTCCCTCCCTCTCCAGCCCGAGCCCTGCGGGCTTCCACGCTGCCTGGAGAGCCCGGCTGTGAGGGGGAGGACGGGCAGCTGCAGCGCGTGGGGTTATCAGGCAGCTTCTGGTTGTGAGGGAAGCTCTATGCTTATCGGGCTACAGATAAGGCCTGGCTCTCGAAGGAGCCAGAGATACGGAGTCTAGGGTTTCTTTACATGGAAAAGTGTGTTTAGGGAACAGGCAGAGAGGGCGGCCCAGGAGCTCCCCTTAACCAAACCAGCCTGCGAGGGAGGTCGGGGAGAAGTGGCTGCGATGCTGGCGCTGGGCAGGCTCGCGGAGACAGCTCTGGGGAGTGCAGAGCCACCGAAGGGTTTGGGAGTGCCTAAGAGTTCCTGTGAACTTTTGCAAATGGGCTTGTTTTGCTGGCAAAAGGAAATACTTCATCCTGCAGTTCGTCTTATCGAACAGGGTTATTCCACAGCAAATTTCCTCTGCACCTGGTGCTTGCCTATTGCACTTGGCCAGGATGAAGCACCAGTTTCCTTAGGATTTAATCTCCTTATATGTTAATTTAGTATGCTTTAATTAAAATTTGGTGGTATGGACTCTGGTGGTAGGATTTAAGCTGTGTGGAGTAATCAAACCTTTCTGCAAAATTAACAGGGCAAAGGCAGAAAACACAAAAAAGTTCATTGTCTAAGAAACCAGATACGTCTGAATGGGGGACATGCACTGTGGCACTCCAAAAAGAACAGCTGAAAAGGGTTTCAGTGCAGGCAAGAACAGGGCAGAGGCAGTAACTTCTTAAAGGCTCATGTTTAAATTTTCCATCATCCGCCAGTTTGAATTGTTCCTGGTGTAAGAGTAGGACCACAGATTTGGATTAGACTAAAGCATTGCTAGAGGCTGTTGAAAAGATTTTTTTTGAGAAAAAGATAACTTGCCGGTACGTGTGATCTAAAAAAGGCGTTTGCATTTATCAGATGTCCAAATCTATAGCTCTGTCTATGCCAGAGGGAAAAGAAAAAAATTAAAAAAAAAAAAGTGAATAGTTCCAAATTCAACAACCAAAAAAATTAAATGTGGCTACAGATGAGCCCCTGAAACGAAGGAAAGGAGAAGAAATCCTAACACAGTGATCTCGGGCTCAGAGCAAAGTTTGCTGACAAGGCCCGTGGTGTCATTTGTTAAAATTGGGGACTACTCTTGATGCAAAAAGCTCTAGTCTGTAGCACAGAGCATCCTCAAGCATCTACAATCAATTCGTATTTTACCTGTGGCCATGGTGACCCTCGCTGCTGGGCTGGGTGCCAAGCTGGGGTTCCTGAGGCAGAAAGTCCTCTCTCCAGTAAGTGGAGGCAGCATGCATTAAAGTAGCTCTGGGTGTCTCATTTGCTGCCCATCCAGCTGTTTGTCCCTCAGTGATCTTTGTGCCACAGTGCACAGCAGAGTGGGGTAGTAAAAGCTACTACAATGTGTAAGAGCTAGGTCCTAATTGATAGTGAAAAGTTGGTGGTGCTCTCCTCAAAGTGCAAGGAGCAGCGCTGAGATCCGTGCAAATGGAGCCGGGTGCTTTTGAACGTGGCTTCCCACATGCTCCCTTCTCTCTGCACAAGGATGTTTCTTCCTTTCCCTTCCCGCTGCGCTGCAGCATCCTCTCGTGGGCTGCATTTCAGGGTGGCCCCCTGCAAACCTCTTCTGCACATGCGGGCAACATAACATCCTACGAAAGGTTTAGGGTTTGTTTGGCCTTTCTTTGCTATTTCCTTGTTCACCCCCTCTGCCTGTTTCTTTATTTCATCTCTACTTAAAAATTTTTTTTTCTTTAACTAAACTGTTTTTAAAGCCAACGTTTAGTTGGATAATGGCTTAGCAAATAAATGGTGCTATTAAAAGTAAAATTAAAAGAGCTACTTCGTGAGAAGGAAGGAAGCCTGGCTGCACGTACGTGCTTAGTGGGCCTGTATTTGCTTAAAGTATATCTCTGTCCTGGAAAAAAGATCTAAATTTGAAAGTTGAGAGCAAGCATCTTTAGATCACTCTGATCTTAGTCTCTGCTCAGCATCTTAGCCTGTCTCTGATTTATAACTATGCAAGTTTTAGGTGGATATTGCCTTTTGACTTTGTTCTTTTTCTTTTCCTTTTTGATCCAAATATCTTCTGATTTTAATAAACTCTAGAAGAAATGTTCAGTCTTTTGAAGATATGGTTCTTATTGATATTAATGAATCATGCTGAGATTACACACAGTCAGAACCCTGAAGGTAAGATCAGAAATCTTATATGAGGGATATAATTTGTGTGAACTGAAAAACCTGTGTGTAGTAAAATAGATACAGTACTGTTTAATAACTAGGACCATATTCTCTGCTCTCATGACTTCATCGAGCTATGCTGGCAAGGAATGTGGCAAACATTGCTTATTGTTTAATAGCCTTTATTTTCACAGTTTTTTTCTTGTAAATGCATTTAATCCAAACTGTACTGAATTAAATCTGTGTACTTATTGCTTTAATCACTGAATACAATCTATATACTTTTGTTTAATACTTTCTGATGGTAAAGCATTAAATGAGTTTTATTAACGGGATAATCTTTTACAGGTTTGCCTCCATTATTACAGAAAGCTGTGGTTAGTATTTTTATTTGATCTCTTTAATAACATTTTATAATATAATCTAAAGCTATATATGTTATTACCTATACTTATCATTTTTGTTCGTTAGGAAGAAGTAATAACTGGAAAATATCTGAATGGTAATGTATAAAATTGCTCCTACGTATGCTACTAAAAGGAATTAAAACTCAGTGTCTCACAATAACTCTCTCTGTTCAATTTTTTATGCATAGCTCTCCTTGATATACTTCATTTTCAGAGGTAATGTATTACTCTTACCATCTTAATTTTCAGTATTATCTCACACTTCAAATTGATTAGATTCATTTCCACGGTATTGGAACATTATGGATAGAATGAAATTGGCGTATATGATTACTTTGATTTTGATCTGCTGTGAGAAGTATTTGGCCTTTAACATGAATAACCTGGCTTTGTGATAATGCAAAAAGAATACACAGAATGAGGCTAAGAATAAATGCAAGCTACAATTTTCACAAGCTTTGATAATTACCTCTCCTCTTAGGCTTTAGAAAAGCTTCTTAAGAAAATGAGCTGTAGTTCCAGCTGTCTGATCATCTTCTTTCTGAATTATTTGCTGATTTTGTCTAAACTTGAAAGAGTAGGACGAGCCACAGAGGCAGGTCCATTCCTAAGTATTTTGAGAAAATCAATAGTTGGGTAAAGAAGAAACACTGAGAGAAAGGCAGCAGAAATTAGTCACTGTACAGTCTCACTGCAAGTCACAAAGGGCATGAGGAGATGCCAGGACATGTGCTGCCCTAGCCACAGCAGAGCTTGTCTCAGGGCTGGAGGTGGTGCTGATAGTGACAATTTGGAAAACTGAGATCGTTGTAAATACTTATATCATTATGGTGCTACAGTGCTTCTCATATTCTCATTTTTGCCTTGTAGTCTACTATTTTACATGTTGTATTATTTTATTGGCATTTTTGCTCCTGTTTTCCTTTGCAGTTCTAATGTCTGGACAGCAGATATGCTTGCAAAAGTCATGGCATATTTTCATGCCCAAGAAGTTATGCTTAGTCTTAGCAGCTTACAGGTGTGTACCATTTAAAATACATCAGAATTCTTATGAAATAAAGACTGAAAAATATAACCTGCCAAAACAGGTAATAGAGTAATAGAGATAACTAATAGATTTTTTTATAACAAAGCAGCTAATTATGAAATTGGAGCAGTGTCTTTTTTTTTTCCCTAAGACTGCAGCAGTATTCAAAGACTAAATAATAAGAAAAGAAACCCTTTTGCTTCTCCTCTGGTGGGCATTATATTTTCCCTGTTTGAAAACAGGCACTAGGTAGTTAACAGGTAATGCAGTTTGATGTGAGAGAGTCTATTTTGGACTTATGCCTAGGTACAGACTTTCTACCCAATCTAGTTTCATGGTTTTTTTTCAAAATTAAGGTGATAATAGTATGGAGAGCATACGTGATTTTTAGAGGACTTTCAAAAGTTTGTTTTCACAGCTCTGCTATGAGGCAGAAAAGCACTATTATTGTTTTTATGAAGGGAGAAACTAAGGAATTTCTGTTGATGGAACTTGCTCATGAAGCCAGAAGTAGGATTTCAAAGTTTTTATCTCTCAGCATTAAATGTAAATTATTTTTATTAACTGTTTGTGTTGACTATAGCTGTTCTAGTCATTGACAACATAGGCAGCACAGGAAGTCTAGCACTTCTGCCTCCTTAAACAGAGATTCTTAGGCAATAAAGGATACCCCCAGGAGAATGCCATGAGTTCTATTTATATTATTTTTTTCTATACTTCAGATGTCCATAAGTAGTTACCTGAAGTCCCTTTTATACCAGCCTAGGCAACTGCTATCTGAATTTCAACAGCTTGACCAGCAGCAGTTTCAGACTGCAATGAAATATCTCTTCAACAGCAGGAAGGACCGCCTGGTAAGTCACATTGCACTGTGCAAAAACAGCTGTTCCCGGGAGCTTGGATAAGCAGGAGCAGGTCAGGCTGAGGGGATCACGGGGCATGTTGTGCGCTGTTCACTGCCGGCATGGATTTGATTCCAGGATCCCATCAACACAGATATATTTGGAGGATGGAGATTAATCTGGGGGAAGCAGAGGATGTTTTCCTGAGCATAGGAGGTGCCTGCCCAGAACAAGTATTGTGTGTTCCCCAGTGCCAGAGTGCACGGGAGAGGGAACCAGGTCAGCAGCTCATGTGTCCTGTCCATGAACTGTGAACTCCCCTCCTATGTGGTATTCCCAAAGCCTTCCAGGCTGGATTATATAGGAGTAACAGATCATCAGACCTGGAGCTACCAGCCCTGAGCATGTCCTGGGCATGTTGACTTGTGAGATGGAGAACAGCCCAATCATTCATCTTCAGCCAGGGCGACTTTATTCCTTTGGGTTGTTTCTTTAATATTGCCCAGCCTTCTGGAGGTGTGTTTGTAGTAATCGCTGCGAGAAATACTGCATGGGAAAAAGTCTTTTCCAGAGATATCTGTGTATTAAATTATATATGAAATAATATCCATTTTATTCTGCAGGCCTTTCATTTTTCCAATTATCTAAATCTTTCATGAGAGCATACAATATAACTTCAGCCATTTGGGTACTTTTTCTGCTTTTCATTTTGATTTTGTTAAAAGATTCAAGCTGGTCTCTGGTCAACAGCAGAAATGAATTATCTGAAGTAATGTAGCTGGACAGTAGTTTGTAGTTGTTCTTCAGAATAGCACCTTGTTGTTTATACAGTGCTTTTTGTCAGGATTCACAATGAACAATTGAATTAATCAGTTTGCATTATTTTAACTGTTTGTTGCTTACAGGAATTGGGAAGTATTATTCTTGATTTGGATAAGATTAGAGAGAATGTTTTTCAAAGCCCAGGAGTAAACAGGACCTTGTTCCTTATAACATTGGAAAAATGTTTCCTGGCTTTGAGTGCTATGGAGTGTGTGGATATCCTGAGCCAGGTGCTGCGTGTGTCAGCAGTGCACTATCTCCAACCCGCTGTCGTTGGGAGCCTCCCAAAAGACCTGCAGGAGGATGCTTTCAGAAACTTGTAAGCCCTTTATTTTCCAGTTAGCACAATTAATAATTTGTAGCATTTACTGCTTGTATATCCTTATAAAAGGAGGTTACTACATGGTGTCTGTACCTGTTCTGCAGATAGAACTTTCTGTTTATATG
Organism: Tinamus guttatus; assembly: GCF_000705375.1. Next base: position 87,238 of record NW_010577219.1, on the reverse strand, counting down.
TTGCTGTTTCTAAAAATTTTTGTTCCTGTGTATCATTTTAAGAAAAAGTTTCCTCATTATTGAATTCATATCCCATTGTATCACTTAGATCAGCAATATTCAAGGACCTGTATGACAAAACTTCAGCAAATACACAGAAAGCTTTGTATGGCTGGATGAAGCAGATTCTACAAAAATCCTATAACACCAGTGGTATGTTATATGCAAAATATTTCCTTCTTGTTTATGTACAATAACAGAAAGACAGTCAGCAAACGGTCAGACCATTGTATTGAATTATTTCCCCATTTGAGAGAGAACTGATTTATGAGCAGTTGTCTTGAAGACCTTACTTTTCTGCCAAATATAGTAAACACAATGTTTGTTGTCCAAAACAAACAGTTCTCTAACGATGCTTGTTCTTCACCACTGCTTTTCTGCACAGAGCTAGGCACAAAGTCTCTCTACTCAAGTATTTTTTCTAAGGCCTTAATGGGGTGAAGTCTGCAGGCACTCTGCCCGGGTGTGCTGCTATCATGAACTCTTGTTCAGACTAGAAAAATACATTTACCTTGCAATAGGTGAGCCAATAGGTGAGCTTAAAAATTACAATGAAAAAAGCAGGAAGTGAGAAGCTCCTACTGTATGTGGCAACAACACATTCAGAAAAGCGGCAAGATGATGAAAAAGTGAATTTTTACTACCTCCTCCGATTTAATGTATATTTTTCATGTCTGCCATGTTAATGTGTGTCCTAGGCAGCTGTGTCTCTGCTGGGCCTGGGTAGCGGGGACTCCACGAGGGGGCTGTAGAGCTGCAGCGGCACCAACACGTCGGGCAGGGGAGGGGGCTGCAGAGAACATCCCAGCAGCTGCCGCTGCAGCAGAGACTTGGGCTTTTACCTGCTTTTCTTCCTCTTCTTCCCCTGGGAATTAAAGGCCAAGTACCCACTTGCTTCAGCAGGGCAAAATCTGCCTCCTGGGACAGCTGCCGTTCTGTAATGTCGCAGGGGCGAAGCTTGCAGCACTGCCTTGGGTCAATATTAATGCTCCTTCCCAGGCGGGGATGCAAACATGCAGTCCTTGCATGGCGCACAGCAGCACAGGCAGAAATTCACCCCATCAGACATCCCCAGGTTGTTAAAAGAGCACCCAGCTAAGGAGGGGCTGAAAGCTGCTGTGCCTCTTCTAGAGTCCTGGTTGCTGCTGTGACTGCAGGGCGGATACAGTAAATCCATCCTCATATCCGTGGTGTTTCCTTGGCTGTCTTCCTGGTCACTGCGTTGGCAAGTGAGGACTTGTCATTTTCAGGGTCTTGGAATCACAGCTTCAGGAAGCATCTTTGTCACTCAGGCACTTCTCAGTTGTTCTGCATTAAAAATGCCAGTGTATTTGGAGATGAAGCGAGCTGATGGCCTTTCTAAAAACAGGAGGCTGTAAAGATTGAATTTTGTTCCTCAGCTATTAAGAACAAAACAGCTTTGGGGAATCGCAGTCACTAGGGTTGATAACTGCAAGTCTGTTCTTCTCCTAAATGCCACAGTCAACATGGTTAAATTGTGACAGTTTTTGTTTTCCTCTCTATTGCATTCTTCCGCTCTCTTATTACTCCAGTCACGAAAGGTAATATCACTTAAGAGATGGGATCTGACAGGCAGCTGGGAACACGGTGTTGTCTCAGCTAAGGCACTTAGAGCTGTGTTTTCAAAAATCAATTACTGAATAGAGTTCTTCAGTTTCTGGTATTTGTAGGATGATTTTTCAGAGGCTGAAAACTGCAAAATATATTGCTGATATTATTTTAATAGAGATATGAGTGATCAGTGTTGTTGAGTCGTTCAGAGGTATCACCACACTAAGCATCCAAGGCATTGGAGAAAGCAAAGTCTTTATGGCTCAAATTACCTGCCCAGTCCACGAATTAACTTTTTCTCAGGGATTTTTGGATCTTTATTTTTAGTAAAGTACTTCTCAATCCTTGAAAAATGTTGCTGAGTGAATTACATTTTTAGTTGTTAGGCAATATTTTATATTTTTGCCAACATTTTTTCCTTATAGCTATAAGATTGAGTTTTAATGTTCTCCATTATTAGTACTGCCTATTCCTGAAATAAATGATAGCGCCAATAATAGTACCTAGGAGATATAAAAGTGTTATGAAGTAGCGTGGCTTCCTGGTGTTATTAAATTATGTAGGTGATTAGGAAAACTGATTTTAAAAATGCTCCTCCATATTTAATATCAAATTTAATTTCTCCCATCCCATACTTTTTCTTTTTTAATTAAACAACATACAAGATTAATCAATTCATATGAGAAAAATTTAGACATTCAAGAGACTATTAATTTCATTTTAGAAGTATGGACTTATAAAAAATGTGGCGCTAAAAACTGGTTAATGAAATTAACCTGCTCTGTGTGTTAAGGATTTTTCTGATTTGAAGATTTTTTTTTGAATTGTATGTGAATAATAAGGTACTTGGTACAATGTTATTTGAAAATAGTGATGTTCTTAACATTGTAGTGATTATTTATTTGTACAAAACAGAATTCAATGAGTCAACTTCTTGGGTCAGTGCAGAAAATTTATGGATTTTGGGAAGATACATGGTCCATCTCCCTTTAGAAGAAATTCTGAAAATTAGTCTCAGTGAAGTAAGTAATGAAATAAGTTTGGATGTATCATTGCCAAGTGTTGTAAGATACAAACAGTACGAACATAAGCACAAACTAAAACATGAGTATGAAGCTTAGGTATTTTTAATTGTTTGAGGTTAATCCAAATCAATTGTTAATCAAATATTCCTCTGTTTGTATAATTCAAAAGTCCCTATGTGCAATTATGTGCAATTATTTATCTGTATCAGACTTCTGTGACATGTACTGAGGAAAGGAGGGGCCCATGATGGAATCATAGAATCATAGAATGCTTAAGGTTGGAAGGGACCTCTAGGGTCATCTAGTCCAACCCCCTGCACACGCAGGGTCACCTAGAGCACGTGGCACAGGACTGCATCCAAGCAGGTTTGGAAGATCTCCAGAGAAGGAGACTCCACAACCTCTCTGGGCAGCCTGTTCCAGTGCTCTGTCACCCTCAAGTTATTTGAAAGTTTGGCAGGAAATCCATTATTCAACTTTGCCTTCAAAAATGCTGTATCATGCAAATTTATCTTGTTCCTTTCACTGTGACATAAATGGAATTAATTAATTTGCAGTGTCAAAGATATATGTAGTAGTTGCATAATCCTGACACATGATTTGGTTTGCATTAAACAGATAAGACTGTTCATTAGCTATGACAACGCAACGAAGCAGTTGGATGCAGTATATGATATCACACCAGACCTAGCGCGAGCTTTCCTAGAAATAATAAACTCATCAGGATTTGATATAAGAAACACTTCAACGATCTACAGGCAAGACTCCTCTATCTGGCTGTGTATGGAGAGAACAAATAAGTCTGACTTGCATTTGCAGCCTGAGCCTTGTTGCCTGCTATGAGAAACGGGGAAAACAGGCATGTGACGGGCAGTGAGTACAGTGAGACAACTGGGATAGCAGGACAGAAGCCACCTTGACTCTCTGAATCACTGAAGTTGGTTTGTGGAAATCATGTAACTGTCAGGATTTAAAGAGGAAATCTTACACTGCCCAGGCTGCAGCGTGTTTAACATCAGTTATCACACATATCCAACGTATGTCACCAGGAAGGTCGAGAAGTGAACCGATAAAAAGCCAATTCTGTCTATTCTTTATGAATAGTGCACGGGCTGGAGATGAGCCACAGCTGAATGCTTGTGACTCTTATATGTGTAAGCAGCAAACTGTTTTTAGGGCTGTCAGATCCGTACTGAACTTGCTTTAGCAAAATTTATTTTTAAAAAAGGTCTTATTCATAAATATGCAGTAGGTGAGAGCCATGTGCAAGAAAGTGCTGTAGTCTACATTTACATTTACGCTGTCATATAAATGTGGGTATTTAATCCCAAGCCACCACTGCCTGATGTTATTTCTAATCTCCTTGGGGAATACCTGGGAGTTTTAAACTAACAGGAAAACTTGCTTTATTGCTGCAGAACTCCTGTCATTATTGTAGTGTAACTAGAGCGGTTGGTGGCTATGTGATCATGCATCAAATGGTAATTATTTGTTATAAAATTGCAGTTACAGGTATTTCTTTGATTTGTGTGTTAGTTTGGTGACGTCCTGTGAATTCTGATGGGCTACTGTAACAGTATTTCGTTACTGCACTAAGCAGGCTATTGCTGAGCGACTAGAGGTGCTAAAAGCTGAGGCTGCACTGCAGATTTTTAATGAGTTTATGATGGTGCTGCAGCGATATCCGCTGTTGGTCTCATTAACATCTGGACACTGCAGTAAAGGCTCTGCTTGCACATGAAAACTGCTGTGCTGGCACAACAGAGCCCACGAGCCTGGGTGGTTTTCTCGTAACCAAGGTTGAATAGTCATGTTAGATGATACAAAAACATCTACACAGGGGCCAGTCATATCTATAACTGGCTGTGACATGGATAAGGAGCTGCATTTGATGTGAAATATAGCAGATGTTGCTTAAACTTGAAATGCTAATGAGAGACTATGCGATGCTCTAGCTACTGCTCTAACACAGGAATGAATTACCTTAAAATCCAAGCAGCACTTAAAGCAGAGCTTAAATCATCCAATGACTCCAAATAAGAGTTCAGTAAGCCTCTTCTAGAGATGTCTTAACAGCCCATTGCCCTTTTCAAAGGAGAGACCAGAGTATCCCCAGTTCTGCAGAGGGTGGTCATGTCTGGCAGCTGTGAAGAGCCTGCCGTGGGCATGGGGAATCGGGAAGCCTTGCATGCTGACAGCAAAAACCTTCCGGGTAGAGTTTAATTGAATGTAGAGTGTGGAGCATTGCTCTCATAACCAAATCTCAGACCATGTGGAGTTTTAAAGACTGCAGTTTAAAGTATTAGTCACCAACAGAAAAGATCCAGAGGTTTTGAGAATCAGTGGGGTATATCATACTGTAGTTCACTCTCCTGAAAGTGACATCAGTCATTTCAGGCATTTCAGAAGATAGCTAATGTATTTCTTCTGTGTAGGCTGGGTTTATTGGTTTGCTTTTATGATGACATGGAACAGATGGATGCTGCTGTGGCCCGGGCTTTACTTCATCAAATGATTAAATGCAACCAGTTGAGAGGTTTCCAGGCCGAAGTTCAGAAGGTGAGTACGGTTTTCGTTCCTCTTCCCTAACCTAATCCTGAGCAGAGAGGAGGGACTTCTTCAATTCAGAAAGAAAAGAGTGGAAAAATCCTGGGATCTAAGAAATAAATGGAAATAGTCCTTGAGTATATAATGCAAGCAATAAAAGTCCATTTCTGCTTTTTATAGCTGCTTTTTTCTTTTCATCACTCTTGTTTCCTCACATTCGATATTCTTTTGACAAGTGTAGTTCTGCTTTAGAATTTTTGTGAAGGATGTGGCTGTTATATGCTTGCTAATGCCTATTCCCAAAACTCCAGTTAAAGTTTGGGGTGATAACGGAGACTGGTTCTTGGCAGATTTTTGTTTCCTGTCTGCTTTCTTTATTCCTTTCAGCTCAAGGCTCAACTCCTGAATATTGCCACGCAAAACCAGACATTGAATGATACACTTGGATCTCTGTCAGATGCTGTGGTTGGACTGACTTCAAGTCAGTTGGAATCACTGTCACCTGAAGCAGTGCATAATGCTATTTCAACATTAAACCAAGTCTCTGGATGGGCAAAAAGCCAAGTTATGATTTTAGCTAGTAAATATCTCTCTTATGAAAAGGTATGTCTGTTAGAACTTTCCTGTGTTTGATTTTTAAAAGTGAGATTACTTTTTCTGAATGAAAACTATAGATTTTGATAATTTTGTGTCAATATGGGACTTTCTTAAAACTGTTAGTGATCTGAACATTCTGTTCAATTCAAATAAAAACATCTAAGACTGTAACACCGAATATAATTCTTTAGTAACAGAGGGAATGTCAATTTGCAGTTGGCAGTTGTGTTTATAGTTTTGTCTGTGTCACTGCCCTTTGCAGCAGAATTTGCATGCTCAGAGATTCCAGACTATATATTTAAATACACTGTAGTGAAAGGAGTCAGGTTCCTCTCTGAAATATCAAAGGAGGAGCCTCTGGGAAAATTGTCCCGTTTGTTCCCTGGACAGTCTTATTAGAATTGAAAGAAATTTGAGAGAAGTGCATCCCTGGGTCCTGAGCAAGAAATGTATTAGGTGTTCAGTATACTTTTTATTTACTTTTGTGCTTTTGCTTTTAGATATGTCCATTATTCCTAGATCACAAAACTTTGTCTGCTCTGTTTTCTCTCTAGGTTTTATCATTTTATAATATTAGTCAAATGGGTGCATTGGTAACTGGAATTAGCACCCAGTCATTATACAACATGAACCCAAAGGAGCTTTTGCAAGTTATTCGAGGCACAACATCCCAGTACTCGTCTGACTTATCACCTGCACAACATCAAGGGATCCTCAGGAAGGTAATTATAACTCACTATTATATAGTGAGTTCTGTTCGTGCAAAAGCACACACAGAACATGATTTAAAATGTTGTCATTGAGATGTGGATTTAAGCTCAATGATTAATATTCCTAATATTCTTTCTGAACACCAAATATGCGTGAGATCCTGTCTCTTACTTAGTTCTGTGGCATTTTTAATGCGTACATGTGTTTCCCTTATACTCTTAAGAGGATGTTACACAGAATTGAAAGAAGGACAAATCCTGTAAATCTAAACATCAATTCTAAAATGTCTTTGCCTCTTCCTATTTTTAGATAGCTGCATCTAGAGATTTTTCTTCATCAGTCACAGATATACAAGGGGCTTTCTTTAAAGAAATATCTCTTTCTGATTTATGGAAGGATGCTGGATATAACTCTTCAATGATGAAAGAAAAAGAACTAAGAAGAAGCCAGGTAAAATAAATAAATAAATAATATAAATTTCCCTTTCCACTGTGATTTAGTAGGATGGGAAAGTAGAAAAAGTGGTGTAATAAATATGTGTAGGAGAAACATAGGTAACAGGAAAGAAATAGCCCAAATACACCTTGACATAAGCAACAAAAGGTCACTGAGCCTAGTGAGACACTATTACTTAAAGTGATGTATAAATATACTGAGTTTAAAAATCTTCGACTGTCACATAAATTTTTCTCTCCTGGGTACTGTGTACTAGACATCTGCATGTAGAGGCAGTCCTCTGGCTCTGTCTGTGGAGATTAGAGGTTGGGCCAGATGATCTCCAGAGTTCCCTACAAACCTAAATTATTGTGTGTAGTTGTATGTCCTGAACATGTTTAGCTCTATTCCACAGCGCAGTCAGTGAAGTCTTATCATGAAAAAAAAGGTTCAGCACCCAATGCGAAACATTGTGGTTAGTAAAGTTGGACCACAGCAAATGCTTTTAAAGTACATCAGAGAAAAATAAAAGTACCGAAATCCTGTAGCAGTTTTTGTGTCTTTCAATGGTATTGCCAAAGATTACCTTTACATATACTTTTTTTTATTTATTTCAGGCTTTGTATCTGTACAAATTATTGTCAAAGAATAACTCTCCTGATGAGCTCTTAAGGTATGGATGATAGTCTCTCTTCACATGGGATTTAGGTTTAGTTTTGTAGTCAGACTGACTTTGAGGTAAATACTATGTGCTTTTGTACCGTTCTGTACTTACAGAGCATCGTTCATTCCTAAGTACTCCAGGTCAATTCACCTTTCTTATTGAAAGGGCCTCCAAAACCAAAATCAGGATCAAAGCATTGCAGGCCATGGGATATTTTATGGCTCAGTCAACATTTTTCAATTTAGTTACAGTTTTACTTTCAAAGCCTTTAAATTATGAGAGAGAAAAGATAAAGGTAGTCATAGAAATTTTATCGTGGGACATGGCTGTGGAGAGTAAAGACTTGATCCTGCTCATATATTCCAGAGATTGTATTTTGTTTCCTCTATCAGCACAGGACAGCTCGTAAAAGGAGTAACTTGTCAGCTCATTGAAAGTATGGGAGCAGACTTTTTCTTAAACAATTTTAAATTCTTCGAAAAGAATCTTCATCTGCTTTCTCCATATCAGGTAAAACAAACAAACAAACAAAGACTTTGTGTGTATAAATGTGCTATTCAATACCCAGACTGTAGGTAAATTAGAATTTGGTTCATTTTTTTTTTCATTTTTTTCACGGATTTTGTATGTGCAAATTTCTGTTAACATATTTAATTCAAATCTTGTATGTATGAATTTGTTTGTTAACACGTTTCATTTTTGCTAGTTAATTTGTTGCTTAGAAATTGCAAGAGATTTCCATAGGCCTTCTAACTTTTTAAAAATATAAGTATTCCATTTGGAAATAGATGTTAGTTTTGGAAACGTATATAAATGATCTCATGTATCGAAATGCAGGATGTTTCATCTCTGATGTTTGCAAAGTGAAAATTTGGAACTGCTGTGTAAAAGAAGTCAAATGAAGCTGCTTTCTGAAGATAATACGCATGGTCTATGCTAATTTATAAGGTGTAATAAACAAAATACATTGGTATTCTTCTTCAAGATCACAAATGCTTAAGCTTTTTTGTTGTTTTTTTAGGTTAATTGTTTGGCTTGGAAATTTTGGAAGGTCTCCAATGCATCTATGCCTCCCTTATTCTTAATAGTTCTTCCGTAAGTTGTATTGTATTACATCTTGAGTTACTGCACTCATTTCGAGTAATCCTTGTGAGCATTTTTAAGTAACCCCTTCACTCCTAGCAAAACTGGTAGTTCAAACAAATAGTAGTTTGTGACCAAAAATGTGGTCACTGATTGCAGACAAATCCATGTCATCTGAGAGTTGGTAACACCAAGTATCTTTTAATATAGCCAATTTTTGGTTGCTATTTTATGAGTTTCGTTATTTGGTCTTTTTTTTTGTGAGGATGAATATGTAAGATAAAGCCATTGGGTTACTGCCCAAGTATAATGCTCTCTGTGGTTATAAATATTTCAGTGTGTTTTAATATTTTTTTGTAAGTAATCAAAACTTTCTATCATGTAAGTGGCCAAGCAATATTTAGTGCCAGCCTTTTCCCTCCAAAAATAAATTATAATTTTATCTTGATTCTGAACTGAACAGCTACTCACTTAATAATTCACTCCTTTTAAAAGAAAAACCTTTCTTCCCCCTAGCTGAAAGAGGGGAAAAAATGAAAGAGAATTATTTTTTACCTGAAACATTTTTAGTTGAGAAAAAAGAATCCGATCAAAAGTATGAAAAGAAAATAATTCTGTTTGAAAGGCACTATCTATACTAAAGAAAAAACACACTGAATTAATAATAATAGAACGATTGTGATACATGAGAGGCTGCAATGTGCAGCACCAAGTACTGGCAAACAGCTGCGTGTTGTTTGCTGAGGGCCATCAGGAGCCCCTGGTGTCCCTGCCTTTCGGAGCCCGAGGTGAGTGTGGATAGGGCTTCCCTGGCAAAGGTGTCTGTTGTTCCTGATGGCAGCCAGCTGTGTTTGGTTTTAATTGGCAGCAATTCCTGCATGTTCATGGAAAGGGAGCCTGCTCCAAAAATTCTTGTTGTTCTTAACCCACCACCACATCTTGAAGGAAGAAAGTTCCTGGTCTGCCTAGTTTCTGGTTATTTAAGATTAGATTTGTATCTGAATTTTTCTATCACCACAGACTTTATGGGGGGTGGTTATGGGCACACAAAGATCAGTTTTATGTTCTGAGACTGTTTCAATTCTTTCGGCAGGGTTGAGTATCTGGAATATGTTTCAGGCTCTTCGTGTGTCCCTTTCATTGCACGTCTGGGAAAGACTGAGATGGATCTTGTGAATCCAGGTCTTCACAAACAGAGCGCTGTCCTGCAGAAAGTTCTGGAGTGCCTGGTAGGCACAGTGAGAGAGGAGCAGTGGTGGGAGGGAGAGCTGCAAAAAGAGTAATTTGTGATTATCCCCTGACAATCCCTAACTAAGTGGAAGCAGTTGCATTCACTTTTTCTCTCCCTGTATTCATGCGTGGTGCCTCACAACATTGCAGTGCTTCCTTGTAGTCTCCTCCCTATCTGCATCCCCCTCGTGCTCTCCTGCAGGTAGACAGCAAGCTCTCGGACACAAACTCCCCTCTTCTGTACTTGTGCAATGCCTTAGTGCAGTGAACTCCTAGCTGGTGACCTGATGACAGCCCCAAAGGCAATAACATGGCATCCATATTCTGCAGCAGCAGCAGCAATAGCAGCTTAGACTGTAGCCAGGCTTGGAGAAAATGTTAAAGTCTTATGCTTAGGGCCGAGCGAAATATTTGTGATTTTTGGTATTGTGCATGCCCAAGGCCAGCAATAACCAGTTTAACAACCTACTAATTTATTTCTGACAAAAATTAGATGTCTGTAGACCTCAAGTATCCCTGTAACCCCAGAGCTACCCAGAACTTGGTAATATGAGTGTTCTCATGGGAAATCACTGTTAACCATAGTGAACTTCTCAGGACAGCTCAGAGCTGACCCATTTGCGCTTAATGCTGTTCCCCTTGCCCCAGCCTTTGCTGGTCCTGTCCAGCTGCAGGCACAGGTAGCTCCATGGGTGAGGTGGTGCCATCAGGAGTGTTTTATCTGGGAGCTGCAGCAGTCCTCAGTAGTTTGGAAAAAGTAGTTCTTTGCTGTAGTTGCGAATATGCATGCTATTATATATGCAGTAACCAGTCCTATAATCCCTGATGTTTATCAGGCACTGAGAGACCCTGCAGAGCTAAGCCTGACGATAGCAGGAGCCTGTGACCCTTTGGCACAAGGGGCCACATGAGCACCCTCCTGCCAGGCAGAGCTGCACCACCTCTGTGCTGCCTGGGTCATAACCTGGGTATGGATATGTGGCAGGGGACTCTTTTTTAATTAACTGTCATGTATAATTCAATTTTTAATAAGAATACACTGAAAGCTGTTGCAAGTGCCTATTAAATATTGCCAATTGTATGAGTAATAGCACAAAGTATAAAGTAGCTCTAGACAAAAACTGCAGATTAAGCTGCCAGTGTGAACTGTTGTGCCTTTGTTTCTTAAAGGGTTGTAGAGTTTAAATGTATTTTGATGTAGTTGAGTGATACAGGGCAGGAGCCAAGATTAGCCCTGCCTGCAAGGAAAATGCTCTTTGTTTCAGAATGGATCCATTGCTGATGAATATGATGTTGACCTACTTGGAAATCTAATCTGCCACTTACCTCCGGCCTCTATACATGGCAGAATGTCCCTGAAGGCAATGGCAGTAGCCCTGCATCAATTCAAACTCTGCCGACAGCTCAGCCATGAGCAGAAGATTGAAATTAAATACAAACTCCTCGAGTTATATGGGTAAGGTATTAGATACACCACCTTGCTTCTGCTGATGTTTCAGCCATGCAAATACCAAGCATTTGCTTTGTCCAAATAGCAGTGCAGTGAAAAACAACACAAAGCAACTTCTGTCACTGGCCAAGCGTGGGGTCTCAGTCTGCTGGAATGACATTTCTGCTCTTGTGGGCAACATGATAACTGTGGAACAGAATATAACCCCAGGGACACCCTGATTGACTTATGTACTTATGTGCAAAAGGGAGAAACTCTGATGTTTGAGACCGGACAGGCAAACCGAATCTCTGTGGTGGCAAGAGAAAGATGGTTGCTGGCAGAGTGCAGAAATGCAAGGAATTGGAAGATGGGAGTGGGATACACAGCGCCCAGGTGTGATGAGAGGAATTAAGAAGAATGTAAGTCCTGGCAGTGGGAGCAAGCCAGAGGAGGAGAGAAAGGGGTATAAAGTTAAACCATCAGGAAAAACCAAGTGAGCAGGCTGTTAGAGGTCATTAGTGACTCTGCCTGTGAAGCTAATTTCAACCACACTGCTGCCTCAGTCATGCAAAAGACATGATCTTCTATCTGGCAAAAATATACAATTTCCCTCCTGCCTTATCTCTTAGAAGTATCTTGCATTTGAAAACAGAGACTGGTCACACCGTTCCTACCTCTAGCCATCCCTGCGGTGAAGTGTGCCCACAGTGCTTCCCCCTAGTTGTCAGCATTTTTCTGGTAATTGGATAACTGGAAGTGAATATATAAAAAAGTACTAAAAATGGCATTATTTATTTATCAGATATAAGACAGATGTTGATAGTTTTGCTAGAGCTATGTTTTAGCTTCTAAACTATACTTTCTACCAGATTCTACCCCTCCATTAATTATCATGACACATTGTACTGAATAATAACTTTTTATTAAGAAAATGTTTGTCTAGTCAAAAACCCTGATAATGGAGCAACAAAACAAATAAAGTTTTCTATGAGAACATAAATCAATAACAAGCCTGTTAGACTATTGTCTTCTTTAGAGTCTTTCAAGCAGAAAATTATCAGTCCAGGTGTTTTCTTAAGTCAACCACAAGACAAGTGGGTTGGCTGTCATTTGTCAGATTAATATCAAATAACCCAAACATTCATAGTGCTAAGCTACAGGTATTTCAAAACACCTAGCAACACTCAGAACTGAATTTGAGATCTGATTTTAAGATCTGAATTACTTACAAAAAATTTAGCATGTTATTTCAGGAGTTACACTACCTACCACAGAATTGTTTTCCAAAGAGAAATTGCATATATTTAATTAAATAGGATCTTCCAAGGCATTAGAGCTCTTTTCTATCACACTTAGCATTAGAGATGAAGGAAATAGCACTGACAATAAAAATATGTAGCTAATAAAGTTATGTATCTAAATCTGTTGCTCCATCTCTTATTTTGTGTTTCTGGCTTAAGTTTGTAAAATACAGTGCTAGCAGCTGAGCCTTGCTACACAGAGCTACTTACCCGAGTTTTTCAGTGAAATCAGACTTTTCACAAATGTTGAGCACCCTCAGCTTCTGTTAACATCAGTGAAAGCTACAGTTGCCCAACAGTGATGAAAAGCAGCCTCTGTAAAGCTGCAAATCGTTAAATATGGGAAGTCATTCAAATTTATAAGCAAGTACTGGCAAGTCTTGTTTGGTTAAAGTATTAGCAAGATTGGTCCTTAGGACAAAGTAATTGGAAAAGGGATGGTTCAGTTTTGTTCATGAGGTTCCCGCTTCTGTTTTGATACCATTTAACACTGAACTTTATACTGATAAAACTGAGAAAATGGTAAATGGAGTTTTCTAAAAATGGAACTACTTCTCCTTGCTTGAACACTATAGTGCTAAGAATGCTGTGAGTATTGAGGAGAGGGACTGAGAGCTCCACTGCTAGAATGTTTGATGGCTTTCTCTGAGTGCGCTGACAACTCCACTGAAAATGCTGCATGATATTAATAGTCATGAATCTTCATGCTTGCATGGGAGTACCTGTCTTTCCATATGATACAGTATAAATATAACTTTGATGTTTTTGTGTCATTTTAAATGCTGGAATAATTCTAGTATCATTTAAGTTGCAGTCATTCTTTGTTAAAGTCATCTTCTAAAATATTTTCTCAGCTCCCCAAAGACCTGGACAGCTGAAACAACGTTAGACGTTGGGCCATTCATAGCTCTGTTGCCAAAAGGAGAATTAAATGTCCTTGCCCTAAAGGTATCTTTTTAATTTCAATTTTTAAAAATGTGAAAGATGGGTTGAAAGTTGAAACTAGGAAAATAATACTGCTGGCAAGGAACTGTGTGTGTTTTCATCCATTCTTTGACTTCATGAATATTTCTGAGATTTCATCTTGAGTGTGATCATAGTATAAACAATTATGTGCATGTGTACAATGATAATTGGTCTTTGTCATTATAGAAGAAAATGGTGCATTTAAAGTGAGCAACACACATATCCAGCTTCCAGCAATTTCAGAATGCAGTACAGTCTTCCTTGCTCCATTTCCCTCCTTTCTAACCACAGAATTTTATTTTCTTACCCCACCGCTAATAATGGGATCATATTGAGGGAGCAAGTGTTAAATCAGCATGTTAAATGCCACGTGGCCCTTCTCCTGCAGGCTAGTGTAATAACACTGCGGTAATGCCACGTAATAATAGCTGATAGCCTCTGCATTGCACTCTGTAGTTTCTTTGCCCTCTAGTTCTTATAATGTATAACTTTTATGTAAAGGAGTAACCTATCCTGGAATGAGGTATTTATTTTTTAATAGAACGATGCAGATATAGGCAGTAAATTTTCCTTGTGAGATAATGCTTGTGTTTGACAGTAGAGAATAAGATTTCAATCGAAAAAGAGATGTCTAGCAAGGTGGAGGAGAGAGGTGAAAATCTCACAAAATCCTAAAAAAGGATGAAGAGGTGAAAATGAATTCTCATAACTGAATTGGATCTTCCCCCTAAATTGTGATATTTGCCTGTCAAACGGAAAACAAACACAGTACTTTTCATAGTTCATTTAAGTAAACTGTGAAATACGTTGCTACAGCACAGTCTGGGGACAGTCTCCAACTCAGGTAGTGTTGAGTGGTTGCCAGAAGCTGTGAATGCTTACAAGAAAGAGAATCACTCTGAATTTGTTTTCTTCCATATATTTTTTCCTTAAGCATCTGCTGTTGACCTTTGAGGACCAAGCAGTTTACGTTCCTCAGGAAGCCGAGCTGTTACTAACCTGTACTTTGCTGAGGCTGGCACAAGTCTTTCTCTGTAGATCATATCCTAACTATTTTAAAAGGGGGAAGAGATGTTTCGTTCATTTTTTTTTTCTCCTTTTGAAGTTCCCAGATATCATTTTACAAA
>NW_010577219.1:53897-72490 GCF_000705375.1 Tinamus guttatus | reverse complement strand
TCAACTGTGTTTGAATTTGTCTCCAACACCACCACCAACAGATCATCTCTGACTAGACCTGGTGAGTATTTCACTTGGTACCTGCACAGTATCAAAATGCCAGATTTACAGTGGTGCCATTTGGTGTCCTGGTGCAGTTTGACCAGACTTTTGGTTTTGCTTTGTTATCAAATGCATTTTGAGAAGCAGGACAATAAAAAGTAATGCCTCAAGTAACTTACCAAGGTTCAGTCTTTTAATAAAACAGTGAGAGTCCTTGCCCTATTGCCGGTAGTTGCCTGATGCGATTACTAGTTGATGAAGCATTTAATTCCATTAAAAGTTTGCATGGTTAAGCACCTCCTGGAACATTTGCAAGTGCACAAAGGGAAAAGATAAATGATTTGGATTTTTTTTATTGTTATTTTTATATTTGGGGCTTTCTTTGTAAGCTGAAGTGAAATTCCTTGAATAAGAAAGCCATGAGATTAACAAGTTGTTGTGCCAAAAGATTACACACAATTAATCCTTTGCCAGACATGAGTTTATGTTGACTCAGCTGTTCTTCAATCTGACATTGATGACACTGTGTTTTGTTCAAATGGACAAAGTTTATTATAGTGTAAATGTATTTTAGTTAGCAACCAAACATCAGCCTATTCAAATCTCGTGACACTTGTTTTCCTTGTGCAAGGTACATACTTAGACTGCATTCTGTCAGTGGAATAGCTACATGCTTTCCGTTACTTGAAGTTCACCCAAGGATAAATTTTAAACTGTGCCATCTTGTGGCCTGGAAAACAGATGTGCTGTGGGAAGGGCTTTTGAAAGAGCTAAGGAGAATTTAGAACCCAACACCTTTGAGAGGTTTGAGCTAACAATAATAACAGGAACAATTACCAGTGACAGAGTTTTAGTATCTATACCTACATTAAAGGAAAAACAAAAATTGCAGAAAATTTGAGACAGAACTTAGAAACAGTGTATCCGAGATGCAACAATAAAACAGTGGCAGTGCTGGAAATAAAATTTGAGTTGCTTGCATTACAGCACCAGTAAGTTTTATTATAAATGTAGCATGTTCTGCATTGAACTAAGTATGATTATATAGCAAAAGGAAGAATGAGGCAGCATCAGATACAGAAAGCAAAGATAGGGGTCTTGCTAACATATCTGCAGTGTAGCAAATAATAAAATCAGTGTTTTTTCCAAGAACAAAAAATATTAGGTTTCTACGACTTGGGGAAGGGAAATGCATTGTGCATGGATGGGTAGGTAGTATTTACATGAAAAAGACTGACCTTTTGCAGTCAAAAGTGAAACAAAGCAGCTTCACAAGACAGCGGTTTGAAGGCAGAGCAGAATGTCAGCTGGTACAGTAGAAGCTGAACAACATTTTCGTTTTTTCAACAGATTTAGTCTTTTCAGTGTTCTACCCACTACTGCAGCTTTCTTTGACGCAAACAAATCCCTCCTCTGCCTCCTTTCAAACTGCAAATCTACTTTGTACATCCTCACTTTAATTTACTTAGCTAGGAAAGCTTAGCTCAGACTCAGCATCTGTGAAATTCTTGCTTTTAATGGCAATGATCATATCTGAAGATGCAGAGATTATTTGGTTTAGATAATTATGTAATACGGGTTTCCAAAATTAGTGACAAGAGAGAGAGTAGTACACAACCACATCAAGATTCTGATTTCTGCTTTCCATATTCCATCCTAGAGGTGGCTGATGCCGGCAAAGACCAGGTGTCATTAACAGACACACAAGGGAAACAGGCTCGTTTAGGCGTGCACAGGGTCAAATCTGTTGATAAATCAGATTTTTAAATATGGTTCGTCTGTCCTAACAGTTCTGTTGTAAGTGAATAACTCTTTCTCGTTCCTGACATTTTATCAACATCCTTGACATAAAGAACAAGTATTGCCCTTCTCTGACACATTCGGTTTCTGTCTTCACCTTGTTTAAATGTCAGGCAAGTCTTACAAGACATCCATCTCTGTCAGTGTGTTTCAGAGAAAAAGGACTGCTCCTGTCTGTTACTTAACTCTTGAGTTAGGTTCACGTATGTGAGGCTTGAACATGGAGAAGCTTATTCAGCTGCAGCATTTTTCTTGTGAGGAGCAATGTAGCTGTATTGAGAGCTATTTGCATTTCATTCTTACTCAAACAAGATTCCTGATAAACAGTGTTTTTACCTCAGGATCAGCACTTCCCAGGATTTTGTTTCTTCTAGAGAATTAGACGAATGAAAGATCTTGGTTACTCTTAGTATTACATAGATCCAGATTTTAATGTTGCTATAGCATCATATATTTCAAAAATATGTCTATTCCCATTTTCTTTTCCAGCAGGAACTGCATTTGGAGGACAGCAGGAACTGAATTTGGAGGACAATATATAACCAATTTCTTGCAAATTAGGCAAATCCTATTTTTATATCCAGGACATTAATGGTGTGAATATTTAAAGGAATTATTTCATTGCAAGATGATTAACTTATCAATATCATATTGGCTGTAGCTAATCCAGAGTCTGTCAGCCTCTTAAATCTTTGTATTGCTTCAATTTCTTTATTCAGTCTCCTTGAAGAAAACTTGCTCTTTGACTTTTTTCTTCCAGATTGCCTAGGAATCAGATCCCCTTCTTTGGATGAAATTATTAAACTAGCAGAAGCAAATGCCTTTTGGTCAGTTCAGGAACTGAAATGCATGGATGCAGAAACATTTGACAAAGAAGTGGAGCTTCTTGGGACGGTGTCAGGTTTTAACAGCTCCCAGCTTACTGTCTTGAAGGAAAAAGCCAAGGAGGTAAATATCTCGTCTGTAAAGGAAAAATAAATCCATAATTAGATTTGCTGTTATTGAGTTTTACCATTTTAAAGCAACTTTTGCAAGTGTATTTATTGTTTATTGGAAAAATAATGTGAGTTGGTATAAGATTATTGCACTTGCTTTAGAGTAAACAGGCAAGTAGTTCTGACTTACTGGCAGCTGAACAACTTAAGCACTTTGATTTTTCAACCCTTTTTCAGGTGTTTGTTCCTCACTTTTCTTCTTCATCCTTCTGTCATAGCAAGGGAAAGTTGTGGGGTGCAACCCTACAAGTAGTTTTGGCTGCAGAGAGCCAGAGGGGAAGAGATGACTGACCCCAGCCTGTGTGCAGCTGCCTGTCACCAGTCTCTGCTAGAACTTGTCTCTTATCTGCTTTCCTCTCTGCCTGGCTAGCTACTCCCTAATCCTGTTCTGTCAAAATGAGCCAACATTTGAAAAAAAAAATCCCTTTTAGACTCCCTCAGAGCACTGTGACAGAACCAGGTTAGGAGCATCTACAAGTACAATTAGTTGCAAGCAGAACAAGCCTGGGGGCTGAGCTCTCTGGAGGGAAGCAGACACGGGACGAGGTGGCCCTGGGGAGCATCTCCTTAAACCAGGAGCTGTAGCCAGAGCAGTGCTGCTCACCATGGCCTTTGCGCAGGTGAGGCCAGAAGTGCAGCACTGAGCAGTGAGCTCTGTTCTTAAAACTACTAAAATGGAGTTGAGGAGAAGTGACACTAACCAGATTTCCAAAGGCAGATGCTGACCCTGGCCTTTGGTCTCTGCTGCCTTGTTGCAGTAGGACAGCAGTCTGCTGCAGCAGATGATTTCTTCTGAAAGACAGCCTCCTTCTGTCCACATGGAGACGTGTGGCTAGGAAAAGGAAAAAAAATACAGAACCCTAGAAGAAAATAAAAATACCGCTCATCTGAGATAGTAGAAATGAAAATATTTTACAGCAGAGCAAAATAATGGTATGCTTACAGAGTGCTATGTGTTCTAGGGAAACTACCAACAAGGTTCATGTACTCATATCCCAGCCATATTCAATTAAAAGATACACAGAAAAAATGTACTACATTCATTCAAGTATATTTTGTCTGTGTGAATGTTTATAAGAAGATTGCTGCTAGACAGACAGATTTCCTGTGTAGTAATTTATAAAATACAACATGATGTTAACACTGAGGCGTGAGAAACATGAGAAATCAGATAGTACAGGCAAAGCAACTACAGTTCTTTGAAATTATGTGCATAGGATGCTCTATGTTATTAATTAAAGGGCATCTTTGATTAAAGATTTAGTTAAGCCAGCTTTATTTCTCCTAAACTGATTGATACTGCATATTCCTCATGATTTCAAGCTAATTCAGAAAATCCAGTTATCAGATATTGTCTTAATGAAAGTAAGAAGTTTTCAGAGGAGTGTTTCCAAGCTCAGTGATAGTAACAGATGTGAAGATCTGTACTCCTTAGGTGAATGAGGACAATGGAGTGTTTTCATTTTCATGTGTTATGTTATTTATACTGTTATATCTAAGATTTCATATCCATTGTCAGATAATACTAATTAAAGAAGTGGTTCAAATGCTTCATTTTATGACCTAAATCAGGAAATAGACATACAGATTTTTTAAAATGTATGTGTTTCATATACCTCCTAAGCTGGAGAATTAAGAGCATTAAAATTGGGTAATGTTTTATACCATCTCTTTTCTTGGGAAATATACTAATTGGTATTGGTGTAAAAAATAAAAAGAGCCTATGCTTCTTTATTTTTACAGAGCTCTGCAGAATTAGCTGTATTTTAAATTTCATATTAATGTCTTTGTAAAAAATACTGCATGTACGCAAACTTGAAGTTATAACTTTTGAAGTGGTCTATTTGCCTGGATTCTCTGATTCTCTACTTGGACTTCTCCTTTCCTTGTCACTGCCTGAGTTGCTATGACTAGTCACGAAGGCAATTTGAAGTCCCTCCACTGCAGTGAGTGTGATTGGTGTAGAAGCTTGCATAGTACATTTGCCACTTTTGTTGTAGCGGAAATACTGTGGATCTCAGCACAGGCATGCTTTTTCGTGTGGAGGTGTTTTGTTTTGTTTTATTTTTAGTGGTATTTGCTTCTCCGGCAACAACTCCAGCAATACCCGAGCTGACCTGAGAACAAGCTCAGGCTGTACAAATTGCAGTGTTTTCAGATGAACTCATCACTGCTAGTGCAGAACCTCAAATAGCTTCACGATACCTGTGCCCTGCCTAGGGTGTGCAAAGAGACATCCTTTGGCTGATGGGGTTTATCCTTGAGTATTGGGATTTCTAAAACCAAAACTTTCAAGAATGACGTATATGCAGAAAGATTCATAATGATCTAACAGACACTGTATATTAATGAATTTATTCTAAAGGCCTGGGGATCACTGCCAGCCTGGAAGAGTCATCATATTGTTTCTCTGGGGCGCATTGCTCTGGCCCTCACTGAAAATGAAATAGAAGAGCTGGATTTGTATTCTCTTGACACCATTTCTGTGCTTAGCCAACAAACCGAGTGGACTCTTACCCAGGTAAATATTTTACTGAATTTACTGCTGGTGAAAGCCTCTTTGGGCCTGAAGTCACATACTGCAACAGATCGTGGAATCCACACAATTCCCCACTGGTTTTCTTCACACGTGATCCCAGGAAAAGTGGGTGGGTAGGTCAGCTCTGGTGTCTGCTTGCCTGGCCAAGAGGACATCAATGAATATTAATTATGGTGGTGGTGAACATCCTCATGAGCACTTGCCCGCTAAGAAATAGAGTGGCCCCCAAACAGAAACTCCTGCTAGAAACTATTAACCATTCAGTCACTCAGCAGTGTACACCTTAACCCCTGACTCTATTGCCCTAGCAGCCTAAATTATTAGCAAAATATACCATTCAGATACTACATTCCTCTCATCTCCCTTTGCTTGAATAACTTCTAGTTATGTCAGTGGGGCTGTCGTATTAAATGAAGAGAAGATTAAAACCTTTTATTTATATATGCAACTGGCAGCACATTTCTGGCTCTGTCTGTGCATGGTGCCAGCCAGCTCTGGCAGAATGTCACGTCTGGTCCTGATGAGCACTATCAGAAGGAAACGGGCAATACTTGGGAAGATTTTACACAGCACTGGTTGCCTTTTGAAATTTCCTGCTGTTAATAAGAATAGTTGCTTAAATGGGATTCATCTGACCTACCTCTGGGCATCTCAGTTAGGCAGCTAATTTAAGCAAGTCATTGAGGCTCCCTCTTTATAGAAAGAGAGGCCCAGCATGCTAGATAGACACTAATCTTGCCATAAATCAGGATTTTGAGGAAGACGCTTGTTTCTTTCACTGACTTTAGAGGATGCCTTTGTGATAGGCCACAGCCAGACCCATAATTTAGGATGAATACCATCCTAAGTGACTTAGTCTTGCAAAGGTATTTTGGCACCTACATTCCATTCATATCTGTATCTTAATCCTAAACACAGGTCATCATCAATATAAGATAATTCAATAGGACAAGCCAATCTAAAAATCTCATATTTCACCAAGGTCTCCAAGGGGAATTACATTTGCTTGTGCCTGTTAAACTGAATAGGGCAGTTGTGCTGGGCTCCATGGTGCCTGTATCTGCTGGTGCGGCGTTCGCTCGCGATGCCCCCTAAGAGGTGCAGGATTCAGCAGCTCAGTCATTCTTGGGAAGTGTCTGCATTCGTGTCCTATTTATGTGTCACACAGAGATGGTGACAGTGTTCCTGCTGGAGGCAATGGCAAAACTCCAACTAATTTCACTAAGGAAGGCTTGGGATTATGTATGGTCTGCTTGTAACACTCCATAGCTTCTGATAGCGTTGGAGCATCTGGTAATAAAAGCTTCAATTATATGTACTCTGTTATTGTATCATATCTTATTGCTTTTGCAGGCAAGATCTATATTACAAGGTTTTCTAGAAGACTCTGGCCATACGATCAGTACACTCAAAAGCTTTGATTTAGTTGGATTAGGAGCCATTCTCTGTGCTCTGAATTCCACAGAAATCATGTCCATAAGGAGTACTGAATTCAGGTACCACATTTGTTAATTTATGCAAAATATATCAGTATCTCTACTGATGGAATTCATTGTGCAATTTGTTTTCCTTGAATATTTCCAGAAACTAAAGGACTCCTTTAATACTTTAAATGCTTTTAGAAAAATACTTTGGATGCTTTAACAATAACTGTTATGGAAGGCATAGTCCTTGTTTGAAATAGCAGAGGAAAGCTGCAACAGAATCTATTTATATCTCAAGTATTGTACTGAGAAACCTGGGCTTTTGCTTAAAGCATTTGACATTTGTATGCAATTTGTGTGCATATATTTTGACTTGAAAATAGGTTTACACACTTGTTACAGCAGTCTGCATACATTCCAGGCATATTTAGCCCTGAGTGCAATTCAGCAGGTAGTGATAACCTTGTTGCCTTTTGCAGTGCTGCTGTTGCACGAATTGGCTTGCTGTTCTGCAGCACTCCTCTCCTAAAGCAGTTTAAGAAGATGGCAGAATCGGTGTTTGGAACTGCTGCCAGCTGGAACAGCTCCGTCCTACAGGAGATTGGTACCATAGCAGGTAGTGAAACTCTGGCTCCAGCTGGTGCTAGGTCTGAAGTGTTACTAAGCATTAAGAGACAGGGTTCACAGAGCAGTGTGGCCTTCTAGACTGGCAAAATGCATCTCTTCCACAGAGGAGTCACCTTCAGGGATGGACAGGCAGACATTTCGTTAGCACTCAGGGGAAGCTGTGGTTACCTTCATGTGGCCCTCTGAGTCTGCTAGGTCTGATTTTGTGGGGGGCAACCCACACCCGCTATATTTTGAAAAATATGGTACTGAAAAGTTCCAGTGTATTAGATTTGCAGAATTAAATAGTTTTTTTTTTTCATAAAATAGAAGTATAATTAATTAAACTGTGCATTGTGCTCAACCTGTGAACAGTGTTGCCCCGAGGGTGGCTAGGTCAGGTCAGAGCAATGCTCTAGCTGGTGAGTATCTTGCCTCAACAGTGGCAAATGAGCTGTCTAGGAAGGAGTGAAAGATTCTTCAGGGTGGCTTCTCCAAAATGTTCTCTCAACCGCAGACACTTCCTGAGCCAGAGGTCACACAGGATTTGTTGTTTATGGATTTTTTTTCCTATAATTGTTTAATTGCACATTTAACCCACATAAATTTTAGCATCCCCAGTGCCTGGAGCAACTATTCCCCCCTGTAAATATGTAATGGATGAAGTACCTCCCTCTATATGTTTTGAAAGCCTTCCAATAACTTCACTAAACACTCCCTAAATCTTCTGTTGGAAGAGACGGTGAACAGGCATTCCCTAATAATGCTGCTGAATGACTTTATAGATTTTATCATATCTCTCCTGAGTTGTCTCTTTGCTGTGCCAAAGAGTTGTAGTTTATCTAGTGATCCCTTAGGTGGAAGACATTCCATACCCATGGTTAACTTCAGGTGGTTTGTAATGTTTGGATATAATAAAAGAAAACAAAATAAATGAAAAAGGTTTTTTTATATACTGGAGAAAACCAATTACTATTATCTTTAAATACTTAAAAAATCTTATTAGTCTAAAAATACCCCTAATAAAATAATATTGAGATCTGTTCCTGTTGTATTTTTTCTAGGTGGATTGAATGAGGATGAATTAAAAGCTTTTGATAAAAACTTGATGCCATATTTCCAGCCAATAGCAATAAGACATATACCTGCTGAAGTTTTCCAAGTAAGATTATAGTTACTGAAGAAGTAGCCAAATTTCTAACATTTTTGCTCTTGTATAAATAAACTGATACATGTTTTGATTTGATTTTGGATTTCAGCAAGAATTTTTCTGTTGTATTATTAAGTGAGAGACAGTCAAGGATTTGAAACATTAACTTTCAACTAAATAATGTGTATTTGCGATGTTAACAAACATTATTTATTCTTCAGAACACATTTCAAGGAAAAAGGGACTAAGTTTAGAAATGCAATTCAAAGATCCAGTTTCTTCTCACAGTATATTCACCTCTAAGTTTTCTTTTCTGTTTATTAACTTTTTCATGGATGCTATCATAGCTGCATTTTATTTGTTGATTACTTAAGTTTGTTGTTACCCTAAAATCGACAAAATTCTCCTGAGTGAGCTCTGAGAAACGGATACACACAGATATGGATCTGAAAGGAATTATATGTAATCCCAACAGTTTTCAATGTGGACCAGAAACTAGAGCATGGATTTTGAGATCATCGCCCCAGACTTTATCTGGCAAAATTAATATTCTATTTAGGCTGGTCTCTTTCAGATGTTCAGGCAAGAAGCGTTCGTATGGACAGATGAGCTAAACAGACAGTTAACTATGTCAGATTCCACAAAAGAAAGTCCTTTGACACTCACTGTTCTGCACAGTACCACTGAGTTTAGATAAGCCTGAAATGTCCCTATGTCAAACTATTTCTCTGGAAAATAAAGCTGGAGGACTGTGTGATCCTGTAGAATTCCTTTCAAACAGTATAAATTCTTGTTAATACAAAATATAATTATATTACAAATATGCTTAAAAATAATAGGGCACCTTCCCAGAAGAGTTTTCTGTAGTTGAAAGCAGATTATATTTTTACACAGGTTTTGTGTAAATTTATTTTAGGGCTCTGTACATTATTCAGACTATGATTTATGAAAAAAAATCCACCATTGCATTATGAACCCATTTTAGTTAAAAAGTTCCTCACTTCAAAATTCTGGACTAAGAGGCATTTATATGAGGTTTGCTAGACAATCAAAAATTGTATAAGTCTTTTCATTTCAGTGTTCTACTGATGTCTCTGATCGGAGATCAAACAAAGGGTCCAGCGAGGTAGCTTGGGCGCAGATGTAAGTGGGAATAAACGAGAACATAGGAGGACGCACAGTACCGTCAGCCTTTGAGTAAATCAGAAAACAAGTGGTCGGAAAATTAAATTCCAGTAATATATTGAAGCATTATCAAATGCAGCATTAGCATCGAAATGCTCGAGCAAATGCTCTCCGAGCCCAACAGCGAAGAGGGGGCAGCTGAGCGTCCACTGAGGTAAACGGAGGCTTGTTCAGCTCCCTTGAGCTCTTGCACAGCAGTGCAATATTGCAGAGCACTTCTCCCAAATGCAAGGCAGTGCTGAATGCCGATTCCCTACCCACACTGCAGTATTTGTGAGCCTAACCCATTGGTTCTGGCTTGTGTTCCCCAGGCGCTGTCCCCAGCACAGATAGCAAACCTGGGCCCAGCAAATGCCGCCATGGTCACCGCGTCGCAGCGCGAGCGGCTGAGCGTGTCGCAGCTCCAGAGCCTTCAGCTGGCGCTGGACGGGGCCCGGACGAGCACCCAGGAGACGCAGGGCGGCGTGGGCAGCACCCAGGTGGCACAAACCCCTGCTCCAAGCGGTGAGCACAGTTGCTCCCTCCTCCCGTTTATAGTTAGAAGGATCCAAATGTTGGAATTTGCTACACCACTCTGTGGGATGCCTTTACTTCTCAATTGGGTGGTGGAAGGTGGCTGAAATAAGACAGCGTTAGCTTGAACTGCATCCTGGCAATAAGAGTAATGCTCTCTGCTTTTCAGGTGCTCCCTCCTTGAACAGCTTCCGCATCTGGTTGTGTGCTGTGCTTATGCTTCCCCTGCCCTTCTGAACCCATAATTAAGCTGATGGTTAAGCTGATGGTAAGTTGAATTTTCAGTAAGTGGTATCATTAGAACAGAAACACAGCTCATCCGTGACAGTGGTTGTGTAGCAGTAACAAGCCAGGGTGAAAGACTGGAAGAGAGACCCTCTCCTTGCTTTGAGGTCAGGGATAGCAGTTTCTGAGTAATGTTTCTGTATTACAAAGGTGCCTTGTACCTCTCTCAGGCGTGGACTGCCTTAGAGCCCAATCAAGGGGAAAGCATTTTATCTTATCTTTACTGTAAGGGCAACCTTAACAAAATGTGTATTTAAAGTTCTGTAACACTGCTCAACTACAGTGTTGTTATTTGAGGTGTATTGTTGGTATTAACCTGTATTTTGCTTGTTCCAGTATATTGATAAGATTTTATTCCACGATTGCTTTGATAACCTCTTTCAATGTATTTTACCTATTGGCAGGATCAAGTTCAGCCAGAGCACTGGTGGACTTAAGTTACAAACTCCACCAGTTAAGCAAACTAAACTCTGTCAAATTCTACTTAAAGGCTGTCACCCAAGGTATTTCAAAAGATTTGATATTTTTCTTTGCTTGTTTTTCAGCATCCTGGAGCTCACAAAGATGATAGCAGA
Source organism: Tinamus guttatus (assembly GCF_000705375.1). Next base: position 61,376 of record NW_010577219.1, on the reverse strand, counting down.
ACCAAAGAGCTGCAGCTCAGCACGAGCGGTAGAATCAAGAGGCTCCGAGTTGCCTGAGTGTGACATGCTTAATTTCTTAAAAGCAACACCTTCATCCTGCATCATGGTGTGAAGTACACCCTCACTCTACCTTTAGCATTAACAGATAACACAGTATGCCTCCAAATATTTCAGAACAAACAAAACAATTGGCTTACGTGACTAATGAGAAAACCACTAAAAGATTCATATATGTTTTAGAGAGGAGCCTGAATTACTTAGAGGACAGCTAGCAGGTGATTGTTACTCAGAATCTAATGTATTGTATCTTCTTTCTTATGTTGGCTAATTTAGTCACACTGTTGTATCTGTTGGGGGCTTTATTCTTATACCTAAGTATACATTCCTCAGGGCAGGGGCCAGCTTTGTGTGTGTCTTGATAAAGGCCATGCTAAGAGTTACTGCTGTTGCAAAAAGATAATTTAATCCCTGGGTTGCTAGTCTAAATCCTGCTCAGATAAGGGATGCTCGTGTGTTCTTGCCATTTAAGTGCCTGTGCGAGATGCAGTTCCCAGTGGCTATATGGAAATGACACAGAGCTGTCAGCACCGAGGGCACTGGCAATACTGTTAGCACCACATGCGACAAAATGCACCATGGAAACCTGCCTGTCTTCATCATGAGACAGCCTCCTCTTCACTCAGGCAGCGTTGAAGCATTCAGCTGGGGGCAGCGTGAGCAAACTGTTCCCTGGGATTACGGATATTGCTAGAACTATCCATACAGCATTCTCCACAAGCTCAAAATTAGTAACTGCAAAATAATATTACAGAACTACAATAATATTACAAAATCAATAATTATACAACACAAATATTTGCATATGTCCTATCAACATATCACGTATGTAACCAGTGTAACCAGTGTGTTTAGGCTCTAGTATTTTAAACAACAGAAGAAATAGATACATTAAAAATTCTTTGCCTCTGAACCTACATTTTCCTGTTGGTCAGTATTGTTTTATGCCAAGAACTCATGGTACAACTTTCATTTTTCCACTGCAAAGTCTTTCTTTCCCACTTTTAAAAGACAAGGCATTGACTTAAAAGTTTAGGTGTTCCTTTTATGACTGTACTGTAATAAATGTATTTCAAACTTTTATTCATATTCCTTTATGACAAGCATCACATCTAGCTTCTCAGCACTGTAAGTAGAATTTAAATTTTGCTCCTGCAGAAGAAGTAGAGCTGGGATGGAGAGCTAGAGGGAAAGGCCTGGGGGTGCAGGTTTGCTGGGGCTGCTGCGGAAGGGTGAGTATTAGCTGTTACTGCTGTTGGGAATAACAGCTCCCACCATGGTCCCACATATTCTGTAATTCCTCTTGCAGCAGGAGCCAGCCTGGTTTCCAGGGCTCAGTTACTGGCAAAGTGGGCAATGAGGGCAGGACACTTTCAAGTATTCAAGTATATTAAAAGGCATCTGTTTTCTTGCACTAAAAACTCCTGCCTCATTTAGATATGAAAGTACTGAAAGGCTGATTGATTTCCAGAAATTACCTGACTTGAATTCTGCACACATTTTAGTTAAAATGCAGGAGAATATTTTCATAGTCAAGAAAACAGTCTGTGTTTCCAGTTCATCTGTTAACTCAGATACATGACTTACCTCTACCGAGTACTTCAGGAATCTGGATGAGTTGAAAATTATCTTCCTCAGTCAATGTACCTGAGAGTAAATCAGTTTGCAATTATGTGAGTCAGAGTTTAGCTTTTAATTGGAGCAGGAGTGACATCTTTGTTTCATATCATACCATACCATGATTCATACCGTGCCATAATTTCTTTCAAGTGCGAGCCCTTTTAAATTGTTGAACTCTTTGATTAATTATTTATTTTATTAAATTAGTGATTATGTTAATGTCTTTGGTATTGCATTTACATTTGGTTATAGACATATCTATTTCTTACAAGGGTAATGAAGGAGCTCCATTTAATGTTGTGCTCCTTGCATGGTTAGAGTGTACGTAAGGTGATACTGCAAGTCCTATTTAGTCTGTGAGGTGGTATGAGCATCTTGGCAAGCATTGTGGAAATGCAATTTTGCTTTTGTTAATGTACTTCTTTTAGAGGTAACTGCTGGAAATGTCCTACAAAAACTGCAGTTCAAGAAATCCCTGCTTCAGAACTCTTGAAAGTGAATGTCTGTGTTCAGAATAGATAGGGAGGGAAGAAAGGGATGGAGAGCACTAGAAATATGAATAGTACATAATCTGTTCTCTGTTCAGTTTGGCGTCTTTCCGTTGCTAAGAAGAAACTGAAACTTTACTTTTTACTCCTGTGATGCAAAACACAGAATAACTAGATGCAGGCATCCATGCCATATGGTACTGCTAGTCAGAAGGATCTCTAACCTGCACATATGTGTATTATATATATAATGGACGTGATTACTTTCACTGGAATGTGTTCATGGACAAGACATCTCACGATCCCTCTCTTTTCACACCATCAGAATTTTCAGGAAGAATATGCTACAGCAAAATGTTGTATAAAGATTTCTGTGATCCTAAAAGAAATGTTTTTGTTTGTTTTAGATGTGGGTAAGATTTTTTTAAATCAAACTTACTTTTCCTTTTTAGTTCTTTTATTTGTATTTTAAGATTGACAAAACATTTAGTCTCTAATACAGAAGTCTGTGTTGAATATATGTCACGACAATCTCATTTCCTGACCTGCACATTGTGAGAATTGCAGCTCTGTGGGACATCGGAGGGATGGACATGTGGCTGTTGGTGTGGATGTGACCCTGGTGCTGGCCAAGCTTTCCTGGGGTGCTGTGAATCAAGTGACAGATGGCAGTGCCCAACAGTATGTAAGTGGGGGCATTTAATTTAATTGATTTAACGGGATGTGGAAGAATCCATAAGAGGTAAATCAACAGAAAAAAGTACTTTGTTTTCTTATCATTTTAATATTTGCCACTTTTATATTCAGGCTCATAGATGAAAGAAAATAGGATTTCTACCTCTGGATCAGTGATGGAGAAAAAAACCCTAGTACTGATACTGAGGAATCTCACATGGGAATCCGGCATCTTTAAATCCCCAAAGATAAGAAAGCAACTGCCCATGCACAGTGTCAGAGGAGCATCCCCAGAGAGCTGGCGCGATGGCTGTTGTCAGTTTTCATACAGTCTGTGGTATGTTCGGCCTCCAGTGTTCTCAATCTGTCACATCAGAGTTAACCAAATCTTGTCCATGATACATCTTTAAAAAAAAAAAAAAAAAAAAAACCTTTAATGATGTCCTCTGTTAATTTTACAGTGTAAATCTGAACTTCTTTGCTGTGAGGGTGCCAGAGCCCTGGAACAGGCTGCCCAGAGAGGCTGTGGAGTCTCCTTCTCTGGAGATCTTCCAAACCCGCCCGGATGCCACCCTGTGCTCTGGGTGTCCCTGCTGAAGCAGGGAGGTTGGACTTGATGATCTCTAGAGGTCCCTTCCAGCCTCAGACATCCTGGGATTCTGGGATTCTGTGATTCAGATACTCCAGAGGTGACTGTGTGCTGCACTGTGGCATAGGTAGCCTATTGCCTGACTGCTGTATCTGTCTTCTAGGGTCTTCCCATAACACAGTCAACGAGATCGCAGTCCCAGCAGGTCAGAGCATGGCCCTACTAAGCATTCCCATGCCGTCTGCGTCGCCAAGCGGCACGGGGGCCTTCCAGGTGTGCCAGGCAGATACGGTGCCCCGGAGTCAGCAGAGAGGTTTGACTAGCTCAAGTGGTGCTCATCTGGCAGCTCATGGACAAGCCAGGAATCCAACAGTTAACTGCAAAGAGTCACGTTGGTGAGTAAATCCGTAGCATGGTGAATTTGCTGCTATCCTGGCTGTTAGTGCACAGTGGTGCTGATAGACCTGCACGCCTAGGAGTGCACACAGAGCCAATTCCAGCACGTCAGTGGAGAAGCAGTAGCTTGTTAAACTGCAGTAGCTCATTCCCTTGTGATAGGTCATCATTATCTTTAGAGAGAAGTAGAAAACAAATTTCAACTAATCTCTTTTTGTTGTTGTTTTGTTTTAGAAAAGCTGATACTCCAGGCTGATACTCAGCTTCGAGCAATGTGGTCTATCTCAGTGAAAATATTTTTGATAAATGGTGGGTTTTTTTTGCAAGATCTGTGGTGTCATGGGCCTACCATCTCAGGGGGACTAAGAGATTTATTTCACTGCCTTATAATTCTGCCTGGTAAAACACTCATTGTCATGCCTTATGCTTACTTCTCTGTTCTGCTTAGGTCAGAGATCTGTCTTCCCTTCCTAGGAAGGCATGATGGAAACTGAATAGAAAAGACAAGACTGCAAAGATTAAAAACAAACTCCTAACATAAACAACATTCCTCTTACCAGCACCCCAATTCATAGTCGAGATGCTTGAAATCTTTCCTCAGAAATATTAGGCTCTGCTTTGTGGATTGCTATGCAGCCTGCTTTAAAATGTGCAGGAAATTAACAGTCTCTTCAGAGAACAAGCTAAGTATGTGCACCAGCCAAGGACTCAGAAATTCATATTTTGGTCAAGCGTCCAGTCCATTATAAATTATCTGTCTGTCTGTTCAGTCCCTGGACAAGAGAAATTATCTCAGACACTGCAGCTGACCTCAGATGGCATCAGGCTTTTGTAGCATATGGTATCTTTGTCAAATTAACGCCTGTTTTTTTAACAGTACCCAGAAGTATGTAGTCTGGAAACGTGTTGTATTTTGTCTTTGACAACTTTGCAAGCAGCCAGCGTCCATCTGTCTCTTCTTGCCCCTTCCTGTTCAGCATCAGTGTGTTTTTCCAATCTGGATTAGTAAGAGGATTTTCTTGCCCTCATGATGCAGGAAAACAAGGCATGTTCAGAGCTTATAAACAAAGTATCTGTACATTGCAGCATTAAAGGAGGAATTGTGAATGCTGGATTTCTTGCTTCGGAAACAACAGTGCAACATTTATCTTTTAATGTTTTAACTGGTATTAATTAGCCTTACAAATATTTAATGGCATCTCACAATATCTGAAAGCATCGGTTTTAGGGAGAAGAGAGGACAGGGACAAACTGCCAGAGGAGAAATCTAAAAATAGTGCAAAATTCCAATCTGTTGCAAATACAGGAGGGTTTTCTTTTTCTGGTACTCCTTTCCCCAAGAATGTTTAACCATGGTATAGAATAGTATTGATTTATCAAGGACTAGGTATTGCTATAGTAAAAATCATGTTGGTTTAATGCAGAAGCTAAAGCAGTCCCAGGTTATCCTTAACTGCAGCCGGATGTGTTTCAATATTTAATCAGGTGTCAGAAAATAACTTGGATTACAAACAAGCTCTAACTGTATCCTGCAGGAACTGAGAAAAGGGTTGACAGAGAAGGGATATCAGCTCCTTGCCTTTGATACATCTGTTAGACTAGCTGCCAGTTATGCACATCTGACAGGTTTTTTATTAGATACTTCTATTGTGGTACTCATCCTTTTATATTGTTTACAGCTAACACTCTAAATGTACATATTGCAATCAAATTTCTGTCAAGCAGCTAATCTAGCTATTCCAGGCAGTGCCCTAAGTCATAAACTGTACTTTCTAAGCTTGTACATAGTGATGGAAGTGCCACAGCACTGCAATCACAGAGCTTGTATGTATTTAGTTGCACTTTTCCCAGGGCTGCAATCCATATCATGGGCCTGACAAGGTCTGTCTAACGGTTATAGTCTTTAGTATAAATTCTCCAGGTACCAGGTCTGGGTACCTAATGTGCCCCTGCATCCTCCAGTAGGGAATATACTAGTAGCTAGTATACTAGTAACTACCAGAAATATTATTTGATGATGTCTAAGGTCAGTTGATATCTGCCTAGAACAATTAATTTGCTTAGAATAATTAATCAACTAGAGTCCAAATTGCTTTCACTTTTCAAATATAATATGAAGCCCCTTTTCTTAGGGCCTTATAAGAAGAGTAAGATAAGACATATTATGGGACTTGTCAAGGAGCTGTATTGCTGGACTTGTAAATGAAGTAATTAAACAGGATAGGTTTTGTTACCTATCTCTGAAAATAAGTAAATGTCTTCTTATCACACCATGGGTACTTGTTAAAAAAAGATAAAATTCAATAGAAAATGCCAATTAATTTTATTTAGCTTCAGAAACTATATAAGCCTTTTAAAGATTTCAGTGTTTATGCCCTGTTTTAAATAAGAAAAGGAAAGACTGCATTTAGGATCTTTTCATAAATTTTCAAGTAATATATTAATAACAGTGGGAAAATTTCCATGGACCAGCATGGTAAGCCTTCTGCAAGAGGCACATCAGCTTTGTGTAATACAGTCCTTATGCAGGTTTCTCAGAGTGCATACACTAATGTGAAATAGGATTTTTTAATAACTTAGTCTTTATGAGATGATATAACAAAGTACTACTGCCTAACTTGTTTCCCATTTTGGAACAATTATTGAGAATCACATTTATTTGGGGAATTTCCTAGATTTCTTTGTGAATGCCCTTTTTTTTTCCCTAAGAAGGGGCACTGGAGGCTTACAAGAGGTAAACAACTGCTTAGGAGCACATGTCTCTGACCTGCTTACAGGACCGCTATCATGGTGATAACACCCTCCTGCAGGTGTAGGGATTCATGACTTCGGAGGTGCAGCACGCTAGCTTGCAAAACCTTGTTGTTGCAAGTGACAGTCACTATTTTTTACTTGAGAGAGATAAATACATGTTTCTGTATTTAACTCTTGGGCTATTAAGCAGGAATCAAATCAATAGTTTATTTCACAAAGCATGAAAATACTTGTTAAATATCAACTGCCCACATGACTGATACCAGTATCACATGCAAATTCTCTCTTTCCAGAGAAACTAAATGACTCTTGAGAGTGGGGCCAGAGTGCTTTGGGACTCTGCTTCCCAGTACCTTCCTGGAGCCCCGAGCACTCATTTTGGGGCACTTTGCAGCTTTGGTTTACTCTGCTGACCCATCTTAGCACTGCGCAGAGAGGGAACACTGGCTGAGCGTAACCAGCGCTGGAATTCGCCCTGGGTGCACAGGTCGGTCCTCTGCTCGCTCTAACACGGAGAAAAATGTGCAGTCTAGTTGCTGTGTGAACTCTGATAACAAGCACCATCCCTTTAAGACAGACACAGGGATTCTTGGAAGGATTTTGTGTCCTAATGTTTAGTTTTACAGCTGCTTGCTTCGCCCCTGCTTCCAGCCTTTGTCTTTTATAGAACCACAGCACCCATGTAAAACAGCCACAACTCCCCCCTAGCAAATAAACGGTAATTCCAAAACTGAGATAAGCATTGCGAACACTGATTTCATTTGTAGTAACGGTGACCAGGCAGGCAGCTCTCCCCACCCTGTCAGGCCCGGCTCCGCGGGCGATGGCGCCCGGCGCTTCCCCTCCCCCCCGGCTCGGGGCCAACGGCCGCGGCGGCCGCGCGCGCATGCGCGGGCGGGG
>NW_010577219.1:41458-53391 GCF_000705375.1 Tinamus guttatus | reverse complement strand
GCGGAGCTCCGAGCGCTGCTGCTTATTTGTACTTTAATCCCCACCAAGCGCCGCTCTCGCCGTGCCCCGGGCGGGCAGCTCGACCCTTATGTAACTGCCCATCAGCAGGAGAATGAATGGGGAGGCCGTTTGGGGAGGGTGGGAGTTGCATCTCCCGCAGGGCGGGCAGCCTCTCTTTGCTGCTCCTGGAGGGATCTGCTTTCTCCGTTTTATTTTTATTTATTTTTCCTTTTTTTTTTCTTTTTTTTCCCCTGTTTTCTTTCCCTTTCCCTCTTTTCCTGACAGTGCGCTCTGTTCTGTCTGCACGTTTATTTTGCAGCCTTAGAGCCTGATGTGTGGAGGGTCTAATTTTGGTGCAGCGTTAAGAGTAGCTGACTTGCAGTTTGCAGATCCTGAAGTTTCTCCCGCTCCCTTCTTTTTCCTCCCGGTGCTAGTGGAATGCATTCGCCATGGATGCACCCTCTTCTGCTCCTGTACTTTCTGTCCTGCCTGCTGTAGGAATCATGCCGTTTTCAAGGATTCTGGAATCTTTTCCTATTTGTACAAGCAACAGCAGGAGAAAGCTGGACAAGATTGCCTCTTCACAGCCTGGAATGAACAGGCTTTCAGTTGAGATCCATGGCCTGGTCTGACGTGGCAGCGGGAAGGTGTGGCGGGGAGAGAGCTGGGTCCCGGCCCCTCTCCGGGCCCGGTCGCAGGGAAGCCCTGTGCCCACAGCAGAACCTCTGCCCGCACAGAGGGAAATGCTGCTGCCTTCTTCTGGCTTCTGCATGCCCTTGCCTTCATTTCAAGTGATGTAATTAGCTTTTTCACTTTTAGCGTGTGATTCAGTTGGAAAGGAATTGCTTTGGAAGCAAGCAGCTCTTGTTACAGCAGTCTAGCTAATCGTTTCTGCAAACTTTTAAAAAGATTTTTTTTTTTAAACAAGTATTTTTAAAAGGCCATTTGGTTCTCTATTGTATGGGTTGGGCCCTCAGCCCTGGAAGTATCATCTTTTCTGTGGACTGACTTTTGACTGGAAGTTTGCCTTTGACTCTTAAGGAACCCCTCCGAGCCATAGTTAGCCATGTGTTGACATGAAAAACTACCGAAAAACTAAGTGTACCAGGTTGAAAGATCTATCTGCAAAATGTTTTATTAAGATTGTAAGCGAGGAATTAGTTTAAACTGCATCCTAGAAAGAATAAGAATGGGGAGGTGAGATTTCAGCTTCAGGTAAGAAGAGGTGCAGATTCTGTATTTTCCTCTCAAGTCATGTTTTGCAGATTGTTTGATAGTGCAGAAGAAACAGTATAGTAAACGAGTAGCTGTGATTGAGAACCATGTTTATTGTATATGTATTTTTTATCTTTATAAAAGGCTTCAAACAAATGGCTCCACAACTCAAATCCAGTAGCAGTTAAGAACTATTGCTTCTGGGGTTATGAAGTCCAAGAAGCTCCTCCCCAGCGATCTTTCCTGACTCAGGCTCTGTGTGGGTCTTGTGCTTGTTCTTCCCCCTTCCTCAAGAAATGCTGTCAAGATTATAAACAGCAAAGTAGTTACTGATCTGTGAAATATTTCTTCCTGTCTGAAGAAAGAAAAAGAGAAATTGTCATGCAAGGTTAAAATTCATAGTGGGGTTTTAGTGAGGAGATTCCCAAGTGACCCTTGTACATGAGGTTATTTACGTAGTTTAGTGCAATGTGATAATGTACCTAGTCCCATCTTTCCACTTGAGAAGTGACCTGATGTTTTCATTAAGTCACATAAGACTAAGACTGTTGCTAGAGACTGACTTGTAACAAGGAAGAATCATGACAATCAGTATCTTTAGTACTGCATTTTCCAACACAAAGAAGCAAATGTTACACAGGGCCTGTGAGACTTCCCATTACCAGATTAGCCAGCTTCTGCTAGAAGATAGACATGCACATGCTATTTCAGTGGCAAATGTCATCTTCATTTATTTCCTTGGGGGGAAAAAACAGAAATGGGATTCATTTGTGGGATTATTTTTTGGTGTTTTCTAGTTCTGCCTGATTTTCCTTTTGGTATCTGAGGCAGCAAGTCTGGCTAGAATAAGATCAGCACTTCAAAAGGAGCCTAGGATTTTATTTTGGGAGCTTCCTCCTGTTCCTTGTAGTAGTTTGTTGTTGCCAGTTTCTACTACTAGAAACTCAATATATTCACACAAAATATGCCTATTGAGACTTTTATGACAACAAACCTTTAGTAGTTACAAGTTAATGTGCAGCAGCTACTAAATGCCTCTTATTAGAGGGGCTTATATAATTCTTTAAGATTACATCGTTATTAGAGCAGTTTATAATGTTTATAAATGTATACCTCATGGTTGTTCTGGACTAAGGATGCATATGGGCAAACCAGCTGGTTTAGCTGTGCAATTTTGAAGCAGTGTAAGCTTAGAAAACAAATAAAAGCTTCTGAGTGATTGCTAAACTGTAGTCTGTGATCCATGAAGAGCTGGCAAGCTCCATGGTGTTGACTCCTCTCTTGTAGCTGCATCTGTGTGTGTGTGTGTGTCTGAGGCCTTTGTTTAAAGAGGAGCTAGGAGGCCTGTAAAAGCAGCTGGAAACAAGAGGGAGACAGTCTGTATACCTCTGCTGCAACCTACTGCTTCCAGAAAAGATGCACCAGCTCTCCTTTCCTTTCCTAGGAACTGACTTCTGTAACTGAGAAGAAGAGGTGAGGATAGGAAAATCTGCATTGTGAAACAGTTTGTGTTTTCAGTGTTTGACAAATTTATTCTACATTTTTTCCACTAATTTAGTCAATATGTTAAAAAAGGGAGCAAGAGGAAAATGAATCAAGTAATGATGTTCTGTTAAAACCTGGCAAGGGGTTAATTTTTTGTGTGACTGGTTATTTGAGTTTCCAGATTAAGAATATGGGGGAAAAATGGTTGCCACTCCAAACAGCAGCTCAGAAATAATTATTGGGAATTGTAGAGGATGTTGCAGGTAACTCAGCTATTGATTTTGTAAGTTACAAGGACAATGTTCATATGACTTGAAAAATCCTGTGTTTTCATATCTTCATATATTCATTTATTCATATGTTCTGACTGTATTTTCTAATACATTCTAACTCAAATTGGATTGCACAGCAAATTACTGTCTGAAAATTGATTTGATTTTTCTCAGTGGCATTTGTCAAGTGTTAAAGGTGATGTGCAAGGCTATATGCCAGGAGTAGGTATATGCTGACTACTCTGAAGAGCTAGGTCAGATGGCCAATGTGTAATGCTTTTGTTAAGTGTTGCTATCTCTCATAATTTTGTTTATCTACCTACTATAGACCAGATCAGATGTCACACTGAAGACTTCACACAGTACTTTGGCACAGACTGTAGCTTGATTGTAGTTTCTCAAAAAATGCTGCCTTTAGGTGGGTTTGGACTTATTTTTTTAAACATTAGTAGGCTTATGTTAGTAGAACCAAAGAAGCTGAGGTCTGTGACCAACTTAGTCTTCATGCTAAGCAGACTAGCTTGTTATTAAATATTTCTAAAAAGTCCATGAGGTTTCAATGGCAGTATTATGGAAAGCTTTAGTCTGCAGTGATGTGCAGTTTGTAGTTAGCTGAGTAGTACCCGGGCTCCGCAGCCAAGCTGCCTGAGTGCTGCTGCCATCGTGCTTTATCTAAATCACCATAGCAAACTGAACTAGACCAGAATGCTCTGTTGTCTTCCCAGTCTGTAAAAATCACCTAAGCTTTTGGGTTGTAGCATTTTACACTACTGCTTTTGGTTAATCCAGAGAGCAAAAGTTTTTTGTTTGAGAGGAAAACGGCAAGTTTGACTCCTAGAAATTTAAGCCCCGAACTAAGAGAGAGGAGACAAAAATAGTTCAAGAACTAAGCAATGATTTCAGGAGTAAAAGGAGAGGGAGGAGGAGAATAGCTCCAGTGTAGGCTTTGTTTTTGAAGTTGCCAACCAAGAGTCAAAGGCACCACCATGGCAGGTATATTGATAGCCTCATTGAAGTTTCAAAATCGTTTGACAAAGCACTTGCATGTTTCCTGTCTCTGATGTTTGCAGTGTACAGAACTTCCTTCTCCCATAGGTTTTTTGGTCTAACCTTCAATATAATCTCTAACCTCTACTCTGTTCTGGTTAAGTTGAAAATTACTTCGAACTTGATTCTAAAATGTCTTCAGGATCACTTGACTATTCTAAAGATTCAAAGTTCAAAGAAAATCTTAATAAAAATTGCAATATTTTGATCTTGAGAAAGGAGGCTGGCAATTCCTTTGAGCAATTGTCAAGTGATTATATTTGTAAATGACAATACATCCAAGTCCAAATGTATAGCTGTGATTAATAATTAATGTATTTTGTATGTTTTTGTTGTTGTTTGCATTTATTTGCTAAAAGCAAATAGCATGCTAAATAATTCAGCTTAACAAGCCCTGTGGTCCTGATGCTGTGCAGCAGTGTAGCTAGGTGGATTTCTGTGTCTTGCAGGGCCTGACCTCAGGACAATGTTGCTTGCTGCAATGACGTGTTGGCCTGAGAGCAGGGCTGTCTTGAGCTGTAATGCCAGTGAGCGTACCTGGGCTACTGTCGAGAGCACTGCTTCAGCTCTCCTTGCAGTGCTCTTTTATTTCAGGAAGTGCTAAGCACCTTTTTTTTCCTAGAGTTTGGAAATTTTCTGAAATGCTTTAAGCTTTTGTTGTATAGTTTTGCAGCATGAAAAACTAGGTTTTGAGGCATTTGCTGTTCACTGTGCTACAGTCATTTATTGACAGTTGGCTTCTTCTGTAGGTAGTGCATGAGACTCATCTAGTAAACATTTCATATGTGAAAGCTGCATACAAAAACTTTTAAGTTTTGTCCATTTCTGTACTCTCTATATAAATGTCAAGTCCTTTTATTTGGGACAGCAAATTCAGTGTTTCCTAAGCCTAAATGAAAAAGGAGTTCACCATAGTATTTATCTTCTAATTAATTTATGCTGCTTTGATAAAAGCCTTTTTCAGAAATACCTCGCTATAAAGGGGGTGAGGATTTTCAAGCTTGCATCGTAACACTTTCCCATTGAATGCTTCTACTTTCCCTTTCTTGTTTGCTTTTGAACAGCTTAGCTAAATGGATTGAACTGTTTTTAAACTGGGTGACTGAGAACAAGAGTAATTGGGATAACAAGATAGAGGCATTAAGCTGGGTGGTTTTGTCTCCGTCTTGAACTACACAGGTCAGTTGTGTGGAAGGGTGCTTCATCTGACTCTTCAGAAGTTATAAGCAACTCAAATCTCTACTGTGCAAAGCTTCGGGGCAGTGTTTAACATTTGATATAGTTGTTAACGGTATCGCCAACTTCAGAAACTTTGCTTTAATGGCTGAAGATAAGTACGAACACACTGTTGATGTCACGGCTTTGGCCAAAAATCAAAAGTTAGGTTGGCAATGAAATGTAGGCATTTGTCATTTTAGCTGTCTCTTCTACTTGTTTTGTTGTTATTATTTTACATCTCTCTTTAAATGCTTGATAGAACTTATTTTTTCTACCAGATTGGCAATTAAATCTCAAAATTGAAATGCATTCTGCTATTAAGATCATTCAATTACTTTAAAATTTGTTCTTGGTGCAAACATCTGAATATTGCTGGGATTTATGTTGTCTGTTGCCCTTGTACCTTTCTAGCTATTCAGCACTGGGAGAATGTACTGAGGCACATGACGGCACTCTGGGAGTGGAAAGCAGACCAGCCTTGCTGCATAGTGCCTGGTGACAATGCAGAACAGAGGGTGATCTCCAAAAATATCATCAGCAAGCTATCTGCTGTGACTGAATAACTTCTAAATCTCGTGTTATGCTAGTGTCTTTTCTAATTGAATGGTATAAGTACCCTATGTTCTCAGAACCAAACTTTATGGACTTACATCTCTGTTTGAATAGCTTAATTCTGGGAAACCTAGATTTTTGTCCTAATTGCATAGTCATCTTGTTTAGAAATAAGCTCTTATCTTCAGCATTGAGTGTTTTTTAAAAATATCATCACTTTTTGTATAATTATTTCCTTTATTGCTTTAGGTATTTCTGGGAAAAGCCAGCTTCTGTTTGCACTGGTCTTCACTACCCGGTATCTGGACCTCTTCACTTCATTCATTTCATTGTATAACACATCTATGAAGGTAGAGTATCCTGAAGAGTTAGAAAAGCTGGTAATGTTGCATGCAGAGTTCATAATTTCATTAATCAAAGCTTCTTTTAATGACCCACTGTGTAGGTAATGCATAAGAAGTTTTAGAATGGTTTTGGATAAAGAATGTGGGGAAACAGACTCACCACCCCATGTTTTCTGCACTCTGTGTTTTTAAAAGTTGTTTATATGGGGAATGTGGCACTTAGAACACATGTCATTCTGGTTCTAAAGGCTTTTTAATAAATTACCCTTCTCACCTGAGCATTAGAGCTTAGGAATATCTCTTTCTATACACTGTAAGATAAACCACTTCTCAAAATGAGTAACCAGACCTAGTGAAGAGTGTGCGCTTAGGAGTACACTTCAGAACTGTAGCTTCAACTAAATTTCCCTTCACTTACCTGTTAGGCCAAATCTGTTAGTTTTATTTATCTCTGCTTGTATCTGTCATTAAGTACAGCAAGAAAATTGAGTGACCAACTGGGAGAATGCAGGATCTTTGGCATCTGTGTCATCAGAATTCCCACCTCAAATCTACTTCCTTTATTCTTGGATTTATTTGATGCTCTTGTATTCAGAGGATAATGCAGCCTCACCAAGAACAAAAAACTAGTCAGTCAATAATTTGGAAAGTATTGAAGAATTAGGAAGATCATTATCTAATTAGTATTAGTATTATTATTATAAGATATTTTAGGTCTCACACTCAAGACTTGCTTCTAATAAGTATATGTGTGATTATCTTTTATTAGTAACGTGAGTCTAGATGAAACATTGTGGTTTGAATAAAATGTTCCTGAAATAAAAGCTTTTTATTCTATGAGCTTCTTGCAAATGTTGAAAGCTAGTATTGGGTGCACTAAGGGAGTAGTTATTTCTTTGCAGGTCGATTACATGATTTGGGGTTGTCACAATTTGTCACAACAAGAACAGGGTTGTGTTTTGTTCTGAAGGGCAAACCTCCCTGTGTCCAGAAGAGAAATGCATGTGGGAAATCACACATGTGATATGATTGAACTGAGCCTCTAGAATGAGTGATCCTCTGTTCACATCTGTTATTAATATGAAAAATAGGAACCACTGTAAGTTTCAAAGGTTTCTGCTCAAAGATGCTATGTTAGTTATTGTGTGCATTATTGTAGTACCAAGACAAAACTGCTTAAAAAGTGCCCTCTCTCATCTGAGAAAAACGTTGTAATCAATGGCAGAGAAGTTGTAAAGTCAGTTCTTTTGCTGTTTTTAGTGAGATTTTAATTAAACTGCAGATGCCAGCTTGAGCTGCATGTTTGGCAATGATGAACAGATATTGAGGAAAGTACTAACTGCTTCTGTGCTCCAAGTTTATATACAGAAATAGGCAGGCTGGCACTATATGCCTTTCTTATTGATATGTAGACTTTGTTCGTAGCATTCTGCATCTTGCAGTTGCTTTTTGATAGCATCTGTCTGAGTATGGGCTACATTTCTGTCAATGCAATGTATAGTCATTATACAATATAACTATATATTGTATACATTATACAATTTTATAATTTGTGATTGAGTCTCAGTAGGGCTTTTTGGATTGATCATAACTGCTGCATGAGCTAAACCATCCCCAAGGTTTTTAATGTAGAAGACCCTTTTTACTACGGTCTGTGTGCAGGTGTGCGTTCTTTAGCTGGAATGGTTTGGGCAGTGCTTCCTATGCAGTAGCAGAAGGGATCTTCCTTCTCTAGTCAGTCGCTCAGTTCTGCTTGTTTAAGAAAGGAGGTCTCAGGAAAATATTGGCTGTCACCTGCAAGCAGAGCCAAGAATATGTGTTATTTTTAAAGCAACAAAACTGGTGGAGCCAAGAGTCATTGGTTTTGATGAAAAAAAAAACTGCTGAAAAAAAAGCTAAATACTACTACGTAGTGTGAAACTGCAAAAACATGTTAACAAACAGTGAATGCAAACTACTAAAATGGATAAAATTGATTCTTCCTAGTGTCTGGGAGAATATATCTTGTGGTGAATTTCATCTAACCCTGTACCTTGTGGTGTTTTGTTTTTTGCTCCCCATTCTGTAGCTTATCTACATTGCTTGCTCGTATGCCACTGTATATCTGATCTACATGAAATTTAAGGCTACTTATGATGGAAACCATGATACATTCAGAGTGGAGTTTTTGGTAGTTCCTGTTGGTGGGCTCTCATTTCTTGTCAATCATGACTTCTCTCCTCTGGAGGTGAGCTGGTTGTAAGAGTGTGTGTGGGGCAGGGGGGAGGTGCTTTACATTTTTGTGGCTAAAATACATAGAGCATGAAGAAAAATATTGCTAGACTAAGTGAGAAGAATTTCTAAAATGTATATGTAGTAGATTTGTGCTAATCGTATTATGCATGTTCTTGGTGTAGACTTGAAGATTTAAGGTACCTAAAGAGACTTATTGTCAACATTGAGTATTAATCAGAGTATCTTTTCCCAGTACATCTTCATTGTTGTATTAATTTGGTAGTATCATTCCTTTTATGTTTGATAAAGAAATGTGTTAGAACAATAGCAGTTCATGAGTAGCTGATGCCACCATCTGGTGAAAACAAAAGAAATTATAATCTTTTTTGCATTTTGTATTGTATTATTATAGACTAGAGTATTTGAAGGAGCTATTCTTTATTTGTAATGCAGCTATGTTTTTTCCTGTCAAAATGATCTGAAAAAATGTAGTTACAGAGAGTTCCAAAAGGTAAGTTTTCCACAAACCAGAAAATAACTTTATGCATTTACTTTGAGGAGACTGAACTGCATTTTTCTATTCATTCAAGTTAGATTATTTTATTAAAGAATGCAGGAATTTTGAGTACAAAACTTAGATATATTGCTTTAAATTTTGTCCTATGTTAAATCATGCTTTATATTTGTTGATTTAAAAAAAAAAAAAATGGAACATGGAAAAAGGGCTTTGTTTTCCATGCACCTTTTTCACAGCACCAAATCTGAGCTGTATTTCATTCAAGGAATGTGCCTTAAGATTTGTCATCAGTAAATCCACATCTACAAGCTTACTAAGCAGCTGGTTTTGAGAGTCTCTTGTCTGGGAAGAGTTCATGGTATCCCAGGGTTATGTCAAAATTATGAATTTTGACAAATTTTCTTTGGTATAGGAAAACCCAAGTGATCATTTCATAAAGTCGTTAGGGTCTGTAAAGCAAGTCATATATATTCCTTGTTTCACTTATCAGTAGGATACTTGATTGTTTGTTTTCCCCTCTCAGATCTTGTGGACCTTCTCCATCTATCTTGAATCGGTTGCTATTCTCCCTCAACTTTTTATGATCAGCAAAACTGGGGAAGCAGAGACCATCACTACTCACTATCTTTTCTTCTTGGGTCTGTACCGTGCCTTGTACTTGGTCAACTGGATTTGGCGCTACTATTTTGAGGGATTTTTTGACCTCATAGCTGTTGTTGCTGGTGTGGTCCAGACCATTCTTTACTGTGACTTCTTCTATTTGTATGTTACAAAAGGTAAGTAGTGCAATAACTTGCAGCTTCACGTTGGGGAATGTAGCCACTAGCACATTCATGGGGATCTGTTCTGTAAATATGGCTTGCTGTTAATTCTCTGTGAGAGTTATCGCTATAATCTCATCAATAGATTTAACAAGTATATTTCCTGCTAATCTGGGGGCTTCTGACTTCTGAGGATTGTTCTGAGTGTGGGTGGTATTGTGTTTAAATGTTCCGATGGGCTTCATTGACACAGTTAACAGCAGTGTGGCTAGATACATGTTGCAGTTCAACAAACACGTTCTTCATGCCTCCCCTGACAGTGTTCAGGTTACTGCTGATTCAGCACTTAAAACACTGCAAGGAAGATTTTTTTTTAACTCTTGTAAGAGTCTAGAGGATGGTGGATGTTTCTGTATCTGCCAAGTGTAAACACACTCATTTCTGCTTGGTCCAGTGGTATTTCTGCCCGTCTTTGCATACCAGCGTCCATCATATAACCACAGAGATACATGGCTGGATTATTTTAGTCATAGCTCTAAGAAACCATGGCCACAGCCCGGTGTGTGCTATGACATTTTGGATTCTAAGGGTGCCACAAGAGGGCAGGATTAGAACAGTTTATTTCAGCCTAGTTTTATTTGCCAAAAGCAGAGAGAGGTAAGCTTGGAAAGACCAAGGACATTCCTTGTAATAAAGTTACAAAATTTTGGTAAGTTCTAGTCCCTTTGGGATTTTACCAGTTGTGTGCTTTTCCTAGCCAACATCAGTGTTGCTAATTTTTTCTTTCTGTTTTTCCTCACAGTACTCAAGGGAAAGAAGCTCAGTTTGCCAGCGTAAGTGCCAAAAAAACCATCACCAGCATCTGTCCTTTTGGATGCTTGGACAGAACAATCCTTATCCCAAGCAAAGGTGAAGATGCTTGAGACAGAAAGTTGGATACACAGCTGTTTATAGTGCAGGTAGTCATCAGCAACTCTCTAAGAACAGAGGAAAAACAACCAGCAGATTTCTGTTTGATGCATCTTGCCTTTATCTTTTTTATTACTATGTATAAAGATTTTTTACATAAAGAAACGTATACTGTATTAGTAAATTCAGTGTATAGTTTCAATTGGAATAGTTCCAAAAGTGAGATTTTTGAGATTGTTAATGACCAGGAACAAGTGCAAACTTCTTTTTGTTTGTTTTAATTTTCAAGAATTTCTTTGAAATGGCTTTTTTTTTCAGTGCACAAATGTGTGCATTCCTGATGGATGGTAGTCATCTATTCTTTCCCTTTTGATTCAATTTTCATTCCACTATATTTATTTTTTTTCCAAAAGGTGAATATATGTCAGCTTAAATCTGAAACCACCAATGTTTGATGTGATGTGCTGGTGCTCAGTCTTTGTGCCCTCTGCTGACATGGAGTTCCTTGTTTAAAATGTGTGTCCATGCCAGAAGGGGAACAGTCACACTTCTTTACCTGTTGCCCTTCTAAAAGGGGCTGATGGCAGGAGGACAGAAAGGAAATCGCTGTTGTGGCCACAAGGATGTGCCCTGTCCTGTGTTGCCGTGGTATTTGGGGAGGTAATCCCAATAATAAAAGCACTTGATAGTGCAGGTCGTGACTGAGAGTTATGGTTATGCTGTTTAATGGCAAATGTTTGTAAGTGTTCTTCGTTCAGGAACAGAAGGTTAAATATCTTGGACGTACGGCCGTGCTTTATCACTGCAGCTGTAGGAATGGGAGATCGTAAGTTGTTGTCTGTAGATGATCATTTAAAATAATGTCTACACTTTCTTTTTAATGCTTTATAAGCAACATCCATGTTCAGCTTCAAGTGGTTTTTGATGTCACTTTTGGATAATATTTTTTATAAACTTTTCAAAATCAGCAGCACCAGTTACCATTCTTTGTCCTTTAAATGATTCCTTTTTTTTTTTTTTTTTTTTTTACTGAGCTGTTGCATGATTTATCCTGTGTTACCATCCTCAATAAACATTTTACGAAATGGTGGAAGCGGCATTTCCATTTAATTGAGGGGTCTCTTGTCAGCGTGAAGCGGGAGGCCGCTTAAGGCCGTCGGTAACGGCTGGTGAGGGGCGGGCGTCGCCCTGCGCATGCGCCCGGGCGGCTGGGCAGGGCGGGGCTCCCGGCGCGTGGGGCGGGAAGTTTCGCGCATGCGCCCGTCACTCCGACGCCGGGGCCGTGGAGGGCGCGTGCGCGCGTGCCTCAGGGCGGTGGGGGGCGTGGTGCTTGCGTCATGGCGCTGCGCTGCCGTGACGTAGCCACCTGCTCCGCGGTGTCGCGGGGGGCGCGCCGGGG
>NW_010577219.1:14355-41366 GCF_000705375.1 Tinamus guttatus | reverse complement strand
GGCGTCTCCCTCAGCCCTGGCCGGTCCCCGCGTGAGGAGACGGCCCCAGGGAGCGCCGCTCCCCTTCCCTGCCGGCACCGTCAGCGCTTGGCGAGGGCCCTAACGGTGCGGGGCTCCGAGCCGGGCTTTTAGCGGCGGGAAGCGCCGTTAAAACAGTCAGGCGGAGACACCTTCCTGTAGACCAGGCTCTGGGATCCCTGGAAATAGATAGCACCAGGAGCTAATCTGTCTAGTCCGACTTCGTTGTCATTATTGCTGTGTATTCTTCTAGTCTGAACTCTGACATTCATTGCTTATGAATTCCCTGCTAATTTCTGTAGAATACTTTCATCAAGATAAAGACTCGTTATTAAATGATTCCTTCGTAGTGTTTTTTTTTTTTTTTTTTCCTAGCAGTGACTTTTGTTATCCTGTTTTCTTGTAGGTGGATTGGAATTCTTGTTCTTTACACAGTCCACAAAGGGCAGTTTGACTGTGCCGGAGGAGGCTTATTGCACAGCTACTTGCTTGTCCTCCTGGTTCTCCTGGCTGCCATAATATGTGCATTGTCTGCTATTGTATGCATCAGTATGCGAGGTACATGCTTAAAGCATACCTAGTATTCTGCATTTATATAGGAGAATTATAATGTATAGGATTTTTTAAAATCTACAGTTGATATTTAAAAAGCAAAAACATGCAGAAAGTTCAAGTGCTTTAGCAGTAGTCAAGCCTAAGACACTATTTGTCATCATTAATTTGTTTTAATAGTATTAACTCTGATTAATGTTATTGCTGCCTGCACATGAGTACATGCAGATATAATAAGCAGAGCTAATAGTTTAATATGGCTGACAAAGATGTAGTTATTGCCATCAGAGCATCTTGAAAATTTCTTCCTCTACACCCACTATTTAATTATGACCTGGGTTGGAACACTGTATGTAGTGTTTCTGACAGGCTTTTAGGGGAATTTATCCATCTTTCCTATGAAATTTCTTGCAAACTTCGCCTTGCGTAGGCAGATGTAGCCCTATCATATAACATCTGGTCATTTGTAAATTACTTCATTTTGAGATAACAAAATGCCTTCTCTATCATTTCTTTATTGATGTATTTCTTTCCTGATGAGGGGTCTCTTCATCTGCTAGAATTATTAAGTGTACTGCTCAGAATATTAATCTACAATATTTATGTGGTTTGGGAAATTGTACATTTCTACTATCCTCACAATTTCTAATACGTTGATTCTCATCACACACTGTAAATAGGAAATTATTTAAAATAATTAAATGGAAAGAAGGATAAAGAATGCATGAAGAGAAGTTATGACAGAGCAGAGATGTGAAAGACAATCCTAGGCTTGAATCAAATGAATGATTTTCCTACAGTTTCCAGAAGAACAAAAGAAAGAGCGGACAAGTTAGGCAGTTTTCTAATATCAGATATGTCGTGGTGAGAGATATAACTGTAAATAACAAGGAGGAAGGAGCTTTGCTCGGTGTAGAAGTAATTTTAGAGTTATATAACTAAGAAATGAAAGAATTTTGAGACTCAAGTTTCCAAGAAAACCATCAATGAGGTGTTTTGGACTATGATTATAATGTGTTGTGTTTTTGCTAGCAGTGGTTCTTGCAGCACCCCTTGCACTGTCCTGACACGAGCGTTACGGTGCCAAGGGACAGCTTGGATGGAGAACTGGGTTGTAGTGCAGGGAGAGGGAAGTTTTGGGTGGGTTAATTGGTTGGTTTTCATAGGAACCACAGTTCATCCCAGCTGCTGGCACAAGCAGCTGGGCTGCTGCTGCTTGGGAATGGGAATGGCAGCTACTGGCTCGGGGGCCTCTTAAAGAGCGTTGCCACTGGGTGTGCACCACACCTTGACATGTGCAGAGTGATTCCCAGAGTTAATGGTTTTGTGCCGCTGCATTTCGAACCTTTGCAAGTTATGCTGCCTACACATGCTGCGCATACACACCCCACTGCCTTTGTTATTGTGTGATCAACAGACTGGTTTAAGAAGCTAAGCTGGCCATAAAAACACACCCTTTTTATTGCCTAAGAGTACTAAGAAAATGGTTGTCAGTGAGTTAACAGCACAGAAAGTTTTGTTTCTGGAAATAGTCCTGCATGCTTTTTCTCCTGAATAGAAAGTGAAAGTACCCTAAGTCATGTGAATGAATTAATTTATTATTTAGTGCCTCAAGTGAGTGAATAGAACTTTAGTACTTGTAGGGCTGCAAAGCAGCATCTCTAAAATTACAGCTGACCAAAGTTTTAATTGCTTCACAATATCTTTTGCATTGGTATGTATTTTGCACTGCTCTTATATTGGGTGACTAGTTTTGTCCGTAATTCTTGGTAGCTAACTATTAACTCCTATAAAGCATTTAGAAATGTCTGGGATGATATTCAGCCCAATTTTGGTGACTTTGGCAATGAACAAAACCAGCAGTATTCCCAGTGCTTCAAATACGTGTTTTTGTTTTCTTTTAACCACTTAAATACAGACTTCGTTCATCTCCACAAAATCCTTTCTGTAGAATACTTCTGTCTTTCCAAAAATTGAAACATATCTGGCTTTAAAATGATCACGTAGAGCAGGAGAGTGGATAACCGGAGAGTGGAGAGCTGAAATAAAGATATGATTGTCATTGTGTACCCTCCCAAGCAATAAACCATGTTGGGGATTAAACTCTGAGTTCAGGGCAATTAGTCATATAAAATCCTGCTTTGCTGTCCTTACCTAGCTGAAATTTAATTTCTTGTTTGTATATATTGTTAATAGGTGGTCAGGCTTACTGAGCAGAAAAAGAAAACAATCTTTTTTTTTTTAGATACAGCTCAAATGAATTGGAAAAAAAAAAAAAAAAAGGTCTGATGACAGTTAATGTTTTTTTAAATATAAGAATATATCACTTAATAGATAGGACTATCCTGAAATCCTAGACTGAAGTGATGGACATGAGAAGAAAAATGCTTTTGATTTTGTTTGTAGTAAATAGATAGCGGCTGGCAGTAAAACTCATGCGCTTGCAGTAAAACTCATAAGGAAGATTAGGTGAGACAGCAGTCCAGCTTGCAGCTTTGCCTACTGGTGGGCACAGCACTGTCTCAAATTCACTGCACTTACTGAAGAGTGTCTCTTACTGGAGAGTGACAGTGGGAATTAGTGAAGCAGATCGAAAGAATCATTGCTCTAAACCATTGAGTTTTTTTCAGCTTTAGTGATAACTTTCCATTAAAGTTTAAAGAATTTTTATTTTTGATTAAATTTTCTCAAAATGCTCGAAAGACTCATGCACTTTTGTAGGATTTTTTTTTTGAATTCCTGTATTATTATTCTTTTAATTTCAGGAACGATTTCTAATCCAGGCCCAAGAAAATCTCTTCCCAAGCTACTCTATACACGCCTACTTCTCTACTTGCCTGAATTCATCTGGGCTGTTGTAGGAGCTGTATGGGTGTCAGACAGCAGTGTGCACTGCGAGAAGACTGTGATGAGTGTCATATTTGGGACAGTCGTTGCAAGGTAACAGTGGTATGCAGTTTTTTTTAATGTATTCGTTTATGACTTTCTTGGCAGTTAAGGACTTTGATATTTCTTTTAAATTATTTTGACTTTTCATAGAAAGGCTTTATAGTAAATGGAGAAAAAATCTATACAACTAGAATAAATTGATATCCTTCCCTAAACAGGTTTGAGCTTCCTGACTTACAGACTACATGCATAATAGGGTGAAAGATAAGAAGATGAGGAAAAGAAAGGATAAGAAAAATAGATTGGAATGTGGAAGTGTACCAAATGGGAAGAGTGACTAGATCACTGGAAAATTTAGCTGATATTTTCAAGGTGCAAGGCTATGATTTTGAGTTTAGTGCCCCATGTGGAGTGAGCTAACAGTGTTGTTGTTATGCCCTTTACAGAGTTTCACACCTAAGTCTGTTTGCTGTCTCTCGAGATCAATAATTGCATTGCCCTGCCTGTTTCAGAAGTATCTGCTTTTGTAGCCTTTTCCTCCCACTTCCTTCTGTTTTGCAGCTGGATTATCATTGTCTTTACCATCATCGGAGTTATAATCGTCTTTGATCCACTTGGAGGAAAAAAGACAGTTTACCTCACTGATGGTGTCTGTCGGAACCTGGAAAGCAGTCAATCAGGGCAGTTGCTGTACAATGTGAAGAGCACTGCTACCAGAGTCTGGGAAAAAAGAATCAGGTTATTGTGTTGTTGCATTGTGCAAGATGATGACCATCGAGTGGCTTTTACAAGTATTGCAGAGCTTTTCCGTGCCTACTTTTCAGTAAGTTAGAAAGCTTTTTTTATATGTTCTTTTCTGCTTTTGGCTAACACTGAATTTTCAAATGCTGAAACACATGCACATATGTGTTTGTTCAGCAAACGTTCACTATTACCTTCTGCTTTAATACTGGGATTCGAACAAGCCAATTTCAAAATTAAAGGTGGTTCTCTTATAACACCCTAATTTTTCCTTCCCTTTTAAAAATTTTCTCTCCCTTCACAAGCATGAAGGGCCATGAGAAAACAGCATTGCTTCTTAGGGGATTGTCAGGAAATGAGGGTAAGGTTTTTTTTTTTTTTTCCTCAATATGTGAAGACACAGAAGCTTTTCCTACTGACTTTGAGTAGAGATTTGTACCAGTAGCAAAGAATCTGGTGGGTTTCTAGCTTTTGGAAAAACAAAACAAAATAGCAGTAAAATGTTAAGGCAGTTTTCTGGTTCTGATCAAGTACCAGACTCCTGTGTGAACATGTAGGAAATTGCTTTAAGGAAACTCTAGAAAACCTGTACCTAATTGAAGACTGAGTGATGTTGGTTTAACTTAAATCTGTCAACTACTGCTTGGGCAACCAAAGTTCTGTGTTGACACTGAGATCTGTTCATGGCTTCCAAACTGGAAGTTCTTGTTTATTAAACGGTGTGTGTGCGTGCTAATTTACAGCTTCTGCCTACTCAATGGTTTGTAGGATAAAGGGAGTCAGTCTTATGGGGAGATGGTTGACCCAGATAGTTGAATAAAAGCCCTTCAGCCCTCTTCTGTGTGAAATCCTTTTAATAGTTCTCTATATTTAAGGAATAATAATAAGCTATGTTTATATAGAGGATTTAAGAGCGTTTAACCTGGAGGTGTAAAACATTTGTAAGTTGTGTCTGGATCATTATTTGCTATATGACTGGGCAGGCTCATTGAAGGATTTTTTTGGCCTGTGTGATGAAATTCCTGTGTAGAGTTGTCATCAGTCTTATTTGCAGAGAGCATTCTGTGGGTACAAAGGGGTGATTTAGACAGTGATGTTACTTGTTTCTCTAACACACATTGTCTTCTGAGTGACATATATTTATATAAACTGAAAAAAAACCAATCTTTCTAGAATTCCTTGTGCATTTTCTTATGAGATGATCTTGCTGTGTTGTCTTTTTTTTAAGCACTCTCTCATTTCTTTTTATAGGACACTGACCTGGTGCCAAGTGATATAGCAGCAGGTTTGACTCTGCTCCATCAAGAGCAAGACAAAATGGAAAGTTGCCCTAAAGAACCTGAAGAAGTCCTGTGTCATTCTCCATCATCTCCTGTGGTAAGATAGGAGTGTTACAGCCTCTGGCACATCTCCTCTAGGAGAGGGTATTGGATCTAGTTGAAATGTAGTTCTTTGTACAAATGCTTTTTTTGACAAAATTAAACACTTATAAAAAATAACAATTTAAGTTATGAATAAATAAAGTAAAAACATGTTGATGAGCGTGCACACAATGCATATGTCTCCTTTTGCAGAAGTACAGTTTAAAGGGGGAATAATAGAAATTGATAATGAATCCAAATTGACACATGTTTTGAAGAGGTTAATAGCAGGATTTTTCAAGGATGCCTAATTTATGTTCTGACAATACTGATCTGCAAAAGAAATTTTAGGTCACTTAGCTCTTTGAAGATTCTCACTCTCAGTGAGTATTCATCTATGTATGAATGGGAAATCAAGTTCAAATAGGAACAATTTAGGTCTTTAGATCATTGTTGAAGAGATAGGAAAGAAGGGGAACAGAGAGAAAAATATATTTGGTCCTATTACAAATAACTGAAAAGCTAGTCTTTAGTATTCTGGTCTGTTTAATTTTTAATGTTTGCTGCAAATATCCAGACAAGATAATAAGCAAAAATAGCAGCTTTTAAGTGTTTGCAAATGAAGGGTTGCAGTTTGCTAATTGATCTTTGCTCATCTCCTGTGTTAGAATGTCTTTTGTAAGTTATTTTATCTTCTGTTGTTCTGTATTCCACAAAAGTATTTAATGCTACTTCAACCAGAGCATCCAGTAAACACACATTTTTATGGACTTCCTTTTACATTCCTGTTTTGATCAGCCATTCCTTTAAAATCCCTAAGTAATTTGTTTTTCAGTACTGATTGAATCGGTGCACAAATATCAGAAAAAATAATGTAATGAGAGCTTTTCAGGATTCTTGAATTCTGCTGATATGTAAATAAGCTTTTTTTTTTTTCCCTGGAATATGATGGGCTATTCTTAGTGCATCTTTAACCTTGAGGTTTTCCTCTTGGATAGCGTTTACTTCAACAAGCCTTAATTTCCAGCAATCTGCATTTGGATTTTATTGTGGGCCTACCTTACACATCTTTCTTCCTCTCTGTCCTTTCTCTTTCCCATGTCCTCTCAGACTGATGATTTGGATATTGAACTGGAGAACGCTGCTCACTACATGCACTTTGCTGCAGCTGCCTATGGCTGGCCCTACTACATCTACACCAACCCCTTCACTGCGCTCTGCAAGCTCAATGCTGACTGGTAGGTTGGATCATGAGCTTAAAAATGCAGCAGTTCCTTTTACTTTGCAAGTGTCAGTACAAGTAAATAGTTTCAATAACTATATTTTTGTTTTAATAAATTGTGTCACTCAGTATATGAGCAGCAGGTAGAGTTGTCTTCCACAGACACAGTAGAAACAAAATTTCACTGCCTCTCCCACGGATTAGCTTTTGTCTCTAAGAAAAGTTTGCAGATGAGGTAGAGAAGCCATTTGCACTTCACTCAGCCTGAACCAGTAAGATTCATTCAGTAAAGTGCTGAGAAGAATTTGAATGAAACCAAACAGTTTTAAAATGAGGCTTTTGGTGAAAACTATTGGCAGTTCTCTAGCTTAAAGGAACTGGGAAGAGTTTTGTGTTGCCCCAGCCTCCATTTTCTTCCCTTTTCCTCATCCAGCTCCCCCAACCTTTGGAGTCAACATTCTCTCAAAAGAATGTTTACAGTCTATATGGAAATACACATAATTCTGCCTAAGATTACCATGTATTTAGTGACCACCTAACTCTGTGACTGTAACCATGATTTTTTTTTCTAAATTGGTAACATGAAATTACTTAACCTACTCAAGAGTTAATGACTTGGAAAAGCTTAAATTTCACATAATGCAATAGATAAAACATTAAATAAGGCTGCCATACTGAATTTGTTTTTAATTTCTTTTGTACTTGTTTGTATTTTCTATGATTGGGCTCTAGTCCTAATATTTTTTTTGCTTTTTGCCTTGTTTGCCCTGTTGATAGTCCTGTAAAAGGTGTATTGGCTAGTCCCTGATCTGAAAATGTAGGGTGTATTCTTCAGACAAAATCAGCTTTGTGGGCAGAGGTGACATCTTGTATCACTACTAGTAAGTTTCCAAGAAATCAGATGAGCCTTTGATTCCTAGTTGAAATCCTTCTGCAAATGTAACTGAGTTTTATTCATGAAAGGAGACCTACAAAATTTGAACATGAAAGTTTTTCTCTTCTGTGTTTGTTAGTTGCGGAAATAGACCAACAGATTCTGATATAACTGGCAGTGATCGTCATAACTTTCACTTTGGATCCATCCTAAAAATAACAGGACTGCAGTACAGAGACTTCATTCATATCAGTTTTCATAACAAGGTAAACAATGTGGACAGGCACTCAACAAAAAAATCTTAGTGATTAATTCAGTGAGAGCAAGGGGTGAAGTTTCTAGTTTGCATCCACTGTTTATAAGTGAAAGATGCAAAAGAAAGCAAAACCAAAAAAAAAAAAAGAAAACAGCCCCCCAAACATCCATTCTTCAGTTCTGATATTTTTTCAGTCTAAAGAAACAGTCACAAACCCATTGACAAGAGATCTGTCTCAGTATTGCAATGAGAGCACTTAACAACAAGCTGAGAAAATAAGCCAGATTCTTTCCATTATACAATAAGTAGAGCTCCGTAAGACAACTTTCAATGGTCAGAACAAATGTAAAAACCCAGTGTCTTTACTGAATGCTTTTTTTCCCTCCAGATCTATGAGATTCCATTTTTTGTTGCTTTGGATCACAAAAAAGAAGCAATTGTGGTTGCAGTGAGAGGAACTTTGTCTTTCGAGGTATCATCCACCTGATGTGTAACTGGCTCTATAGAAATGGGTAAACTCCTAGTATCCAGAGGAAACTGTTTTATTGAAAAACAACAGATTCTTGGGTGGGAGTCCTCCAGGCCCCTGTGTCCTTGGATGGATATTATTCCCTGTGCCATGGGAAGAGACTGGTGAAGGGAGGGCAGTGATTGATTTCTGCTTTGCTGTGAGGGGGGTGCATTTATCATGTGTGTTTGCAGCTTGGCAAGAGCTGCTGAAATCAGACTCATTTGCTGTATTATAGTGGCTTCAGTGGTGTATTACAGTAGGCCATATTTTGTTGCTTGAAAACTTGAAACTCCAAGTGATGCTGTCTATATGACAGTGTTAAGTATAGTGGGACCCATGAGCACCTGCTGAGAGGTCTGGTCAAAAATCTGTCTTGTTTACAGGACATTCTCACCGATCTGTCAGCAGACTGTGAAGACTTGACACTGGAGGATGTTCTGGAAAATGGCTTTGTGCATAAGGTGCGTGCTGTCCCTAGCATCCAGAATCCATCCGTGCAGTAAGAAACCTGATTTAACTTTGAGGCTAAGAAGGAAGAGTATTTTTGCAAGATGAGTTGCACAAAATATTTCAGTCAGCTCGATATATCAAATACTAGCTCTGACACTGCAAAGTAGAAGATGTAGTCCTGCTGCCTGGCTCCATGTCCATATTAAATATTCCAAAGGATTTTTAGCAGTTAAGTACAAAATCCCTTGGTTTTACCTAGACCTCTGTTGGGAGAATGTTAAAGTAAAAGATCATTTCTGCAAAAAAGAAAAAAGTTGTTTTATAGTATCATTGTATTTAAAGTATACATGTGTCACTTCAGATCACACAGGATTCTGTTTTCTAACTTAAAATGTTGTCTCCTAGGGAATAACTCAAGCTGCAAATTACATCTATCAAAAGCTAATAAATGATGGAATTTTAAACCAGGCTTTCACAATTGCTCCAGTAAGCTACCTCCTAAATTATTTCTTTTGCTAGTACAATTATCCAAAGCTTTTCCAGTGTCTACGTTTCAGTCTTTTCTCTCTGTCTCCAGGAATACAAACTTGTGATAGTTGGTCACAGCTTAGGCTGTTATGCGTTTTCTCCTCCAGGAGGACTTTTAAGGTAAATATGATACTTCTGTTATTTGTTTCCATGTCTAAGATGCAAAAATCATGAAGATAGTTTGTTGACAAACACATCAGATGGTAACTGTGCAGTAATCACACTGATTAGATTGGCAGTTGTTTTGATGTAAGCCTGTTCAGTTATTTGCTTTTTTTTTTGGCGTGGCGCGCACACACGGACACACACGCACACACAAAATGTTGTGCTTTATGTTAACTCTAAAGTTTGGCTTTTTAGCGAACTTGAATGTTTTCAGACTGTGTTTATAAGTTCTCCACCAAAACTGGATTTGCTCCAGCTTGAGTTACAATCAAATTCCACAGGAAATATTAAAGAATGGAATATTGTAGTGAGTTCTGCTAGATAATATAATCAGAGTTTCAAATAAACGTTTCAGAAACCAAATGCTCATATGACTAAGCTACCTCGGCCTATTTGACATCTGCATATATGAGAGACCATTATAATCAGCACTGAAATTGCTGTCCTCTGTAGCAAGTTGCCCTGAAAGCCTGCAAAAGAACTGAAAACATTTTTTTATGATCATCATCATTTTATAAAAATATAGGTTAAGATATGTGTATATTTTTAGTCTGTATAAAATATGTCTTTTTTTTAAGCAAATCACTTGCAGATTACACTAAGCACTTCATTGTGTCAGTCATTGTTGGAAAGGACCTTGTTGCAAGGTAAGATAGAAGTATTTTTAGATTGTTCTTTCAGAGATAAGTTAAATAGATGGCAGCTTTAAGAGGCTTTACTTTGTTTTATGTGTGTTTGAACAGGTTAAGTATGCCCAACATGGAAGACTTAAAGAGGAGAATAGTGAGAATTGTGGCAAACTGTAACAGGCCCAAGGTAACTATTTGCAAGGGTTAACAGTGGAATTGTCAGCTGGGTTAAGCCCAGGTTTAGTGATGTGGCAATTGGCGTGTGTATTTTTGCTCTCAATGAATGGAATTGTAGAAGTGTGTTTAATTCAGTGACAGTGGTGTTAGTCTTCTAGAAGGCTGCCGTGCTGGCAGTGAAGATTTTGCAAGACTGGGAGATATTAGTGCACAACATTGAAGAATTGAAATGATCTGTTTGCTAGTTCTGCTCTTAAAGGAAACTATTCAAAAATAAATAAAATAAAACAGTTCAAATGATGAAAAATCAATAGGATTACTTCTTTCATTAATAATCATTTAGTATCAATAAGCTAATAGTGGTTTTATTTAAATTTAACCTTTAGTATTCATTTGAAAAACAAATGTTTCTCAGTTCTGGTGTTGAATTGCCTGCCTCTTGTTTTTGCCATTCTAGAGCAGTGTGTTGTCAAGCAAGATGTTGCTGGAGTTACAGTTACACTCGGTTTAAAGATTTAAGCTGTTGTCTCTGAATATTGAAACCCAATCTGCTGTACCAAGATTTCTGTGTAGTCTGGGGATCAGCAGCCTATAGAGGGCACTGGTGACCCTGTAAAATAGAATGAGGTGATTGACAGTTAGAAGTTACAGACACAGAAAACCTTGAATCTGGGCAGCAGAACCTGCACGCCATGATTTAGCTGCTCAAGATGGCCATGTTTTCCTTAGCCTAACTGGTGGGTTGGGTTACTTGTTGGTGAGATATGTGTTGCTGTGCGGAAAGGTGAAATGGGGAGTATGTGCACAGTCATCTTTAGTCTTTAACTGTACCCTCAGATGGTGTGAATGCAGGCACACAATTAGAATAAATGGAGTTGAAGAGATCCAAACTTTAATTTGCCTGTTTTTCTTCCTGAATTCAGTACCAGATTCTGTTGCGTGGGTGTTGGTACGAGGTGTTTGGAGGAGATCCAGATAATTTCCCAACTGAACTGGATGGTAGAAACCAAGACCTAACCCAGCCTCTTCTAGCTGAGGAGAGTTTAATGGTTCATCGGTCATCTTCATACAGTGCCCTTGAGGATGAATCACACTTAAATTCTCCACCTCAGTATCCTCGTCTGTATCTTCCTGGAAAGATTATCCATATTGTAGAAGAATCCAGCTCTAAGAGGTATGAGGGAATAACAAACAACATCATTGTCTTGTTTTCCTAAAATCTACCTCAGCTCGCTTCTCACTTTTGAAAGTGCATGTTTCCATTTCTGCCTGTCAGCTGTGTCTCTTACACCCACGTTTTGGTTCTTGCATGGCAAGCAGCTTTTCTCTGGCCTCCCTGCTGCTTTATGCTCAAGTCAGTGAAATTTGCGTGTGTGAGCTCAGCATGCTGCTCCGTGTGTGAGCGCAGCACGGTGTGTGAACTCGGCGTGCTGCTGTGTGTGTGTGTGTGTGCTCTGTGTGTGTGTGAGAGCTCAGCGTGCTGCTGTGTGTGAGAGCTCTGTGTGTGTGTTATTTCTTTCTTACAGTGTAACACAGGTTTTTAATCTCTCCTCCCTTCGTGTTCTGGAACGCTAACAGCATCTTTTCTGCAGCATTAAAAGCTAATGATGTTTCTTCCGGATGGGAAAAGGTTTTAATTTCTTCCCCACTAACACAGACTCCGCGGTTGTAGCGACCCACAGGAAAAAACACCCTCAGCTTGACACAGAGCAGCAGTTGAGACATGCTCTAAGCTTTCATTTTTTTTTTTTTTTCTTGTTCTTTTCAGGTTGTGCTCTTCAGATATTAAATACACTGCAAGTTGGTCAAAAGAAACAGTCTTCAGCAGCATTTTAATAAGCCCCAAGATGATAACAGACCACATGCCCGATGTTGTGCTCAAAGCGCTGAACAGTTTGGCTCAGGAACATGGTGCTTGTCTTTCTTGTCAAACACGAGACTTTAACACCAACATAGAATAACCATAATGCAAGAAAGAGGAGCTGCAATGTGTGGGGGTGTTTTTTTTTTTTTTTTTCTTTTTTTTTAATAATTATTTTAATGCAGGTTTCAGGACTTGTATTCCACACTGTGGGTAAGTGGATTTCAGTACTTCTTTTTCATACTGCCCAGAGCCGAGGGCAACGCTCCGATGGCTGGAGCGGCTGTTCCGCGTTGGTGCAGAAGCTGGAGGCACCGCACACGGGGGCAAGACCAGCGCCGCTGCGGACATGAGCGTCGCAGAGCACCCGGGAGGCTCCCTTGGCCCCTGCGTTGGGCAGCACTGTAAGAGGAGGGTGTGTTTTTTTTTTTTTTAAATCTTCCCAGTTTGCTTCGAGTAACGTCACGTCCCTGTGGCTCAGCAGCCCCTTCTGTAGGTGTGCAAAGCCCAGCCTGCTTTGCACGAGGTGCTGGAGTGAAGGCAGCAGCGCAGGGCGGGCACCAAGGCCTGCGGCAGCCCAGCCGGGGGTGGCAAAGGCACCGCGGTCCCGCTGCCCCCTGCCCAGGCACTGCCCATTGCACTGGTTTTCTTAGGGCTCTTGGTAGCAACCCTAGGGCGCTGCCTGGTGGGGGCAGCAGGGAGTGTTTCAGTGCTGCTTGCATGCACATGTGCAATATTCTTTATCTACCTGGCATTTGTACTGGTTGACCCATTGGACTGCTATTATTATTTTTAAACTAAACTCTTAACTACTTAGCATAGTTAAGGAGATGATCTTTTTTTTTTCCATGCCCTGTGCACATTGTTTCTCAGCATTAGTTCTAGCTGTGACCAATGAAAGCACCAATTTGTAATTCTGCCAAAAATAAAATCATGTGTATGGTTGTAGTTGCTTGCTTCTAGCATATGACTTCTGAACAAAAAATAATTTTAAAATCTCAAACTCCTTTCATATAAAAAATTAAAAATAATAAATGTGAGTGAAAGTAACTGAAAACGTTCATGCTGTGCTACAAAATAAAGTGCAGTCTTCACAACTTGTCTTACTGTGAGAGAAAAGGTGGCAGGTTGGAGTTGTGCAGCAGTGGAGTGAGTCAGGGCCACCACCCCAGAGGCAGCGGAGTTTTGATGTATGTGTCCATATAAACATATATATATAGCACCAATATTTTCACCATAGCTTTAAAATACTTAATTGTGAGGTAGTTTAAGTACAAACTACCCCACCACGGCACACCCACTTCACAACCCTTTAAACGACGCTATCGCGCTGCTGTTTGCACACACAGCAACGCGGCGCCGCGCTCTGCGCTGCCCGCGTGGGACAGCAGCGGCAGCCCCGTAGCAGCGCGGCCGGCGGCACGGAGCAGACGACACCAAACGCCACCGCCCTCGGCAGCGCCACGGAGCGAGACGGGCGCGCGGGCTCACAAACTCAAACACTACCACGCATTGATTCAAGGATTTATTAAGTCTTACATGCAAAACATACTGCTAATTGCATTAGCAAAAGATCAATGTAAAAACTTCACAATTTTGCAACTTTTAAGTTTTGCTTTAGTGGTTGAAAGGGTGTAGTTCAACATTGTATTCCTGCCAGTGTTTAGGATGTACAGAACATTAGCACTAGTTTACAGAACCTCACAGACCCAGGTTACCAGTACTCAGTCTAGGATGCACATGGAGGTGACAAAGACACTTGTCTGCATTAGTAATGTCAGTGGGGGGGATATCTGGCAAATAGTGATAATCGAGACGGTTCATAGTTTATAGAGGCCTAAAATATAAAGATACCTAAAACTTGTAAAGCTGCTTCACATGATTTTTACACCTAGTTAGTAGACTAAAAGCTCCTCAGAAAGCGTTTAACTTACTGGGCCAGAAATAACACGAAATAAGGATATGCTTGAACATTCTAATCTACAAAAAAGCAAAATTCTATCATGAGAAATGGTTTAAAATACAAGTTATATTGCTTAGTAAGAAGAAATTCTACAAGAAAAGCAATTACTAGGCAACGGTTGTGGGAATGTCTGGTTCAAAATTGTAACTAAATGAATGCCCTACTTGAAACTCGAAGGAATTTACTTATGAACATCAACCTCTTTTCCACTACTGCAGGTCTGGGAAAGCCTTCTCCAATTTTTATCCTGTAAGAAATGTCAATTCAGTTTGAACTACTTTGACGGTGTAGTGTAAAACTGATCTGTGCAGTGTCAAAAATACTGCCTGGCACTATCATCTGATGCAACCCAATGTTTCACTTGCACAATACAATGCTGTCAAAAGGAGCAGATACACTTCAGTAAGAATAGTTATTTATTTATTTTTAAATCACAGCAACAATAACTAGATTGCAACCAAGCCTTACCAATGATAAAGCATTTTACACTGTGACTCAAGGTTGTCAGTCATTGTCAATGATTTAGGTTCCATATACAACGCTAGGCAATGACTGCAGGCCGAGAAAACATCTGATAAAACACATTAGACTGCAGTGTTTTGCTAATTATACTGTACTGTTACTTACTGTGAAAAACTAGAAAGTGTTTTTGCATTTCCTAACACAAATTAGAGTCATCTTCAAGAAGAATCTTTAAAAAACAGTTTAGTGCTTAGTGTTCGTAGCACAACAATGCAACTTAGTTCAGCAGATAGTTTGGCAACA
Source organism: Tinamus guttatus (assembly GCF_000705375.1). The sequence goes on along the minus strand of NW_010577219.1, from coordinate 26,404 downwards.
CTTAATTAATTGAGCAAGAATAGGACTTTAAAAATAAGGCTTTACATAGGTTTGTCTTTTTAGGATTCTGCTTTTAGTAGAATGAAAAGTAACTTTCATACTTTAAACAAATGAAACCATGAAATTGTTGATTGGTTCAAAAAAATTTATGGAAGAGAACTAATTTATAACAGAAAAACTTGGCATTGGATGTGAGTGCTCCCTTGTTCGAGCAGAGCACAGGGTTCGCGGGGGGCATTACAGCAGCAGGCATTTTCTCTTCCTCTTCTTTACAGGAGGGGGGCACAGAACTGCTCGAATGGCTTCGTCAAACACTGTCTTGAGGCCTCGCTGCGTAAGTGCTGAGCATTCGAGGTATTTCACTGCACCTGGGGAGAGCAAAAGAGCCTGCAATGACACAGCTGTTTCCTGCAGTTAGAGAGCAGCACTTCTAGCCAACTCCCGAGCAAAAACCAGGCATCTGTTGTAATTAAGGTGCAACATCTTCCACAGATGCAATTTAGATCAAGCCAACAGCAACGCGGTTCCAGCCATACCAATCTCTTTCGCCATGGCGAGGCCTTGGGGGTAGGTGATGGGAGTCAGCTTCTTCTCCTTCAGTTTTTCAATCGTGTCTTTATCATCTCGGAGATCGAGCTTGGTGCCCACGAGGATGATGGGGGTGTTGGGGCAGTGGTGCCGCACCTCGGGATACCACTGCGGGAGAGAAGGCGCTGAGCGGCGCCACGCACCCACCCCGCACAGCGGCAGCGCGGGCCCTGCCGGGGCTGCGCTCAGCAAGGGCACAGAGCTGCACTGCGGGTTGGGAGGCATCGATATTTCCGCCTGCTACACGAGTTCACCTTATCAAAGGCTGCGCTTGTTTTGAAACCTGAATACCCCTGACCTGCTCCCCTCTTCGGTGCTGGAAGTCTCCAGCGCCCTGGGGTGCCCATGGGCACCAGAGGGCAACAGCAGCAGCCAGGTACCCAAATGCTGCTGAGTCCAGACACTGGGGGCCTCAGCATGAGCCTTACGTGTAATTTACAGAAGAGCACTGAGAAAAGTTACAAGATTTCCTGATTGTGGCCATAAGAGCCAATGATTTTTAATTGCGTTTGTCCTATCATTGAATCAAGGAGCGATTTGTACTTCCAGGTGCTGTAGGTTCCCTGAACTTTCAGAAATTTCTAGACTTAAATTTTGGCAGATGACTTTCTACCTTCTTAGACCACAATTCCCACTGCCAGAAATCACCCAGATTTTCCTGAAGTCACTGTAAAATAAGCACTTCAAAATAAAAGGATGCTACTTACCTTAGCACGGACATTTTCAAAGGAGGCAGGACTCACGAGGGAAAAGCAGATTAGGAACACGTCCTGCAAAACAAGGGTTGGGAGTCAGCGCCCCCGCGGGAAATCCCTTCCAAGCAGCTACAAGCAAAGGCGGGAAGAGAGGGGGAGTAGGTCACAATCACGTTCATAATCAGCTATTGCAGGGACCACCAAATAAACACTAGTGTAGTTGTACTGGTTGCTTTCTTCCCCTGAATGTTTGTGTGTATATATACACACACTTTTTTTTTTTTTTAAATGTCCAATGAATTTAAAAAAAAAATCCCTCCAAACATGAAAATAACCCCGTTCCTGTTCTCGCAAAGACTCCAGGCAATGGTGAGTCAGCAGACCAGCTGCCGAACCAGGCGTGCATGTTCTTTGCAGACCTCCGAGTGACTGAAGTCTTCAAACACGTAACATTAGCAAAGGAGAATACAAAGTGTAACCGCTACACCAGCTTCTGAAATAAGATTATGCTATTCCTAAAGTCACCTTAAATTGCAAAGGAAGAGTATGCAGTACAGAAAAAGACAACAAATTACTACGTAAAATGTTCTTCCTTTTCAGCAATACTTCTGTGTTACTTCCTGCAAGCCAATTTCCACTCATTAATTTTACTGCTACTGAATGTCTGTTTAAAGAGACTTCAGAATTTCTCTATAACCAAATTAGGACTGAGAACAGTATTAAAAACTTCAAGCATCTCCCTGGGTCCCTCCCTCCCTAAATTACAGGAGGCTACAAAGAGAAGAGGATCTCGAAGCGCTGGGGCTGGCGGGGACCCCCCGGCCCTGCTCAGATGGGGCCGCCTGGACGGGGCTGCCCTGGTCCGCGGCCGCCTCCCCGCGCGGGGCAGCCTGCCCAGGGCGCAGCCACCAGCAGCCAAACGCGTCGGCATCCAGCTCCCTGCGTCAAAAGGGCAGACACCGTTAGGGATCTGGTACCTCTTGCCTTCCAATCGAAAGGGAAAGGAAGATTATAAATGAGAGATGAGGCAAAATCACTTTTGTTTACAGTAACTGCTGTGAAAACGCATTTCAGAAAACGTTTCGTATTCTGAATGATTCTAGGCTTCAAGGTCACACGACCACAAGATGAATTTTCTACACCTGCTCAGCTGTAGCCCTGCCATACTACCCAGAACTTAATAAATGTCTCTGCCCCCCCAGCTTTCCCCAACCTACCTCTTTGTCCGTACCTATTCCAGTAACGAGTGTCAAAGAATCAGGCATTTCAGAGTGTTAGTTGATTGTGCTGCATTTCAAGGCATTTGGTTAGGTCAGCATCTGACATCTGCACTGCTAAGCACTTGCAACCCATTTGTTCATGCATCACCCCAACAAGTCTCCATAGCAGCATCCCAGAAGAAGAAAGATAAACAGTATCAAATACTGTGATACTATGGCCACTACTTCTCTTTTCCAATTCTGCAGGCCAGTGGTGATTTAAATTCTGCATATTACAGAGATTCTCTCCTTTGCTAACTCCAGAGATCAAAGATTTGGTGCGACTGTGAGCAATTATTTAAAGATTTCAGGTGCCTTGCACACTATCAATCTTAGTCGGTAAATAGGAAGAAAGGTTATTTTTTTAATGCAAGAAAAGTCTTGGTTTTAAAGCAACTCGTTTAATAGAGATGCAGTAATAGACTTCTCAAACACAATTAAATAGTTCCAAGAAAAGTTGTTTAAAAAATAGGGGCCAATTTATCACTATCATCAGCAAGACAAGACAACAGAACTTGGAACTGAAGTTTATTGAAAGCTTTACATACGGCAATAGGTTGATCTGTCAGACTGGAAGATATATTCTTACCATTGGTTCCTCCAACCTAATAACAGCATGAGACAAAGTTACTACTAGGATAGTCTTAAGGGGAAGCGTTCTCTCAATCACGAGTATTCACAACACGGCCCTTCTTCCGAGCAGACACTGCCCTGAGACCCAGGGCAACCGGCCACCTGCCTGCAGAAAGGCTCGGACGTCCCCAGGGCTGGGCGCGCTGCTGGCACCGGCCGGGGCGCCCCGCGGGAGCCGCCCCGCGCCAGGAGCGGCCCTTTGTGTCCTCGGACACGGGGTTACCCGCCTTCCTGCTCCAGCTTCCTCCCTGCCCCAGGGCTTTCTGAAAACCTGGGTGCCTTCAAATACATTTGAGAGAAGATATGGAGCGCCCCGATCTTTAATTAAAAAAAAAAAAAAAAATTTGGAGTCGGAAATCCTTTAGTTACATATGCTTGCACAGGAAGATTTTCCAAACAGTATGTTTAGCTAGAGCTGGAATGCTTTTCCAATACGTTAGAAAGTTGCATTATTTTACCAAACGAAAGACACATACGTTCTGTCAGGAGGGAAACTACATTCTCCCTTAACAATTCCACTTCTTTTCCCCCACTCTTGCTTGAGTCATCTTCCAGTTTACCTTTTCTACTCTGTGACACCTTTTTTAATAAAATTTTTAAGCAAACCTAAATTCTTCCTATAGATCCGTGAAACATTAAACAGATAAAAGCTACAGGTGGCTGCTGTTCCTCTTCTTAAGGCAGGCAGGCTATTCCTGGCATTTTGCAAGCCCTGTCTACAACTGGCAAAGTTGTAAAATTTTCTGGTCTTGTAACTGAGAAGAAACTCTCATGGCTAAAGCTAATGAGCACTTAATTAATAGTAAATAAAGTCAGCTTACTAAAAAAAAAAATCAGGAAAAAAACATTAGATGGATTTACATAATTCAAGACAGCAATCATACTATAGAATAGCTAGAAAAATTCTGCATTTCACATTATTAGCAGAGAATATATATAGCTGGCAGTTTACAATAGTAATCAATGTCACAAAAGCTTCAGGTTTTCACCTTTTTTTAAATAAGGGACAATTCTGCCAGATAAAAACTTTGCCCTAAAGAATACTCGACAAAGTATCTTTGGAAGAGTCATCTCTATAAAAATTAACTAAGTTATAGTTAAGGTTGCACTGAAAAGAAGAGAGCAAATTTCTTCAGCATTCTCCTTCCTAGAGGGAAGTCAGGACTTGAAGAGCTGCAACTCTGGGGCCAAAAGTACAGCTGTATAGCACAAACTGAAGCAATGAGATAGCCACAGGCTTAAGGACATTTGAAAGCTCTGTCACAGCCTCTGTCAATACCAATATTTTTCCTTTAAGCTTTCTCTTTCACATTTAATACATCCTAAAACCAGAGACTAACTGGAATCAAGTGCTTAGCAGTGACAGTGTCAGGTTGCATCCAAACAAGCCTAAAAACAAAAACAAATCCTGTCTTTGGCAGACACTCTAACCTTAAAAAAAAAAAAAATGGATTTGTTGATGACTATTCACCAAGTTTGTTATTTTTAGCTGGGTATTGCAGTTAACTCTGAGGCTGCAACCACAAAAGCCACATGTGTCATGGTGCACAAACGCACACGGATGCAAGTTCTAACATTTGTACATGGCAGCTGCGGTATTTGGGATAGAGAAGGTACTTTGCAAAAGGTCACTGTTACTATCCCATATCTACATGCAAGAGTGTTAGTCTTATCAGTGTTCAAAATAACTTGTATGTCAGAAAGCTGTGCCTTTTCTCAAATTTCACCCTGTGGTTCTTACTGTTTGCGGATAGGAGAGCGGGCGTAGTCTGTCATAGTCCTCTTGTCCAGCTGTATCCCACAAGCCCAGGTTGACTGGTTTCCCATCAACCATTACATTAGCAGAGTAGTTGTCAAAACTGAAAAGATAATGAAGTTAGCTGCATTTGCACACAGTAAAGGAGGAAGCACAAGGACTTTTTCTACAGATTTCTGCTCGGGAAGGCTACGGAGGAAAAGGGACTCCTGCTCCCCAAAATATACAGTTTTTCTGTATATCCCGAGTCTGGGATTGAGAGGTAGAAGGAAAATAATGTTCCAGCCTGAGCAGAAGTCATCTTTTTAATTGTTCTTTTGATAGAAATGTTGTTAAATGAACCTCCTCTTCGCTATACTTAACGAGATTTACAAATGCCTTCCAGTCTTATCGGAGCATCGTGAGCAGGTTAACCAGCCTCAGCATTTTGTGAGATTTCGGAGGTTCATGAACAAGCTCCAAGGAGTCCAACACACCTAAGTCTGGTAAACAAAAAAATCCCATACCTCTATGACTCTTGTGGAGCATTAGTTACTAGCAAGGGGTCAGTAAAAGCATGATTTTTATCTCATGATACTGTGAGCGCAAAAACTTCAAAGATCTGTTAAGGCTAAAATACGTTGAGATAAGTTATCTCTGCACTCAGTAAGGCAAAAATATCCCCCAGAGGAGAATTAAGACAAGGCTTTGAAAGAATAACTGAAATCTCTTTAAAATGTATTTTACTAGCAAGCAAACAAAAAGGACAAGCCCTCAAAAGGGAAATACATTAATACTGGCATTGATGAACCCTCCCTTCAATGCTTAGATGCAAGAAAACAGAAGTACCAAAATAAGAGAGTTCCCTACAGCTGTGGCTGATGAGTACGGAACTGTGGCTGGCCTAGCACAGGATGGGCAGCTTTCCACTTCCAGAAAAAGTGGAAGGAAGTTTTTATTAAAAAAAAAAAAAAAGAAAAAGAAAACCCGCACACCATCACACACATAGTTCTCTACTTAGTTCTCTAGTTGCATAAATAAACTATTTCTGATTGAATATAGTGATTTACAGGGTGTTCAGCCTTGGGACTGCTTATCATAGATTATATTTAAGATAGAAATAACATGCTATTTTAAAAGACTATGGCAACTAATAAACTCAGCTAGAGCTCATGGACAGAGCAGAAGCAAAACCTGATCTAGCATGGACAAATAACACTGGTCAGACCATGCTAACCACTAAAAGCCAAAGATGCTTCTCATTAAGGACACCTACATACTCAGCTAAGCCTTTGAGACCAAGCCGAGAAGTCCTTGCAGCCAATTCAAGGAACGTGGAAAGGCAGCAAGCACCTACAAGTTGACATAAGTGAGTTCTTAAGGTATTTGAGTACTTACACAGTGGGTATATATTCTCCAGGGAATGCATTGGTTGTGTAACTGATGAGCAGGCATGTTTTACCTACAGCGCTGTGAAAAGAGGAAGTTAACATGTAAAACCATTCTCCTTGAATAATTGGAAATAATATCCTTTTAATGACAACTTACTATACTCAGCTAAGGAACAATTCAGAATGTCACTAGTCAATAGTGTGCAAGAAGAGCTAAATTGTATTAAGATCACTGGAAACGAAAACATACTTACTGTAAACATCCCTTAATCATGCAAAAGTGGTAAATTACCATATTTTGTTAATATTTAGTTAAAAATAGGATAAGACTAACATCTGCTAGTCATGTTACTTAATACTAGTCACAACTGACTGCTGCAACTCCCCCATATCCCCTCCCCAAGTTTCTAACAGACCCTTTACAAATACTTCCCCCCCAACTTCATTTTTTTAAGAGTATGTTTTCTAGAAAATGATTTTTCCAACATATGATCACTTCCAGGTACTTGCAAGAAATGCAAGCTGTGATCTTCAAAACAGTCATTTCAAAGCAATTTATAGATAAGTTACATTCTAATACTGAATAAGGGATTTGGAGCTCTACACTTCTCCCCACAGATATAACTCAAAAACCCCAGATAACTGGGGGCAGCGAAAGGCTCAGGTCCAGGTTTCTTCCCAACCTGGCAGCCAGCTCTCTCCCTCTTCCCCACATCTTCCCCAGAATTAAGTATCAAATTAAAAAAATTGACTCTCTGTTATAGTTTTAATTCAAGGGTGGGAATGCTTGAGAGTATTTTGTATTTAAGACAAACTCTGCAAAGAGCATTTCTGACACTGCAGACTGGTTCCTGGGCTCTACGAGCACAAGGGATTCCAGAAGGGACTTCAGGCAGTTCTTCACAGAAAATAATCCCTGACCATATTATATTTTCCACAATTATTCTTCTCAAACAGTTCAAACTCATGTGCAAGTCAAACTGTATTTTCTTGCAGATGTTTATTAAAACCGTTTGTTCAAAACAAGTCAGAAGGAGCTCTCAACCTTAATGTACTTACATATATACACTTGCCACTAATTTGACTCATGAACCTTCTGAACTTGCTTTTTCAGAAGCTGAAGTAAATTCATAAAAGTTTTTACCTAGAAGTACCGCTAATATATATAAAAAACAAACACACAAAAAACACACAAGAACTGAATTTTAATGGTAAAAGCATCCTTTGATCCTTCAGCTTTAAAAAAAGAAATCTCAGAGAAGTGAGCTTTAGTCAACGCTGGCCTTACCTAGTGACTCACACTAAGACAGTTTGAGTAAATTTTCAGGTTTGTTTCAATCAGAAGTTAGTGTGTTGCAACTCCATCTGGAAGAAGTCCTTCCATTAACCCTGAAGCTGTTCAATACTGTATTAGCCAAAGGAATTATGTGGTATCATTTGATAACATTACCTGGAGTGCTTGAACTATGAAATAAAAGATGCCTGAGTGTGAAATAACCCATCCAGGATTTCATCGCACATCCTCATTTTTAAACCCTAATTCTGTAGCTTTGATTTGGCACTAGCATAATATCTCACCTGCTGCAACTCTCTCAGATTGTACCATACACTCTTCCTCACTACTTGGCACATCTGCTTCTAAAGAAATAAGATACCAGTCACTTGCAGTCTGAGATTTTGCCTTTCAGACTGTACTCTTTTGTGCCAAGTTACAAAGGCATTCAATTCTGTACTTCAGTACAGTCACTAAACATTTTGCTGCAGTGACAGGCTTGGGATATACTTGTATGGAGATGCAGAATAGGAATTTACCATTCCTCTCCTCCTCTATGGGAGAGGGAAAAAAAAAAAGTGATTTAACATCTGTCAGAGAAGGAGGTCCTATCTCATCTCTTGGGCTAGCACCCAGGTGACTCCACAAGACAGTAAAAGGAGTTAAAACTATTCACACCCCTCCTGCTCTAATAAAGTTAACTTGTCAGCTCAGCTCCCTGGCCCATGTCATTAGTTAGATCAATTTGAGGGTGTTGTTGCACTGTGACATCCCAAAGCAGCTACACAGTCTACCTAAGAGAGGAACAAACTAAGAACTGTCCCAAGTAAAAAGTGTCCAAGCAGCAAGAGCAGCAAAGCCCTGATTCCTCAGGAGCCCTCTGGAAGCTCCAAGCTCTCACACTCCAGAATCTGCTTGGTTGGAGCCACTTGAGTTCCTTACAAATAACTTAAGCCTCTAATAAATCTGTGTTAAACTTTACACTGGCTCAAGAACTTCTCTGGCTCCCTTGCTCACCTTGCACTGAAACCTGTGAGTCTGCTCTGGTTAACCAAAACAGCCCAGAAAGGAGGGGGTGGAAAGATTCATCCCAAGTGTCCAGATGCCCGCAGCACAGCCCAGGCAGAGCCATTAGAGCAAGAAAACACACACCCAGGAGCCCTGCCCCGGCCTCCTCCAGCCTGGGCTTCCTGCTCTCCTCGCCTCTTGGCTCACAGCCCTGTGAATCAGCTCTGCACGGTCACCAGGCTCAAGAACGAACACCAACGCCTACCTTTAAAGAGCAGATCTCCAAGTGCTTTATTACATTTATGGCATCCAGCTTCTGTTGTAAAGCAACTCCCTAAGGATTCTCATTGTTTGAGAGAGAAGAAATCCCTGTATATAAAAGCTGGAGATGGAAAAACTAAAATATCACCAACCCAGCATTAGTCATAACAACATTTCTAGCAACTACTTAATCACAGCTCTGTCCACCCACTATTACATCAAATGAAACTAGCAACATTTGACTGTAATTAAAATATGGCCTACAGAAATCTGCAGTGCTTTAACTACTTAACAATAAGTGAAAATCTTATTTAAAAAACACAGCGAGTCTCTCATTGTTTCCTGGTACCATCCAGGAATCAATCTACTTATATAACCACAAATGTATTAACTCCTGAACAAAACATGTCATCTCTTTCCTGGCCTTATTTACACTAGGAAGTTTTACGAAGAGCTGCAGGGGCAGCGTTACAGGGGCAGCGTTTAGGGACAAGCAGTAAAGATGCTCTCAGAGGATCTGTGCCAGTGTTTCTGCCACCATAAAGGCTCTAAGGTGCACAGATGGTTGAGAGGCTCCTGCTACTCCACAGCTGAAAACCACTTGTGAGAATTTGCAGCCCCACTAAAGGAAGCCAGCAGATGTACTTGCTTTTTAAATTCTTTCAATGTTGATATCTGCAACAGGTGGTGGCCCTCACAGAAAGCTTTGATGTTTTTGTGTCATTTATTTCTTTGAGCCACACAAGTTACCTCCCCAGCAAACACCATGTGCAGCCCAGTTCTTCACTCACACTTTAAACAGTGGATGAGACTACTACACTCACCAGCTCAAGAGCCAAGCGTTTTTGCTACGGTGGTTTTAGTTACAAACCAGCCTTCTGGACAAGCTACGTTACTCACCGTGACACTCTTCTCCCAAAACCACCATTCAGTAGCTAAAATACTATGTCTTCTCTCTTAGAAAGCATAATAAGAGGTGTTTCCAAATTTCAAGTCGCTGCACTCTCTACAGATCACACCAGAGAGATCTCAAGTGTTTGGCATCCTACACAAATACTGTGCTATGCTCAACGGAAAGCCAGTTATTCCCCCCACCTCCTTGAGGGGCTCTCAAAGCAAATATGGCACAATTTTAACAGACAAGACCATAAACTAAGTAATATTCTAAACAAGGACAATTTCTGCAGCATCTAGTTATCCTTTCTGCAATATACAAGACCTCCCCTGACACTGCAAGGCGTCACTTGAGACTCCATGCAACTAAACAGCTGCTTTTTTAAAGTTAGCAGCTTTTGCCTGCATTCTAAAAATAAACTTCCCCTGTGGGTTTTCAATGGGTCTCAACCAAGACCAATTCTCATACTGGAGAGAATTCAAGCAGAGTGGAGGGCTATCCACATGTCCTGCACAATCTTACTTCTCAGTATCAAGAAGTAAAAGCAACAGCAGCCAACTGTTTCTTCTCAAGCAATCCTCACAGCGAAGAGGTGAAATATGACAGCACGACTAGCACAAATGCCATCCTCTTCCAGCAAAATTGCATGTCTAAACTGATACTGGTCAAAGCCCTAAAAGCAAACATGAGATACTTACCAGAAACAGCCTATCTATTTACAACTTCAAAAAAAAAAAAAAGACATCACACAGGTACCTCTATAGCCTTGTTTATTCTGCTCCTATACTCAAGTTTTAGATTATGTAAGCAATCTTTAACTTGTATTGTTTTACAGAAACATTAAAGATCTAGCTTATCTAAGGCCAAACATTACACATTTTCTATAACACCTGTAAAGCTTCAACTTCTGAAGCAGCAACAAGTGGAAACAAAAGATTAAGTATAGAAAGCTCAATGGAGGACCATAAAAAGCTACCAAAAATAAGCAATAATATCTCAGTAGAATTTTGAAAGAAATCTGTTTCTAACCAAGAAAGGAGGAAAAAAAAATACTGCATTTTATTCACATGCATGCACAGAACTGAGGTAGAATGAAACCATTTCCACTACCAAAACCTAGAGCAATAAGTAAGTTTGGAACTGGGAGGGTGTTTACAAAGCAAATGATGAAGAAAAACTACTGTACATCATGTAGTCTGTCTACCCCAAGTTTTCGAAACTAAAAGTAGACAAACCTTTCCCCACTCAAGCAGGATTCACACACAATTGTTCATTTGATTTTTTAAAATGATGTAAAAGAAAAAAATACTTATTTTTTAAAGTCAGCATAAACCTAAAGAACAACCCACAGATGCTATATCTAGTACTAGTGAATTACAGAAGTACAAGAAATCATAATTTGTCAGGATATCACTTTCCTCTCCTCACTGCTCAGCATCTTACACAGCAAGAAAAGGCAAAATGATTCTTTTTTGGATGAGTAAACTTATCTTTCAGCCATCGTAACCCATCTTTGGTTTAGGGATCCACCTCTTAAAGTAATTTAAAAATGTAGAGCTTCAAGATTAAGCCACCATGTGCAGCTACACAGGCAGCGGGAAGACTACGTAGCTGCTCTTACACTTCTCTGTCATCTACACAAGTTTGCTGTGATACCGATTATGCTCAGATTACACTGGGATTTTTGAGTCTACCACGGGGGAAAAAAAAAAAAAAATCAAGCTGCATAAGACAAGTCTTGTTTTCCAGCAGGCCTATGATGCTCCCCTGAGCTCTACCATGCAGCAAGCAAAAGAAAGCCTCTGAGTCTCCGGGAAAAGCTTGGTAGGGAGGATTCAGATGCAGAAAACACACAAGCTCTTTCTCCAGCACAACTTCAGCATTCTTTATGTTGGAATCTGGCAGCTAAACTTCGACTTAATCTGATTGTAAAAAGTTTTCTCGAGTTCCTTCGGTTATAAGCAACACCATATTCAGAATGCTGCAAGACAGGTCAGTTATCTGCACTGCAATTGCCTTATCAGCTGCCTGCAGACAGGAACCTCACAGACCTCGGGGTACGTGAGCAAGACCCCAGGCTGCTCACGACATCTGTGATCTGCTTGGAGTTTAGCTCATTCCACTCTGACTTATTACAAGAATCGCACGCCACAAAAAAACAGCTAAAACCGGCAGTGAGAAGAACTTCACCCACTGCGTCTCTCGGTAACGGCGTTGCAAAACAGTATTAGAGCTGCAGAACGAGCTTTTAACGCCCGGGTGCCCCGGGAAGGGGCAGCGGCCGCCGGGGAAGCGGCTCCCGCGCCGGGGC
>NW_010577213.1:161584-178747 GCF_000705375.1 Tinamus guttatus | reverse complement strand
AAAGTGCCGAAGGGCACAGCCCTTCCTCGAGTACATCCCATGGGAATGGAGAGCCCGGGTTGTGTTTGCTACCAGTGGGTCTGCCACCTTTCAGCCATCTGAGGGACCATTGTGAAAATGGCCTTTGGCTCTCCAGTTCATTGCTGTCACAGCCAGGAGTGACAATGCTCAGCTGGAAGAGCCTACCAAATTTCACCCAAAATCAAAGTGAGAAATTTCCTTCTTATACTTTCCTACCCTTCACTCAGCACTGATTAGTACGTTGAAGAGCTTTATTGACCCTTACTAGTTAAACAGAAAGCTTTCTTGTTGCACTACTGAAAGAAGGGACAGATTTTCCAACAGCTGTCTAATATCTCTGTCAACATGGAAATGAAATAGATTTAAGAAGCTCAGAAAAGCATCCGAACATTTAGTGCCCAGTAATAATGAATTCCAATTTCCACTTGCAGAAACTGGAATTACTCTCAGTCTGTTCAACCAGCTTTCTAAATAAACATCTGGCACGATTTTTTTTTTTTTAGAAAAAAAAATCATCCTAAAGCAGACTAGTAGCTGGCCATCTCTTTATTAATCCTGCTACAGAGGGAGCATGTTTGAAAATGCTGGTGTGAACCCATATGTCATGTTCAGGTCCACAGGGGGAAAAAAGGATAGCAATAAATGGCCAGATAACAGAATAAATGAGAGCTGATTTCACTGGGATTTGTGAAACACACCAAAACCCTTCAGATCAGTGTATAACAGTGTCCAGATCAATGGACAAGGAAAATAATATGATAATATTTCCATTCTTCAGTTGCACACAGCACTCCTTGTTCTTAGATCAAGGCATTGGGATGAAGAAGGATCAAGCAAATGTAGCCTGAGGACCTGTGAACAGATGTCTGCTCTTTTTCTTGGTCCCGCCCAGCCTGCTACAGTTTATATCTTAAAACCAACAAAATCAAGCAATTATTCCCTGTACACTTGTTATTGTCATCCAATAAAGCAGCATCTAAAATAACAGCTTTTCTCCTGCTACCCAAGGTTGACTACTGGGGAGAAATGTGTTGAAACTGATTAAGTTAGAGAGATAGGTCTGCATAAATAATTGAGGAAAGTCAACTAAGTCAAAATAATAATAGCAGAAAGATAAGAAAACTTTTTGAATAGCAAAGCTAGCTTCCTATACTCTCGTTGGTACACGGAAGACTAAACCAGCAGAGGAAGAATACAATTCTTCGGACAAAGCAGGCAACACACGGATTTGTGAAGATGACTGTGACAAGACCAGACCTTCCTTGAGATCAATTGGTCTTGATTTAAATTAATTGTTATTTTTATTATTATTATCATCATGGAAGCATGTTGAGATTTATACAGCTTTTCTTCATTGTTTTGCGCTGCATGTCAGCAAGGAAGCCTAGTTTTACAGAGCATTAGGTAGAATACCTGAAACAATTCAACTTTTCACTTTGTACAGTTCAAAGGTTTGTTTTGTTTTGTTTTGTTTTTTGGACCCTAGCTGTTACATTGGTTACTTCCTTCAGACCTGCTGCACTCTACACAGTAGATTTTGTCTTCAGTTGGTATCACTGTAGTCATTAGAAATCATCATTTCTCAGTGCAGTCAATTGCAATTCGAATGTGGAAATTTTTATGACAATCCATCTGCCCACAGAAAAGTCTTGGGTCAGTATCTTATCTCTTCAGGGTCTCTCTTTTTGGTCTTGAAATCATATTTATAGCCCCATTTATCCAGTCAATACCATTCACTCTTCACAAGAAGGAGCCAGTCCAGGACAATCATTACCACCATGTTTTATGCAAGAGTCTACATCTAATAGCAAATACTCCTCTCTGGCCAAGCTGATGAGAGTGATGTCATGTCTGCTGAGCACTTCTGTTGTCTCTGCCCACTTCATTCTGTACAGCCTCTTGGTGTTTTATTTCTTGTTTTATTGCAGTTTTTGTGTTATCATTCCGCAATGGATAGTATGGCATATAACCAGCGAAGAACTACTTTTTTTTCCCCCAGCAAATAAAGTAACTGTGTCGACTCCGTATTCAGAACTAGGGGTAAGTCAAGTAACAGTGTGCTGAACCTCTGTGAAACCCTAGCATGCAAAACCTTTCAAAATATCTAATGTCTCACAGCAACGAAGTGGCTTTCCTACAAGTCTTTGGGTTGCAGATGAAAGTATGTAGTGCATCACAGAGTTCAGTCTAGAAAAAGACTTTTCTCATTCCTAGATGAGCAAGTCTATGACTGTTTATCTACGAGTAGCAAGCATTTCTTTATTTTCGCTCCTATGCAGAACATAAATTGAGCAATGTACATCTCATGAATTTGCAGGACTTGTGAGGCATATTAGTACTGAACTTGTAATGTTTTGTCTTTGAAAAGTACTTCTGCATGATACTTATACGGAGCCTGATTTTATTGTACAAAAAGCCCATGGATGAAGATACGTTTTAGGGATTCTGCAAATGGCCTAACCATGAGCTGAAAGTATGAAAATGAACTAGTAGTACCACAAGCCTTTTTGTCACATAGATATCTTTGGGAAGATATAGCTAACATGGAAAATTTGAATTATTTTAAAAGTTATCTGAATGCAATTCCCCATCATTACCTCCATCCCTACAGTGACTGCTTAGGGTGGTCCTTGGGTTTGGTGAAAGCTATGATTGTCATCCCTCAGTTCTGAGGGAAATAGTTGCCTAATGCAAAACAGACTTCTTCTTCTTCTTTTTTTTTTTTTTTTTTTTACCTGCCACATAAAATCTGACTCCAGAACTTTGAGAAAAACACATTAATTTTGATAATCTACATAGCAGAATCTACAATGGAGTCTATGATGACAGGTGAAGGACCTCATTAACCTCAAGTTCCACCTCAAATCATATGGTCGTTTAGGCTTGCTGCTTCCTCACCACCATAACCCCAAGCTTCATATCCTTAAAATGTCAAAGAAAATGTGAAAAAGGCAATCAAAAATCAAAAGGCAGGCACAAGAACTGAGAGTATGTGTATATGTTTTAAATATCATTATTATTATGGAATCTCATTATTACTAAAACTGCATGAAAGGAAACTCTCATGAGTTTAGAAACCTCACTCATCAATTTTGGAAAGCCTGGATTTGGCAATACTATGTGTTTTCTTACAGACATTCATAAAGCACTGTATGCCACAAGACTTCCCATATCCTGGAGGTTTAAAATATGCAAGAGCATTCTGTTCCTATTAGATGCCCAATATTCATATCTGAAATCACATTTTGGCCACAAAAGGGAAATTAATAACCCATCACCTACTGTTTTCTCTGGTAATTAAGGAGTTGCACTAAACTGAGCATTGAAAATTTTCCATGTGCCAATTTTCTGCCACTTTTTAGTACATTAGCTGAAGGATTCAGGAATCAAAGAGGTTCAGTAACTTCAAAACACGAATATATAGAGTTGGACTGCCTTGACTGAGAGTAGACCCAGAAATGAATGTTACTTTTTCTCTAAAGAATACTTCACATACGGGCATGTTTGATGCTTTCGTGTATGAGAGCTGAAGCTGGAATTAAGTAATGAATAAACACGTCTCACTGAAACAACTTTGACATTTCAACTAAGTTTACACATTAATTAAGATAAGATTGTCCTGGCCCCCCAAAAAAGGAGCAGTAATTTGAGAGGACCTGGAGACTGAAGTATAGTATAAAAAAAGCTGTATGAACGCTTTGTTAAATGCACAGATTTAACCCTGCTGTTTTGCTCCTAATCATTATTAATTGCCTCCAGTGGTGGACATTAATTTCCCTATTGCAGCAACATGCATCTTGAGTTTGGGCATATCCTAATATATCAAGCGGGACAGGTGATATAATTCAGCTGGTCACAGCTGGAAAGAAGACAGCCACCCACATGCAAGCAGTCTGTCAGCCTTAGTTACGCTGCAGACACCGCCACAGCCTCCATAACAACATTGTACATTTATCTCTGGGGATAACTTTACAAGAAGTATAACCGATCAGTTCATCCCATTTAATCTGCTGTTGTCTTAGCAGCAATAAGAATGCTTTAGCCCGAGCTTTTGCTCTGAATTTTGGGGAGAAATTTGCACACGTGGCTGGATGTTTCCATAGAGAGCCTGACCCTCTGCTGCTTATTAGAGAGAGGAAGGAGTGGGAACCATTCCCTCCTTCAGGAAAAGCAGGACTGGGCATATGCCAGTAGCCAAAAGTCCAGTGCCACCATCTGGGCCGGGAAAGATTTGCATTTACCTCCCCACAGTACTTGCTGCAGACGGGAACCTGCTTCCCTAGTATTTTATTTTTAGGTTAATATAATGATCACTGAGCCAGAGAAACTCAGAGTAAATTAATTATTTCTTTCACATGTTAAAAAAAAAAAGTAAGAGATGGGAGAAATGGAAACGGCTCCACCTTGGAACAGGCTGGCGCTGAGAGCTCTCCATCTGCACGTGAAAGATGTAGCTGCAAAGTCCTGATTAGCCAGTAATTGATCTGGGAGGGGGACGCGCTGCACTCATCGGTTTTGGGCAGAAGTTTCCGTGCTGGACTTGGGAAACACATACTAGAAGTTTCTGGTTTTGACAATGTCACATACCCAGGTGAAAAATGTTACCTTCAAAATAGTCTTGCCCAAGTGTACTGATTATATAGTTAATTAAACATGCAAATTACTACTATGGGAGAATTCCCTTCCCGGCATGCCCCGTATCTCCCTCTCAGCTGCTGCTATGATGTATGCATTGAACAGCTAAAAGATAAGGAAGTTTACAGAAATACCAGCCTATAAAGGGATTTTAGGATTTGGCCCAAAGGAACAGGGTTTAAATGAAGCAGGACCGGGTCCCACAGTCACCTCCATTCAAATACAATTAACCTTTATCAGCATTGCAATTACCCTCCT
This sequence comes from Tinamus guttatus, assembly GCF_000705375.1. Next base: position 173,833 of record NW_010577213.1, on the reverse strand, counting down.
CTGCAGCTACCAGCAAAGGATAAGCCATGAAGCTTTTTGGCACGCTGGCTAGTAAATAGGCACAAGTTTGGCAGCCTGTCCAAAGAATTGCCCAAAGGTGTAGCAGCCATTTGTCCAGAAAAAGGAAGGAGGAAATTTAGGATGCTGAAAATAATCTGGAGCAGGATCTCCCCAAAGATATTTCAAAGATATTTTGAAACTTTCTGAGACTTGTGAAAACACTTTTCCACAGGGAATTTTATTTTTTACTATAAGGTGATACTGATGTTTTTGGAATCTGAAAGAGTTTCATGAAAGAGTTTCAAAATGAGACCTTTAAGGCATTTCAGATCAGCTTGCTAACTCCTCATAACTAATTTACTCTTGCATCTACAACTATAAAAGTGAAGTGAAAGAGCTTAAAAAAGCAGCTCAGTTAGTTACTTAACAAAACTAGCCCTGTCGTAATAGCTTGGCATGAACTTGATGGCTCTTCCTCCTGGTCCTTAGTTCTTGTCCCTGTCAAATTATCCAAATCGCATAGGGGTTATCCTGCAGATTCTTGCTGCAGTTTGCAGCTCTGCCTTATCACTCAAGGAAGGCACCATGGAAATGTAGTTGTTTAAGGAATCAGAACATTGAGGGGAAACTAATCCTTAGCATCTTAGTATGCAATAACCGAAGTGCCCTACACCAAACCTAAAAGCGCTATGTAGTGTGTTTTTAAATGCTCAACAATTAAGTTTGATGTGTTTAACCTGGTTGAAAATCATCAGTAATAGGGATAAAGGAAAGATATGTTAATATGGCTTTGCAATGATTTAATTCTTCACCTTGCCTGTGCATGGTCCCATACCTGAACTCCCAAAAGATGTCTCGGTAATTAGATTACCGTTTCCTTAAAGGTGACATTATGTCCTGACAGCATCTAAATTACTTTGTTTTCCTTTTCTGTTGGGACAACACCCTGTCAAAGTAAATCACGTCCAGGACGCGCCGCCTGCCTCCGCGCTTTGATCCCGCCGTTTTCCCCGGGCCGGGCCCCGCCGGCGTCGTGCCGCTGTGTTTACCGCTGTCTCCTCGCTCGGCTCCGCTGCAAGGAGCCGACATTCCTCTGGCGTCGGAAGGCTCCGGAGCGCTGCCCGCGTCGCGGAGCACAGCGCGGTGTTGCATGGGGACAGGCAGCCTGTGCTTGTGTTCCCCTCCTCTTTCCTCACCCCTCTGCTGTTTTACTGCCCCAGAGCCAAGCAAAGGCTTTGGGTGTGCCGGAAAACCCCGCAAGGAAGGAAAGCAACCCAGCGTGTGCTGCAGTTGCTGTCCTGGACCTCCGTGAGATGTTTCTCGTTATCTCGGCAGAGAGAGTGTTTGGGTTAAGCTGCCAGCGCCGCTCTGTCACAAATCTCGCTGCCAGCCTCTGAATCAGATGCTCACTATCAAAATGGGTCAATTAAACCGTTGTGTCGCCTGCTTCAGATGGCTCTGCCAACCAGCCTTATTCCAGCCAGTGCTATTATTTATGAGTTAGCACAAGGAGATTCCAGTGTTATGATTGCTGTTATTAATACAAGTTTAAGGGAAGAAAGCCTTTTACTAAAAAGGAATTTTAAAGAGTGAAGAAAACGCCTTGTGCAGCGGCATGTGGGCTGAGCTCTTTACAGCATTGCACATTTCCCTGTTAATTAAAATAGTTACGCTCAGGAACTAGACATTGATGCAATGTGTTGTTCCCATTCTGGAAATACATTCACTAAGAGTTAATAAATAATCTATGAATTCTAATCTTTTAAAGTCATTTCAGAGAGATGAAGTCATCTACTATAATTGTAAATGTGGTACCTCTGCCTTCGCTGCATTTAAATGCAAAGGTGAGGCACTGATTAGAGGTGCTGGGCTGCTAGAGATAGATGCCCCAATTTAAATGCCACACCATTTGTTTTTAGCAAATTAGCTAGAATAATATTTCCTCCCGTCGTAAGACTTTAGCCCTGGATTTTCTACCTGCATAATCCAAATTTAATGGGGCAAAAGGATTCATCCTATTGCTGTTGAATCTGCAGGGATGCTGCCTCATCAATAAAGGCAGCCAGGACTGACTGGGTTTCAGAGGTGTCCAGGTCTGGTGCCAGGCCTCACACTTGAATTTTGGCACTCAAAGCATAACTTGCTAATCTTCCTGCAGGAGCAAAGTCTGAGCTGCTTTTGAAAATCTTAAGGTTCTTTTTTTTTGTTTTGCTTTTATCAGGAGCTGAGCTGACTTCCCTGGAAAATCAACCTTTCCATCACTAGTTTTAGACCGCGCCATCCCTGGCCCTTAAATTCATCCAAATCAAATCCAAACCAGTGCTCAGCTGAAAGCGCATGGCAGACTAAAACCTCCCCAAATCTCAGGGTGACTCGCTATTGCGGAACTCAATTTGCCACAGCCAGAGTCAGGATGGGATTGTTTAAAAACATCAGGACTGCAGTGCAGACACTCGGATCTCTGATGGCCACGTTTCCTCAATCAGGTTTAAGTCTCTTGTCGACAGTCAAATTAGCTGCCATGATGCCGTCAATCAGTGCAGACAAGAACAAGTCATGTCGAACTTCAGATACACTCAGTGCCTGTCACCTGTTTACTTGTGACAAAACATCATGGTTCAGAACATGACTCATCCTTGTCTACGGTAGCTGGTTTTAATTGAAATCCCACCGTCAAAAGCAGTGGTGAAATGCTGTTACATTTCTCAGTGATCACAAGCCTAGAGGGAATGATTTTAACGAAGCAGAGAGCCCAGGGACTGCCCAGTTAAATTTCCCCTAAAGGAAAGCTGCACCACGCTTGAAAGTATGCAAATATTCCAAATAAAGATCAAAATTCCCTTGCACCTCCTGGAGCAGAACAAAAATGCTACTCACTAGAGATCCAGCTCGAGTTAAACCTGGTGCTGCAGAAATGAAAGACAGACTGCACCACTTTCCTAGGTTATTCAATCCCTCAGCGTTTTACGCGAATATCAATGGCAGCATTGTCCAGTGTATACATTATAGAGAGACAGTCAAAAATGGTATATCAATGATAGCATCTTTAATAGCCATAAAAATAAAGTGAGGAAGACAGGGAGTAATAAATAAAGATCAGCCTGTATTGATCCATCTGCATCTGGTTTGTTAGATTTCTCATACAGTTCATGGGAACAAAAATCTGTCAGTTCTTCCTTCTTCAAAATAAACTGCTTTCCATTAACAGGCAGCAGATGATCTCATGGGTTTTAAAGAAACATACAAGAGGGATCAACAAAAAAAATGATATGATGAAGATTATTAATATAGCAATAAATTTCATCAGCCTCTTAAAACCAGGACAACTGCACTTAGCAATAAAAATAATAACAGTCTGAAGGTCTTCTGTAGTTTTGTAACCTCCCTATGTCACTCACTGTTACAGTACCTTTAAAAGTGGTTAGACAGTGCTTAAGTCAATCTGTTAAGAAAATAGCACTTTCAATGCTTTAAGCAGACATTAATCCTCAGCCCCACGTGTGCAGCTCCACCACAGTCCTTCTGAATCTGCGGACTGTCACCTTCACCTGGCAGAAGACAAAAAGGAGTTTTAGAGTCCCTCTGGGATCTACAGAAAAACACTGTTTTTAAAGCAGCCCTCAATACCAGATTCTGCTTTGGAAGCAAGTATAAATAGGCTTTTGGAATACACGCGGCTCACCAACGTGTACAATACTTCTCCCTTGGAGACCCCATGTGCTCGAGGCCATGCTCCTGCTGCACGGGGGAGATGTTTCTCAGGGCCGTTCTTCCCCAGCGTGGAAGGGATGGCCGAGCTGAGCACATGCCACTCACCTTTCAGTGAAAGCAAACGCTTGCACATCTTGGACGGGAGCAGCAAAGTTTGTGATAAGGGCTTGGCACGAAGAACATGGCTCAGAGATTCCCCTGGTTTTTGATTAATTTGAACTGCTGAAGAGCATCTCTTTGCTGGGCTTTGAACATGATAGATCATGCTGCATTATGTCACTTAGGACTTGTCACATGGCATTGCCCATCTCAGCTTCCAACATTCTGAAATATGAACAAACTGTTGTATTTCCGTATCAGATCCCCATTTCCCACATCTGAGTCGCAGGAGGAATAAAGCCCCATTGTGGACAGCAAGACGTAAAGAGAGCTTCTAGAAAGCCACTGCTGCCACAGTTCACCAGCTCCTTAAATTACAGCTACTTCAATGGGATTGTTGCTTGTTTTCCCAAAGAAACGTTGTAGTAACCACTAGTAGTTTAACTTTTTTTTTCCCAAAGAGTGTGAGGCAAACAGAGAAAGAGCAGCAGCCCAAAACATGTATCCTCCCAACAGACTTTTATGGTCTATTTTTAACCTTGAAATTTTGATGTGTGGAAAAGGAGGACAATCATGGTGCAAATCACACCATTTCATTTGGATTCATGGCTTCATGTACACGATGCCTATGCACTGAAATGTCACAGCTTCTGTCCATACTAACAACTTACATGTCACCAAGGCTGCCCACGCTGTGGAGGCTGCCTGGCCAGGGACAACTCACCTCCAACTGCTGCTCTCTTCCTCTTAAGAGAGGTCTGCTGGTATCCACATTTTCCGCTGTTGCAGAACTATGCTGACTGCTAAACCAGGCTGGGGACCTGTCTGATGGAAAGCTGGTCGTCATAGGCTGGGGACATGCTGACCAAGCAGGCAACAAGAGTCCCAGCGCCTGGGAAGTTAAGGCTATGGGTTACAGCTATCATGGGACACATATTCCCTGGGTACAGATCTCATTTCTCTGTGCCTCTTCAGGCACCCATATATTTTGGATGCTACAATCCAGTGTATTTTAATACAGCCCTCAGCACCATTCCAAGCAGGGCAGCAGAGGAGTGTCTAGCAATATCATTATAAACAAACCTTTAACTCAGTATAGTTGTTTGACAGGTTGGAGTTCTTCATCCTGCTTGTTTACACATATGCAGACACACACACTGAAATAACCTCTGTAGCTTAAAGCACCATTACCTCCTTTGTCCTTGTATCTTTTTCTCTAATGTTTATGACCCGTCTTCAGTGGCATGCGCTGGTATCTGATGATCTGTGTCTTTTCCAGTCTAAACGCAGACATGCAATCGCGCTGTCTGGATAATGCTTCCAACGGACAGCCTTCCGATGGATTCGCATTCCCCTTCCCTCCTTTGCCCCCTACCCATGGATAAAATGACTGATGATAGTTATCTATCGGATAATAGATCTGTCCCAACACAGATTCCTTATAAAACTCTCAGCAAAATTTGTTCTGGCCGAAGGAGAGGCACTGGACTAAAACATTGCTTTTGTTGGTGGGTTAATTTAGCATTGAAATTCCTTTTCTCCACTGACTTCGATTGTGGAAAATTGGTTCCCATCTGTGCAGCAGAATTTAGCTGGTTCATACTTTTGTGACAAAGGGAAAAGGAAGGTATATAGCAACACGTTCCCCTCTCAATGTGGACAGCATCAAGGCTTGTAGACACAATTAAGATGCATAAGACAACATCCTGACACTCAAATCAGGCAAAGATAGTCCCACGGAAAGGGATGCAGTTACATTTTGTTAGCTCCAGAGCATTGCCAGGAGTGAGAACTAAATGTTTCGGAGCTTTGGACACATTTTGCAGCACTGTGCCTTATTACACTAAGTACCGAACAGTTCAAGCTCAGAGAAAATGCAAAGCAACAGCTTCTTCTGCTCTGCTGTGGCAGAGCTTGCAGCCTGCTTGATGTCTGTTTGCACATGAAGCCTTCCAAGCATGACCCAGCCCAGAGAAACTAAGATTTGCTCTTGGGTTCATGATACTTTTCTGACAAAAAGGAAGATGCTCCAGATGAACTGCAGGGACTTCAAGCCCAGGCTGATTTTTCTAACCCAAGGAATTTCCGAACCTCACAAGCCTCAGCAGATGGAGCTACAGCAGTTGTTGCCGGGTCTGGTTATCGGGCAGACGGCTTCACACCGCCTGGTACATCAATAACTCCCATCTTGCTCTGTTTACCAAAGCAGAACATAAAGCAGAACACAGAGGTGGTGGGGGGCCATGTCCTACTGCAGCTGCTCCTCAGCGTCTCCTCACACCTCCCAGCAGCTCTGCCTCTGGAGTATCTCACAGAATCTCCTCGGCATCTCCTCACAGTATCTCCTCGGGATGAGCAGAAAACAGGGCACAAAGGGCTCTGTGAGCAGGAATCGCCTGTGGGGACTTGGAACCCCAGTGCTTTGCATTGAGCATTTTGTACCTGGCAAAGCAGTCCCTTCTCGGGCACGCTCTAACAAGCAGAGCGTGTAAGATCCTCGGCATCTTACCCCAGTTATCATGTGCTCCACTCCTCAGGACCTGCCTTTCCCCTCCATTCCATCATGGTGGTTTTATTCTAAACTCCTTTTCCTGTGAAGCCATGACACCCAACTTCTGCTTTGAAGTCCCGAGTATGAAAGCAGCAGAGAGGTTCTGCTGTGCCCAGGAGAGGGGCTGGATGGTGTGGCCCCATGCCTGCAGGGGCAGTGTGTCTGCAATGAGCCCCCACGGAGACAGGAGGTCCCTGGATGTGGGTGGCAACAGCGTGGGGCAGGAGCCAGCGCTCTCAGCCTCCATCCAAGGACCACCGGAGAATTCAAACCTTTTAAAGCACTCAAATCAAAAGAAACAGCTCATATATGCAAATATATATATATACGGAATATATATAAAAATGGAATGATAGAGCTAAATTACATTCAGAGGGTTTATCTCCATTTTTAAGAGCAACATTTGAGTGTCAGCAGAGTCCTTCACAAATCACACGTTCAACATGAATATATGAATATATTGTGAAATTAGCATGAGGTGGACAATACGGCAAACTTATTTCACATCTCCAGACAAAGACAAATGAAAATCAAGAATCTCTGCAATGTCCTGAAAAAAAAAAAAGCATCTTATTGAATAAATTACACTTGAAAAGGCGGCAGTGTTTTTCTTCTAATGGGCAGAGATTGATTCTCAGGACGAGCAGTCTGCATCAGCAAACAAAGTACCTGTTTCTGTCTGCTCCATCCCGAGAGCTCTTAACAGCAGGACTGAGTAAATAATCCTAGGTAGATAATTTACCCACACAATATAGCTCTCTTTTTTGCTTACCAAATGTCAGTACCTTGATTGTGGTTTCCTCTAATTTATTTGAAATTCAAATTTACTTGCCCAAGTTATTATCTTTTCTCCATTCTTGCAGGTCAGATAGACTGTGAAGTGTCTGCTACAAGTATTTCACCCTGCCAGTACAAAAGCTGAGTTCATCATGAGTGGTGTCACATCGGGTTGGTCTTTTCTTCTCTTAGGAAAAAACACTTGCATGAGTGTAAATTTTGTGATCAGGGGAAGGGCTTTGGGTTGCCATCAGTGGATTTTGCCCCACTGGAGGGGTGTTGTTTAAAACCTCAGCCCTAGGAAAGTGATCACAGCACAAATACTACCACTTTTGTGCAAAGCTGAAATGAAATCTTTCTATTGCATAGAAATAACACATCCGCTGCTGCATTGCCAGTGGCACAGTCAAAACCTCACTGCATTAAGCAGTGCCCTTTTAAAACGTGCTAATTGCAGAGTGCGCAATGAAGAGAAATGGTCACCGCAGCAGTGGGTGAAGAATTTTGTCCCTCATTAAGCCAGTTTAAGCTCAAGGCTCTCATACCGCTTTGTCATCTCAGCCCAGCACTTCTGCTATATGGCAGTATTGGAGCGTGAAGGTTTCAAATGGGCTTTCCAGGGCACTCATGCAAGCCGAACTCGATCGCTCTCATGGCTGCAGAAAGCAATCAGAGGAGAGGTGGAAAGCCTGGGCAAAGGGAACCCATTTTTGCATGGCCAGTGACATGCTTCCACCCAACACAATCCACATCTCAGACGCAGGATGCCAGGGAGTGAAGCAAAAAATAAAGAAGAAACATGTCAGCTTCATCTAGCCACATTTTCGGCTGAAGCTTGCCTCTTAATTGGCATTTGCTAATGTCCAGGCGGCTGCTTACCTTTCCTCCTCTGCGTCCTGTAATCAGCTCTGGAAGCACATATTGCCTTAATCTGTGAGGGTCTGCATGAGAATTTGAGCAGAGGACAATTTCTTTGGAGCTGGACTTCTCAGCCCTTTGAACCAGAGGGCCAGGCAATGTTTTTAAGAAAGGATCGCACTGGGCATGATTGTTGCAATGGTTTTACTGTAAACCCCAGTAAAAATTAGCAAAACTTTGAAAGCTTGACTATCACTTTCATTCATCTTCCACCTTTTAGTGACTCGTTCGCTTGAGTGGGTATATGATGGGTGAAAATCCATGCGTGTATGGCTTTGTTTACTGTGCCAAACCCTCATGGTTTCACAGCTGTTTTTTCATGTTTTATGGCCCATAGGCTGGAGAACCACGTTCCGGTGGGTCAGAGGGGTGAAAAGGTTGCACAGCTGAAGGATCAGCTCAAGTTTTCTCCAATATCCTCCGCAGAGGGTTGGGCTCCATCAGCCTGTTGGCTGCATTCGCTGCTCCAGCCAGGGTTTCCTCACCCACCCTGAGCATCCTGTCTTTCTCGTCTTGCCCTTCACAGTTCTTGCATTCGAACTAACCTAACAAGGACTAACCTAACAAGGACTAACCTAACAAGTAACTTGAATAGACTGTGGAAATGCTGGCTTCTTTGGGAGAATCAGGAGCAACAACAGAAAGAAGCAAGACTGAAAACAGCCTGAAACTCAAAGCAGAAAGCCTGAACCTGACTTGGTTGGAAAAGAGGAGATGTGACAAGTTGGAGGGATGTATTTGAAGTGGACTCTACTTTTTGCATGTACTGACAAGGATGAGGTGAGAATCCATGCGAGGCCAGAGAACAGAAGGAGGCTGTAGCAGCTGAGACAAGTGAGGATTTTTACTGAGGGAGAAACTTAAAAAAAAAAAAAATCAAGTCTAGAAAACCTGTAGCAGGAAACTGTATTTCAAACAGTGCACATGGGGGTGAACAGACCTCCACTGTTCAGACCGCTGCTTTCATGTCCTACCATAGGAATGTGGCAGTTTGCAAATGTGCTGGGCTCTCCGGATTTTGGGGACAAGCAGCACTCTGTTTGCATCATGAAGAGAGATAAATTAGTGGATATGCTCATGGTAGGGATATGGCCCAGGCTTTCACTAGGGTTACGGAGTGAGTCTGTGCCCCATTTGCTGTATCAGCTGCAACCGTGTAATAACCAGAGAGCTGTGCTATACCTGTATCCTCTTCCTCGTGGCGCTTCCTGGCCCAGGAACTCCACCGAAGGGAATAGCAATTGGAAGCCAACCCGCCAGCAGCAGAGCGGAACGGTGCCGTGGGGAATGAAGACGTTCCTCTGAAGCACAACCTGTCCAAGATGAACGTGACATTGGTTTTGTGCAACTGTCATAATCTGACTGGTGTCCAGGAGTCTGAGATTATTATAACAATGACACAGCAATGGATTGAATTTCCTCAACGGCGAACGCGCGCAGGGGAGAGCAGCAGCGAGTGCACTCGATGTCAGCTCGCATGAGTAACAGTGCTGCCCAGTATAATAAATGCTGGCATCCTCTGCGCTCCATGTTTTATTTTTTTACCACAAAAAATACATAACTCTCAGCAGATAGGGTGACTGAAGAGATGCACAAACTACACCTGAAACCCAAAGAACACAAGGATTCAGGCAGGGAAAGGAAAAAAAATAGATTTCATTTGCAGATATGTCTGTAAAGCAAGATTGAAGACATCATTAAACATCAGGCATTGCCAGTCTGCTAAAGTGTTTCCCGAGTCTATAGGTAGACTCTGAGGAAAGCGAAGTGGATAATTACCTTTGGTGGAGTATCGAGCACAGGAGCGGAGGGAGGCAAGGATAACGATGAAAATTCAGTGCCTCGCCGTCTGCCTAGTTATTTAGCATGTGCATGTGCATGTGTGTGTCTATACACGCCTTCCAGCTAGCACAAAGCCTGCAAACAAAATGGTCTCTTGTGATTTTTACAGGATCCCGAAGCTGTGTTATTTCTGTGCCACATTTACAAAGGAGTTGGGAGACACTGGGGACATGCCGAGCACCGGCACCATTTCTCATGCCTTGGAAGCAAAGCGCTCCCAAAACACTGGGACCAGAGGTGCAGTTTGGGCCTGGCACAGCCCGTGCTGCACAGGCTCCGAGCGGGTATAAACCCTTGCAGGCTGGAGGCGAGCGATGCAGCGAGCTCTGGGAGGTGGCATCCTGGTCCGTGCATGCTCCCATTCCATACCAACTGCTCCGAGACTAATGCAGGAAGAACCAGGGCTCTGGTGCCAAAATAAATGTAGTTCCCTTAGTCCTGCTTGCACCCCAGTCAAAGTGGTTGCTCATGAACATGTGTAAGATCAATATTTTCTTGGGGCTACTATCCAAGAAGATCACAGTGCCTATATTGGGAAAATCAAAACCAATAAATGCAGACTTTCACAGCCCTAGCCAAATGGGATCACTTCCACACCCTGTCCCAGAAGGATGCTGTATGCAGTGGCAATCATGCTAATATGTTCTTAAAAGCTTTTCAGTAGTGGGGAAGCTAAAGCACAAACTGACAAGCCCTCCTGTACATTGGTGCCATTTTCCTTCCCCCATGAGATGTTGCTTGGAAGAAGGAAAAGTCTTTACCAAGCCCTTGAACCTGTCTAAAATTGGAATAGGCTGGCAAATAGATTTTTTGGGAAGAAAACTGTTGTTGTTGAATTCAGAAGAAATTTGGAATGCTTCCACTTGTATTTCTTTAATTTATGGAAGAGAAATTCCAAACAAAATGTTGTGTTTCTTTTTTTCCAAAGCTGTTGAGACTTCTCAAGCTGATAATTGACATATTTCACATTAGAATGTGAAGAAGAAAGGTTTGGACTTTAAAATATTAAAATGATTTTGTTGGCATAAAAAATAATGAATTCTTTGTTCCTCTCTTTTAGGCTTCCTCTGTGGAAGAGTGTATGCTCAGCAAGTCCAAAACCTTTCAGGCATACTGACAGCCTCTGTGAATACACTAAATAGCTGTTAACCAAAGCATGAAATATTAAACAACAACACAAGACAAAATGAAGCAAAAATCTCTGCTCTGACTTCAAATTATGCATAAACAGATTTCCTTGAAATAATCAGTTTTCCATTTCACTTGTGTTTTCTTTTTCAGAAAAAAAAAAGAAGTGACATCCCAAAGCAAACCTGTTCTAAATGAAATTAATTCTGTTACTTAAGCTGGATCCCATTAAAAAATGATCGGAGAAGATTATATAGAAATTTGGTACCTCTCTAATGTGTACTCTCCATTGCTTCTTCTGCCAGCAACATTGTCCAGTCATGAAGTATCAATAAGTCTCCATGGTCAGCTTTCAAGCTCAAGGAGCTAGAAGGCAGCAGTTGAGTTCAGAATCAGTATTTGATAAATCAGCCCCTATCCACCCCTTAAAAAAATCCTGGTAAAGCAGAAAACACTATGGTGCATTTCTCAAAAGCAGAAAGCCCTTAGCAGCTGTATTTAGACCTTTTGTGGACTTCTGTGAATTACACATATTTTCCGAATTTCCTACAACAAGGATCTTTTCTCAGGGAAAAAAAAAAAAAAAGGACTCTTGGTGAGACTCCGCTATGTGAGGTTCTTTCAGATTTAAAGGGCTCTATAAATCTCACACCTCAAACTGTGTTTCAGCCTATTTTAGGTCTTGCTTGCTAGCAGTTGTTATGTTGCACTAGTGTCCAGCTTGAGAAATGTTGGCAGGAAGCATTTGATGCTGTTTCTGCAGCGAGTACAGTTGCTTCTGAAAAACGGGCCTTGTTTTCTGATTGTAGGTCAGCTTTGTGCAAAAGAACAGAAAAGCTGGTGGATTTCTTTCCTATTTCCAAAGCACTTGCTCTTGTCTACTTGGAAACAGGACTAAGGGCACTCTTGGCCATCTCCAAGGAGGTTGCTCTTCTGATATTTTTCATTCTTTGGAGACTTCCCTTCTTTATAGCTACTTATAGCTTCCTGTATTTTAAGAGTACACATTTTAAGAGTACAGTATACAAATGCTTTTTATATCACCCAGTGCTTTTTGCCCTACTTTGTAGGTTCGTTTGCAGTTCACAACAGAGTTGGGCTTTCAATTTGTGCAGCTGGAAATTCAGTTCATGCTTGTGTGAATTCATGGGGCTTTTAGTTTTGCAAAAAGCAATAGTGCCCTTCCTTCCTTCCTTCCTTCCTTCCTTCCTTCCTTCCTTCCT
>NW_010577213.1:134294-155234 GCF_000705375.1 Tinamus guttatus | reverse complement strand
CCGGGGGCGCACTCCCCCGGCCGGCAGCTGGGCCTGCCTGTCAGCCGCCTTCTCCCTGCCAGCCCCGTGCCGAGGGAGGAGAAACCGGTTCCCGCGCGAAACAATTTTAATTAATACTGACATTTATCAAGCTGCAGAGGAAACGACTGCTGCTCGTTGCCTCAGTTTATGTGAAAATAGGATAAATAAATGGGACTGTCATAAAGTTGTAGACCGTCCTGTCTTCATTACAACCAGTGCATGGGGGAGAGGAACTGAGAGCAGCCAGAGCTGCGGGGGCTTAAAGAGAGGCTGGTGGTGTGCCCGGCACTGGGGTTTCCTTCTCAAACTGTGCACTTCTCCTCGGTGCTCAGCCCTGTCATTTCACTTGGACACTGCTTTACCATGCGCTGCGCATCTTCCTTCCTCCTCTGCCTTCCTCGCAGCTTCAGGTGGGATGCCACCATGCCAGGAGTGGGGCCATCTCTACACCATGGTGGGCAATGCCAGAGCACATCTGTCAGAGCCTGGAAATGACTTTTCCAGGCTGCTTCCAGAATGGCATCACCTTCCTCACTGCTTGGTTCAGGATGCCCTGAGATAATGCCATATGCCCCATCAACATCCTCCTGCTGTGTCCCAGGCCTCAACGAAGGCAGCAGGCGCCGATGCTGCAGGTGGTTTGGGCACAGCATATGCAGAATAACCTCTGTCACATTTGCTCTGGGGTATCCTGCCAATAATTGCTCATTCTTTACCTGCCAGTGAAAACAACCAAGGGACCGGCCACAGGACTACTTGAAGGCACCTTCCCATTAAATAGGCCTCATATGGGCCCATCATGGCAGAAAGCCCAAATAATTATGCAGCACTAATAAATGAAAAAAAATGAAATTAGCATATAGTTTATTGGGCAAAACATATATAATGGTCTTCTCATTCTACAAGGCACCTAACCAATCTGCTGATCATTTCCAGCGCTTTTCGGAAGCAATTGTGTTGCCTCACATCCTACTAGAGCAGCCTTGCATATTTCTTGCTGCCTATTGACATCTAAAAGCTCTTCTTTGATTTCCTCTATGGCATTTACTTCCTATCAAAAAGTACCCCATGGTAGAGAATAATTTCTTATATCCTGGCTCTTGGAAGCAGAAAAAAATCGCTGTTTCTTCCAAGACAATAAAAAGCCCCAAACCCTTCACCCCAGGTATCTTTTACTTTTGCTGAAAGACAACCAAAAGAAATAAAGACATAAATATATGACTCCATATGACTGTAATAAAGCATACATGATTTTCTTTGCAAGACCTAATATCTGAGCTAAAGCACAATCCTAGCTGGCCCACTCTATATCTAAAATAGATTCAATCAAAAGAAAACTTCATTAAAACAAACAGAAAGGCCCATAGTATCCAGGGGAGGTGTCAGAAACTCATGTTCTCAGCAAGGACATGCAGGGCAGGAGAAGCTGCCTTGCAATCCCTCCAAGCAGGTGAGGTCCTGCTGTGGCCTCAGACAATGGTGTCCCCTTGGGACAGACACTTCGGGGTTCAGTTTGGGTACAAACTGTACCAAATATATGGTATGGTCTTGCTGCTCCTGGATTGTTGCCAAGTTCTCTTCAGCATGTCATTCTTGCCTTTAATGCCTCAAAGGAGCTCTAGTTTCCAGGGAGCAAGTCACCTATTTGCTCATCATCGTTTCTCTAGTCTGCAAAATAGGGCCAAAGGCAAGTGAAAACAGAAATGCCTCCCAAAATCCCTATTCACTTTTCTGTCTCATACACATACTGTGCAAATGGACTCATGAATTTCTTGTTTGGAAGCTACAGAATTAAATCCTGGTGGTGTCTAGGCCCATAAGGTGGTGTGAACACACAAATGCGCACCTCCATGTGCTGAAGAGGAATCTGGATTCAGCTGCAGCACTTGATGCACATCCAGATCTCTTTTGTGACCTTTATTTTGATGAAATGTTTAATACAATACAAAAGAGCAGTCATCCTATAGAGACTTTTAAGTGGGCCTTCCAAACCTGAAAAACATTGTGAATGATAAATTATTCTTTCCAATTTCACTAAAATAAAATCCACCTCTTTTTTCTCTCCTTCAGTGCTAGCCAGGAGCAACTGTTGGCTGCTGATAGTTACCAATGGCTTATTTCCCTTTCAGGAAACAGATATTGTTTTATTTCACAAAAAGAAAAAAAAAAATCTCCTGTAATGTCAGCTATAAAATACTGTAACTGGTTTCTGCAATACATTGAATTATACACACCTAACTGTATTGGAGACCATAAATTCATCAGCTGGTGCAGGCCAGGGGGTTTGTGGAGTGGAGAGGATTTTACTCTGGTTCCCCTCCAGGGAGAACTGTCACCCTAATGCTGACACAGTATTTGAGTAGTGGCTCTCCAGAGGCTGAAAAGGCAGAACTTGCTGAGTTTGTTTGCGATGTGCTTATCTATTATTGACATACACATCCCCTAACAACTCAGGGAGTAAAAATAGAAAATAAACCTACTCAAAACATCTTTGGATCTAGAAATGACAAATTTCTACTGCAGGAGAAAGACTGATTAGGTTCTTGCCAGTCCAGTCCCCATAGGCAAATACTTTCCATCTCTGATGCTTGGTTTTAGAAACACACATGATTTCGGAGGTACGTCAGAAAACATAAAAGAAAATAATAAGTAGTGTTAATATCGCTGACATAGACTTCTAGCAGCAGTTTAAGCAGAGTTATACCGTGCATGGTGACAAAAACTTTTTAAAAATATTTACCAGTATTTACTATTTATTTTTCTGTATTTTGAGGTGTCTTGTTCTTTTCTCCCTCTCATCTTTCCTTCCATCTTCTCTCAGTGCTGTAAGATGTCCTCTTAATGGGTTCAGAGCAATATGTCATATTTAGTCAGCTTTGTGTTGAAGAAGCAACCTTCAAGTTGAATGTCATTTTTTAATTATCGCCCTAATAGAGAAAACAAAAACTAACGTTGGAATTAACATTGGATGTAACAAACATTTGTCAGAATAAAAGTCCAGTTCAACTTGTTTTTTTCCAAATTGGTAACGATTTTTTTTCAATGCTCTGCTATTTGTATTATGACCTCCATTATAATTCCTAACCCATATCAATTTTGAGCAACTAATTGCAAGTCAAAACACAATATATTTTCTTTAGAAATGAGAAGTATCATCACCTATGTCAATAAACAACTTTGCTTGATATCATTAACTTTCTATAGTACCTTTTGCGGTGTCTACTGCTACTTCACCATTCTGTACTTCGCTCATCAAGCCAGCTTAGTTTTTAACAGTTTTCTCAACATCAACAAAAATATTTGACCTGAAATCTGAAAAGATTATTAAAATGTTTCTTCTGCAGTTTTCTTTTTGGAAGAATTTTGGTTTAGCTCCTAAATGTCTATTACAAATGATTAAGGTCGGCACACAAATTATGCAACAAGGGAGTTCTTTGGTCACTTATTTCTGTCAAGTCTACCTGACTAATTGGCAAGCTTAGGCCCATGAGACTAAGGTATTATTGCTTTTAATAAAATATCTTTATTATAAACCTCAGAATCTCTATTATTTTATTCATATTTTTTTTATTAAAGATCTTAGCCTGAGGTCTATGTATTGCTAATTGCATTACAAAAGCCACATTTTTTTAATTAAAAATGCGAATTTGGTGATATTTATTTTCAGTATTAGTCCATAAAATGATATTAGAGTTAGGCTTTATACCCCCTGATTCTGCATGGGAGACTGAAGGTGTAAGCTAACACAGGGAGAAAAGCACAGTATACCCCTCATTTCAGCCTGTGCTTCTCCCTTTTAATGTATACAATCAATCACTATAGAAGGAAGCAAGATATCAATCCTTTCCCCACTGAGGTCAAGCAGTGACTTTGAAATGAGAGAGCTGGATTCAGTGACAGAAAAGATAGAAAATTAGTACATGTTATGTTTAATTAGAATGAATGAACTTGATTATTTGGTTTCCAATAAAGCAAAATAAATGGTACATAAATCCATAAATAATGAGGAATCTTTGGTTGTTTCTTTGTTATTATTTTTGATGCTGAGAAGTGGGTCACTTGGTATGTGCATAAACAAAGAAGATAAATGGCTAGAAGAGGAATGAATTTTCCATAACCCGATTAAAGGATACATCTGGCTCCTAGGAGAATGTTATAGTGCTTAATGATTTTGTTGTTGCTGTTCTTAATGTGTCTAATGTTTGCTGTTTAAGAAAATCAAGAAAAATGTTAAAAGGTTACTGCAGAAGGGAGCTGTCAGCGAAGAGGAGGAGACAGCCATGTTGAGCCAACAAATCCTCCACTGGCAAACGGAGAGGAGAAAGGAAGGAGGGACGGGAGAAACCTCCTGGTATCCAAAAGCAGAGAGTGACAAATGCTGCGAGGTGGCCCCCAGCCCTGGCGCATCGTGCACATGCGAGCTGGCCCCGTTGCTCCTGCCCCACGCAATGGGCACGGGTGCCTGGTCCTCGCGTGCCCCCGTCGCCACGTGGGAATCGGCAGATGCTAACGGGCCTAGCAACAAAAGTGCAAAAAAGATGTCTGGGGGCAGAGAAGACAGTCACCCAGCCTGAGGGCTTCTCCCTGCCAGATTCTGGGAGTCTGCTGCAGACTAATGGAGCCACGAGATCTCCTTAACGAGAAGGCACAAGAATTCCTCAGAAGAGCAGGCAAAGACTCCTTTGTAGCGTAAAGCACCTTAACCTGCACAGCTGCAAGTAGCTATCCCCCAAATGATGGTTAGGAAGGTGATGGAAGTAATAATATCCACCTGAAAGATAAAGCCTTTATTAAAGAAAAAACAACTAAATTAATTCCTAGAATTACTGAGTTATTGTCTAGGGTTACCCAAAGGTTTAGCCTGAACCTGGATGCAATAGCTTTCAGAAGTCTGCATCTCCTTAAGACAAGTCCTATTTATTTCTTGCATTTTGTGTAGCTGTTGCCATAATATCATCAAGCTGGTCTTTGTTCACTAAGAATCCTTTTTACACAGCTCACCATTTTAGTTCCCATAACAACAGAATACATTTGTAATATGGAAACTCTGCTTTCCTCTAGTCTTTTGGGGTAAGATCTTTCCCTCCACTCGAAAGAAGCTTGCAGCACACTAGAGGTTCGTGCAAACCTGAAAATACACATAGCTCAACACCGTAAGTGATCTAATGGAAAGCAGTTAATTACCATACTTAAATGTCTGCAGGTGAAGTGACAACTTCAATGCTTGCAGATTTTCCTTGGGTTTATACCTTTTGTAGCCAGTGATTGCTACGCCATATCTGCATTTTCTAATTAAGAAATGAAATACTCATTTTTGAATGAGCCTTTTTAGACTGCAACAAATTTATTGTGTGTTTATGAAAACACACAGCCATACCAAAGTTGGCCAGCTTAGCAAGGTTTATCTTCAGCCTATAGCTCTTTCCCAAAATTCAATACTGCAGGCACAATTTAATGCAAACCCAATTTATGACTTAATGCTCCAGGGACCATAGTGGGAGATTGTTACATTATTCTTTTCTAATCCTATTTGTGTTTTAATTTGCTAAGTCTGTAATGAGGTGCATGCCTTGAATAGATTCAAGATCTTTCACATTGCTTTTGACTTTGTTTAATATAATAGATTGTACAGTTTGCATTCAGAACTGAGGTGTTCCAGCCAGTACTATCTCTTCATTTTCAAAACTAGGGTGAATAAAATTATGTTCTGAAAGTAATTGTATCCATGTTTCCTTGTTTATCACTTAATGGTTTATTTCCTGTTATAATTTTCTAGTATAATATTTGAGGTCGCAAAAATCAATTCTCAGTGGACTCTGACTTGACTCTTCCAAATTACTCCAAAAGTAACTCTGAAAATACCATGTTGAAAATAAAGTGCTCATTAGTAAGTGGCTGAGTTTACTGATTTTTTGTATTCTTGCTTTTTTGCTTTTTGTGCTCTGAAATTATGGTAGAAATAAAGAGAAATAGAGTAAAACTTCAGCTACAGGAGAAGCAACATACCTTTATTTATGCCAATGATTTATGGTGATAACACTGAACAATCTAGCTCAATATATTCAAAATATTTATTGTCTGTAATCAAAGTTGCCATTCATCTATATGGAGAATAGAAATGCCATTTTCACAGCATTTTGAAATTTTAACTTTGCTTTCATTATGTTTAGAAGAGAGAAAAAAAAGAAATATTAAAAATATTAAATTCTATTTTATGACCATATTATGAAGCACACCATAAGATAAAAATGTACGAATTTAGAAATAAAAATAATCTGAGAAGGAAAATTCAGTGCCTTGTCTCCAAATGTCCTGACAGGTTGCTCTGATACTGCTGGCAATCTCCTATTTCAGAAAGAAAGAAAAAGAAAGAAAGAAAGAAAGAAAGAAATACTGCCACTCTGTTTTCTGGCCAGTTGGAGCACTAACACCATCCGCTGAGCAGTTCTCCATGCTGCATCCAGCAAATCTGCGTCCTCTTCTGCCCGTACGAGGAGCATCGGGAGGATGTCAGGTTCGTAGTCCAAATGCACCGTCAGAGCCATTCGCTGTTTCCTGACCCCTGGCGCTATGGGAAGCTTCATTATACTCACGAAATGTAGCGTCGTTGATCCAAAATAAGCTGCGGACTGATGTTCGGTGAAACACGCGGAACGGTGTTTGCAGTGACGTTCACCTTCCCGAGCGTAGTGCTGGGGTCAGTCACTGCGTGGCTGGGCTCAGTGAGGACATGTGCTGGCTAAACACCTCCCTGGCATGCTAGCAAACCGTTCCTCTTCGTTAGCGAGCTAATTCTGAATGCTTTCTCTCATGCTTCTCTTTCCTGGGCTTTGTTTTGCCTGGGATCTATGTCCTTGAGGGCAGGCAGAAGCTAGAGAAGGCCCAGGATATTATCTGTACATATAAGCCATCAAATCAAAAGACAGCAGCAATTTTTTCCTATGTTTTTATTCCTTAGCAAGTATCTCAGTCCAACAGTTGGAGCCTACTGGAACAGCAGAGCAATCCAGCCATTCCTTATGAGTTGAAAATGCAGGAGTCTAAATAGACCTTGGAATACTTAAAGTTCTTGTAATCTGTCTAATTTCTTTTCAAAGTTTTTTTCGATGTAGCCTTGAGAATTAATAAATCAGAATAAAAGAAAGCTTATCAGTATCTTTGGTTGTACTGAGATGGAATTGTATTGATGGAATACCCTTAATTTCCACTTTAGATTCAGCTAACATCTCTCATAAACTCCCAAGATTTTGGTAAATCCAGATGGTGGGAAATTCCTAAGCACCAGCAGGGCCTTGTACTTTCTGGCATTGTGAAGCTCTGAGATAATACCTCATGGTAATATAATATGGCATACAACAACCCCATTCAAGAAAACCCTAACCCCATCCTGATATAAAACTGATTTCAAAGCCTAAAACTCTAGTCAATACCTTGTACATAAACTAAAACTATGTTTATTTCCAAAGACTGAGAAGGAACGACCAGTCTTACCAGAACAGCCTTTGACTGTGTGTGACAATTTTTGAACACAGTGCTATCTAATTTGTTACCATCCAAAGGTATGGATGGGGAGGGACTGAAGGCAAACTGGCTGGTGGACTGGACATCCTCCCTCCTAAGCCTGGTTTCAAGTACAAATTTGGACATCCTAGCCAGGTGAGCATGGTGTGAATGTAACAGCAAGGGCACAAAGCTTAGCTATGCAGTGGCTGTGCATAGTCTTGGAGGATGGAAATGCTGCACTGGTTCAAAGCCTAGAGCTTTACTGGAAAGAGCTTTACTGAGGAGCTCAGCCCTCCATCTCCTGGTCTGCCCAGCTTCACCCCACTTACCCGGAAGCAATGGGGCTATGGTTGACAGCTCTTGCCTATTCCTTTATCCCCACTTAGGGACAGCATTAAATGCATTGGAGCTCCAAATATTCTGTACCTTCAGACTACCTTAAGGGGTTAAAAGATACCCCAAATCCAACCCACAGTCGCATGTGCTGCCTGCAGTCGGACCCTCACCCAGCTTGGGTACCCACAGAGAGATGGCTTGGGCTTGCAAAGTGCATCTCCGGTGAAAGTGAGATGCTTGAACCCAGCAGTGCGAAGCTGGAAACCCTTTTATAGCTTCTGCCTTGCACAAATCCATCAGTGCCGCCTCTCTATTTCACTTTCGCGGAGAGTTTTGTCTCTCTCTTCTACCCTGACCCAGCCAGATTCAGAAATTAGATAAACTTCCAGATTAGTCCTCTGAGGGCAACCTGCAGACGTGACTAACCGATCCCGAGGAGCAGCCTGCGCTCAGCCTGCCACTTCCCTGCTGTGCAAGATGCTGCTTGCAGGCTCCTCCTGCAGAGGACTGAACACCTATTTCCCATTTCGCTTCTTCCAAAATATATGTTTTAACCAGCTCAAAATAGTTAAGCCAGTTCAATTTAAATAATTTCTTATTTATTAGCAAAATAAAGAAGAAAGTAAATAATGAGAGTAAATAAGCTATAGGGGGTAAGGGAATGGAAGGTGGAATGAGAGGATGAGCGTCAGGAGTGCAGGAAGTGACACACAGGCTCTGCAAGTCGGGGTCTCTAATCCAGAGAACGATGGAGCTAGAGGATGGGTCGCCCCCAGGGATACCCCGTGTCCTGCTAGGATGAGGGAGAACCAAGAGAATTAACTTGGAGCAGATGGCACATTTTGAGATGTGCTAGGTTAGGTGAGAAGTTCCCCTTGCACTGGTGAGTGTCTACACACAAACTAGGAAACCTCACAGGTGTGAGGTTTGTCCATTTTCAGATTCAGGGGTTAAAGCAAAGTCATAATTTCCTAAAGTCATAAATTCCTGTACCACTGTCCTTTTTGCTTTCAGATTTAGTTTTGGCTTCCTTAAGAGTATCCAATAGAGTAATTGCTTTTCATGTTTGTAGGAAAAAGTGTGCAGGAATATGAGGGAAGAACATATTTATCTGACATGCTAGTGACTGAGACGGCATTTATAAGACTGTTCTTTTATGCTGGGAGACACAAATTAGGGCATTATAATAAATCTATGACTTGATCTTTGTCACTGTATAGCAGCACCATCAGTAAAGCTGATGGGACCCCGTTCCTCAAGGCAGAGAGTGCCAGGGCTAAAGGACAGACCACATGGGCTGGTAGCAACATTGCCTACATGCAGGCGCTTGCCGAGGAGGACAGCAAGGTGCATTTGGCCAGGGCGTATTTCCCAGCACAGGGCAGGATTTGCGCTCATTAGCACAGCCCCTTATCCCCAGGTCACTCACTGCGGCAGGGCCAGGCACCAGCAGAGCAAACCGCCCGCTCCACACCGGTAACGGGGCCTTTCCTCGGCAGGTCACGGCCACCGAGGCTGCTTTAGCAGGAGGCAAACAGGCTTCTGCAGACCACGGAGAGACAGACAGGGAAGCACTTCCAACAGCGTAAAACAAATGCAGTGCCCACAAGACAAAATGTGTGCAGTGGGTAACACGGCGCCTGCATGCTAAAATTCCTGGAGGTAATTAGACTTCATTTTTGCATATGCTCATTGCTTAGTCTCAAGTATATTTTTTTCCAAAAAGCATTAAGTATTTGTTACACTTCCTTGAAGACAGGAAGCATCCATCTCTCCACAGATAAAAATCAGATATTTGTATTTGCTCCTTTATGCAGATGCATGTAGAAAGTGTGGGCATATATCTATATCTCTCCCTTAAATAAAATAATGTGCTATGGAGGTATCTAACCTTATAATAATTATTTTAAAAAGGCAGCTGTTAGCTGCTTTTTCCAGAATGCTTAGATAGCGATAGCTGACCTTTATCATGGCACTACCATGTATTAACCAAAATAATACTTTAGCAGTTTTTTAGTACCAGACTATATGTTCTGTTATAAGCAATAGCAAATGTTTGATCATAAATATTTTAATGGCTTCAGGGATTCATGGTATTCAATGACTGTGTTAAATGATAATAATCACATCTGGTTTATTACTATAGTAATTCAGCAGCTTCTCTTCAGTAGTTATTTTTTATTATATGTGCTGTGCTACTGTCATGGTCATTTATAGCTGTAATATTTTAAAGTGGCTCATTTGTTTGTTTAAGGACAGTTTCACAATATATTTCTGTATTAATATACATTTTGTACTATTATTTCCAAGCTGCCACTGGAAAATTGATCCTAGCTTGTTACGATGAGAGGGGCTGGAGCTTGTGCAGAATGCCAGCGCCAGGAGCGAGCCACACAGCAGATGGGTACTGCACTGGTCTCCACTGGGTTGTAATTGCTGTTGAGTTTTATTCATAAATGAAGGGGTCCATTAAGAAATAGTTAACTAATAATAAACACGAGGGGAGGATTTGAGTCAGACAGAGCACAGGCAGAATTAGAAAAATATCATGGTTAAAGACAGACAAAAAGCAACTGGGTATAGCCATTTTACACTTTATTACCTGATAATACTCTCATTTTTCGCATGCTAGTGCGTTTAGGATGGAGCGATTTTTACTAGGGAGACAAGGGAGAACCGATTGATTTTGCCGATCATTTAATTCGGATACCTGCCCACTCTCAGTCGCATGAGAGAGATCTCATTTATCTTAATGGGATCACTCACAAGAGTAAAGGTTTGGAGGATCAAGCTGTGTATCAGCAGAAATGGGAAGCAAGTAGCAGGAGTTAGTTATCAGATTAGAGCAGGGACCACTCAAAACTGCAGAGCTCTTCCCTTCGTTATTTTCCCCCTTGGAAATGCAGTTTTCTAAAGCTCTGTGTCCGGCCGCCTGCTGCGCTCCCTGGTTATGGCTGCGAGGAGGCACCTGGGACTCCCGATATTCACCTGGAGAAACCTGAGGCAGCACGTGAGGGACAAAGAGGCTGCTGGGAGGATGACCTCAGGGAAGGTGCTGACATCTCCCACCAAGCCCTAAGAGCACTAGTGGCTACTGCCCGTGCCAGCATCCCCAGCATCCAAGATTTCCACGGAATTCCAGGGTTGCAGAGCAGCTCGTGACCATGGAACCTTACATGAGAGTTTACCACATACATCAGGTCCTCTTCGCACTGCTTTTCTATCTGGTACAAAATAATGGGCAATCATATTCCTGGTTGTGAGAAGCATTTTTTTCCTTGCCTACAAGGAAAAAATAATAGAAGTAACTGGTAGAGCAAGGGTTAATTTTCTGGTCTCTTTTTATTCCTTCTTTCTCTGGCTTTCCCCTCCCTTTCCAGCCTTTAATGACCTGGTGAAGGAAGCTCTGTTTAGCTGAGGAAAACCTCCCGCCATCCCACCACACAGGATGCCTTGAATTGTTGCAGCAAAAGTTAAGAGGAAACTAAGGGACAATTATTTGTGCTTCTTTCCTGCTCCGTTTTCTGCTGGTTTTGATTGGTTGAGGGGCTGAGGGTAAATGGCTTTTATAGTGCTGAATGATGAATGCCTCTGGAATAGTCTGTAACCAGAAGTGCCGACTGACATGCTGCTGATTTAACTGACATGCAGGGTTATGTTTGTATAGAGTCACTTAAATAAACATGTGCTTGGCTGGAGCCAGCTACACCAGCACTTCTTCCCTGCTTCCCCTCCACCCTCCATTTATCACTAAAAGATAACCATAATGATTTGATCTTCCTATCAGTCATTCATTATATTAATTAATTCAAATGTAATTGTTTTAAATGCCTCTCCATTGCTGCCAGTACTTTGTACAGCACTTAAAGCACATGCACTATCAGAGGACAAAATAAATCCGCAATAAAAAGATACACTCATCAAATGGGCTCCTTCAGACTAGCAGTCCCTTTCATCCTGCATTATCTCCTTTGCCTTCAAAGCAGCCTCTCCCTAAATGTTCAGGATAATAAATAGTCCAGAAGCTTGACAAGGAGTTCAACTCACCCAGGCTTTTACAAAGGGAGCCAAAGCAAATTCCTCAGGGAAAAGCCTCCTCCCCTTTCTTCTACTCTTGCCTACCTTTGTGCACCAGTTTTATCCTTTGTGGCTTTCTCTGAAGCTTCAACAAACCTTATAAAGGTCTTTAAGCCTCTTTATAGCTTTTTCATTTCCTGTGCGAAGTCAGTAGCAGATTTCCCATGTAACTTTTAAAAATACACATTCTGGCATGGAAACTCACACCTCCGTGTGATTATATTAGGCAAGTCGGGGCACAACAATCTGTTTTTAATGTGTAAATTACTAAAGAACGCAAAACCAGGATATGAATTTAAGCAAGGGCCATTCCTCCTCATAGCTCTTGTGCAGAGCTTTGGGATGCTGGACTGACCTAACACGCAGCAAAGTTTTAGTACATGGTTCAGTTGGGCTTAAGTTTTAATAATTAGTGCATCAGAAGCACATGGTCACTCCAAGTGAAGGTAGAATCTACTGAGGTAGAATCTATTATAGGAGTGTGCTTCACATGTAGATGGGGTCCTTTCACATGCATGGGTAAAATTCTGCTAATTGCATTTACCCTGATTTTTATTTCTCCCTTCTGTGCAAGGGGAAGTTGGAAGTTCAAAGAAAATGGATAGCTTTTTTTGGCAAAGCTTCCCAGGGCCAAGTGTCCCCATTCCAGCGTCTCTCCCCCTGAGCCAGGAGCCCCCACAGCTGGCCAGGACTTGCAGAAACCCACACCACCCGCCCGGGTCCCTGTGCTTCAAATAAGTTACATGGAAAGATGACTCTTAGAAAGCACGTGGTGGCTTCATGTCGTGAATCAAAATCGGGAGCAAATCTCCATATCCATTCCCAAGAGCTTCAGTTTCAGTTTAAGAACATCTCTTTTAACATGATGTTGCTTCATTCTTTTTTTTTTCCCCTCGCTTGCTCAAAATGGTCCATCGCCTTATTTTACTTCCTGAGCTTGTCAGAGGCCTCCTTAATGATGTCATCCTGCTCCTTGGAGTTAATTTGTTAATTAACTCACCTCCCCTTTTCTTTCTGTTATCTGAAAAAGGGCCTCTCACACTGGAGAGCTAAAGAACTGCAGGACATCGTGACAGCTGCTGCATTTAATATCTGGTCTGCAGCATGATGGATTTAGCACAGCCTGGCCTGGCTATTTGGATTTGGGAGAACACTGAATGCCTGATTCCTATCAGGTCTAAGCAGTGTCTCATTGGGGGCCGAAATTACATGACAGATACGCTTTAAGGGAGAAAGAAACTGAATACCACCCTCTATAAATTAGCTGGAACAAACAAACTAGTTGCTCAAACTTACTGTACTCCTGCCAGGAGTCATAAACTAGCTAGCTGTGTTTAAGAAAAGTAAAAACTGTTTTTCCTCCCATGAAATAAACAGTCTCTGGGTTCTATTCCTAACCACAAATGGCAAATGTATGCAACTCTCCAGGAACCAAATTCTGCTCACTTTCCAAATTCGCTTAATCTCTAGTCCTCCGAGATTAATTAGCTCGACAGGGAAGCCAACACTGAAGTTAGGGTAGAGGTGTTTTTTGAAGTAAGTGCTGTTCTGTTCATCTAAAGGAGCTGCTCTGCTGAGGCCAGCAGAAAAATCTGTAGTATTTAACCTAGACGCTCCTGTTCTCCTATTTTGTAAGTAAAGTCTTTAAGTACAGAGACCCAAGAAAGAGATATTGGGTACAGATATGAACATCCTATAAGTCAAAGAAAAAACATTTATCTACCTCCAGAATTAATTACAGAGATTTCTAAACAAACCATAGAATAAGGACACGTTCATACAGCATACTCAGGCACGCAGGTACTGCAGGGAATGGGTTGGGGCCTTTTTCATGGAAAGAGCCAAAGCTCTAGAGTGCAAGTTAGTGACAAGAGCAGCAGGATCATCTCGTTCACCACCAAGGGCTGCTTGGATGCTCCAGATGAACCCACAGGGATGGTCTCCACTAGGAAGCACAAAATTCATTGCTTAGCACTATGATAAGCGTTCGTAATTGTTCCTGAAATTCTCTGTTACACTGGCTTCAGATTCTCCTTGTGTGGCATCACCATGTTGTGCACGTCAAAATGATTCACTCTATGGCTATGTGAGAGTAGCCTTGGACATGTCCTGAGGCAGAAAAGACCCCTGGCAATGCCAAACACCACTGAGATACGTTAGTGGCCTTGTGACAAGAATCAGGATTTAACTGAGGCTGAACAGATATCAAGAAACTCACTTCGCTTTCGGCAAGGGACACCTTCCTTTCAGATCTCATAGGTGAAAGACAAGGACTCCCCCCACTAATTTTCTGTGTCACTGTTTAAAATAAACCCTTAAGATTTCCATTATAAAACAGCACAGATTTTGGGAGGAAAAAAAAAGCACTATAATA
Organism: Tinamus guttatus; assembly: GCF_000705375.1. The sequence goes on along the minus strand of NW_010577213.1, from coordinate 140,923 downwards.
TACTACAGTTTGTTCAAGCTCCTTGCTTCCTACCTACAACCACGTGATGCATCTCTCGCTATGCCTACAGGCAAATGCATAAAGAGCTGTCACAGGATGGAGAATAAAAAATACACCTTCATAAGAGAAAGTAAGGTCAGTAATGTTTCTTTCCTGGCTACAGACTCAATAATAGGTAATATAATAATAATTTCTTTCCTTGTTTCTTTTTTTTTCTCTCTCTGTCTCAGAAATACAAATGAAACTCCAATATTTTTGCAGGAATCCTAGGACACAGAAGTATTTTCTTTAACATTTCCAATGCAATAAAAATGTCAATAGACAGAAAGTCACATCCTCTCCACAGCCCTTCTCCTTTCAAATTACCTTACTTCTCCCTGGTTGTCCTCACCACACTTGACAATGAGGCCTTGAGGTCTATCTCTAATTACAAACATCCTGCCCTCAAACTCCCAGTCTGTATCTGATCAAGGCTCTCCTCCCCCTTGCCCTTTAGCTGTGCTTTACACAGTTCTTGGTGCTGTCTGCAATTCACTTGATCTCTCTTGACCTTGATTCACCAAGGGTTTTTCAAGAATCTGGACTGCCTCTGCTCCTTATCCATGGTGCCCAGATACCTGGTGGATCTTCTCAGATGCAATGAATCCTTCCCAGACATGCTCCACAAAGAAGTATGGTAGCACCATCTTTACTACAAAAGTAGATGCTGCTGAGATCTCTCACTGACGTAGCTAATTCATATTGAAATCAACTTCTATGAGACTTTAAAGCTTGTTTCTTATCTAAACACTGTTTATGTGGATGTTGACGGGATGATGGGAATGCTAGGCTTTGCTCATAACATTTTCAAATGATATAGTGGTATTATCTTTTATGCCTTTATGAACAATTCTGTAAATGTGGGATGTTACCAGCATGGCAGCAGGGGTCAAGATGCTGACTTCTTTCAGGTTAACTAGAAATAGACGTTTGATCTATGAGGACATCTTTGAAAATCCTCTTAGCATTTACCAGCCTCTTCATAAGTCAAAACACATTTCAAAATCCAACCCATTGCATCTACACTTGCCTAGCTGTAAAAATGACATGGAATTATCTGTTTTTTCCAGTAAGTCTTGGTTAACAATTAGATGTTTGAAGAAAAGGCTCACCCTTCTCAAAAAAAAAAAAAAAACTGAGCGGTCTTCTCAGAACTGCTACCCTTACACTAAAGAGCAGCAAAACATCCCACACACTTTGAATGTAAAATTAATCAAATGTATACGTCTTGTTGCTTTTTCCTGTCTATTAAACTTACTGTTGCTCTTTTCCTTATCTAACCTTTTATGTATTGCCAGCATCAATTTTATCAGTATCATGTCTCTTCTACCATATTAAAGAGAGACTCACTCAGCAGCAAATATACATCTCTATTTTCTTCTGATTCTTGATCCATTAGCAAACTTGCCAACTGTTCACTTTCTACTGAGTCATTTCCTTTCTGAGAATACATTATTTCATGATTCTTAACCAATATCAGGCAGAAAGCAGTCAACTAGTATGGATTTCAGAGGAAAATTTTCAAACCAAACAGGGCCTGAAGCTCAACACCTCAGATGCCTTGTTTTGTACCTTAGGATAAGATACCATCTGTGCTGTTTCATGACATGCCCTCTAATCCACTGTTATCTGTACAAAACAAGCCCCTTTCAATGTGTATTTCTTGGTCTCCGTGTTCCTTTGACTTCCTACCCTGCTCTTGACACATTTCTTAGGAAAGCACTGAGGCAACAGGATTCCCTCAAAACTATTTCTTTACAAGAAATACTAATTTCAGGGGGCCTACCATAGAGCAGACTGCCGTGTGTGGTCACTCTGCTTTCTGCCTGGTATTGCACGCAGGACATAGGTTGAGAGCTCTGTGATTGATGTGGGCTGGTGGGAAACAGATCTGCATTCGATCCCTGATCTGACCACAGAGAAAAGGTTTTAGTAAGTTTAAAAAATGCCCAATTGCCCAGTTTTGCCAAGAGAGTTTGACACATCATCTTATTCATGAGCTATCATTTTCATCCCAAGGGCATACAAAGTGGGCTGCATGGAAAGGCATGTTCAGCTCAATAGCTGGGATTCCACTGTGCAGAAAGAAAATTGAAGAGGCAAAAGGTTCTGCTACATACAAATGCCTCAGAATGGTCTCCATATCCAAAATTGAGAGAGTATCTCTTTGCTCCCTTCTTCCTGTGGTTCAGTCCGCAACCAGCAGGAATCCTAAAAGCCTGCTCTCCAAGACCCTGAAATCAATAGCAGAAGGGAATGGCAACGTATTGAAGCTAATATAAGACTAATGACCTCATCAAATGTTCACCTTTGCCTTTTTGGGGAGGCTGGTCTTTTTCTAAGTTTCAGAACAAAATTTTAACAATGTATGTAAGAGATGAATAGTTCCATGCACTTAGCATCTGAGTTCAAATAAAGTTATATTCTTTGTCATAACTAACATGCTCCTTCTACAGTCACTTAGTTAGCTATAAAGTCTGACAATTCACATAATCATTTAGGTTCATAGAATACTCTCCTATTACATTTTTCCATGCTATAAAATTAAATGTATACCAGTACAAAAACTTTTGTACTTCGGGTTACTTAGTGCTATCTGTCTAGTCAGTGATCATGTTGTTTGGACATGCCAGTTCTTCAGTACAAGCACTGCCTGTACTTTGGATTCTGTACAGCAGGGCACAGAACATATTGTTGGTGTTTAAAAAGAAAATGATTAATATTCCCCTTGCTTACCAGGCTAGAAATTCCAATAGATTCCATCATACTCTTCCAGCTAATCTCTACTTGTGCCCAAGCATACAAGAGCCAGTTCACAGACCTTTGCCATGATTCAAAATCTAGTTTTCAACCAGAGCATTGCGAACTGCTGGAAAGTATGAACTAGAATTTGCATTAGAGTGAGATACTCCTCTGTGACACTGAAGTATGAAGCCTATACTGGCATTAGAAAATGGACTTTCCTTTGAGTTATGCTACTAACCCTGTCCTAAGCCTCATATAGTTGAGATGATCATGAAATACATATTCTTCCTACTCTGCACCAACACTGAGGCTAGTCCAGAGAAGTTTTCTATCTTATACTGTCTTTCTGGAGAAGAAAGGTCAAAGCAGACTAGCACAAATGGGGACAAAACTTGAAGATGAAATGTGGAGAAAATCTACGGACAAAAAAATGCAAAAGGGAGTGAAAAAAATGACATAGGAAGAAATGATCTGTCTTGAAGCTACCAGGCAGCAATCAGTCTCTTATTTATAGTGCTGTTAGCAAGAAGCCTCCATGCATAACTTACTTAGTGTAATGTTCATCTGAACTGTGCTGTCACACTCTCCGCCGGGCACAACATTCCTTCGGAGTGCACAACAATATGTTTTGCAAGAAAGTCCCTCTTCCTGACCCACTGCCAGGAGTGACAGTGAATGTATACGCTCTCTGAGCTCAGGCACAAGCTGGGAAATCATAAGCAAGCCATACCAAATTTACACAAAGGGAGGAAGAGCACACATTTATCAGGGTCTCCATTCTGGTTCTTCATGGTGAGACTCTATCACAGAATTTCATATGCTCTGCTCTAGGCCCACGTTCTAGAAATGGAAAGAGAGATTATATCCCACCAAAGTTTCCTTTAAATGCTCTATTGATGAAGCTCAAAGAAGTTACCAAATGGCTTGGAGTCTTAGTGAAGTAAGGCAATATGCCTTACTTCAGGAGTAAAATGGAGCTGAAGCAGTGATCCCCAAAGCCAAACAATGAGACATTTTCCGGAGTTTGTTTGGCTGAAAGAGGCATTTAAGAGTGCACGAGCCAGCTGTGTGTGCCAGGTGAAGCTGTACACAAGTCATTCACACAAGTCACCAGCTAAACCACGGTGTCTTTGCATCCCTGTCTGGATTTTGACAGCAGATTCAGCGAGAGCTTGGGGATAGAAAGAGAGATCCAAGCACAAGTGCTCTAAATGGTGCCCACTGCTACAGCAGCAGGTTTTACTGGTGCTCCTGTTTGACTCAGTGATATATACAGCTTCCAAACATAAATACGCCCTTCCAAATTGAAATATTTTCAGTAGTAGTATTCTGAAATCAAGCTCTAGCAACCATATATGGGATGGGAGTTTGCAAGTGCTTAAATAATGTCTCCGAAGTAATGCAGGCACATTGAAAATTCTCCCATTAGGTGAGGATTTTCTAAATAAGTGGCCTGGGAGTCAGCCCTGCTGAAATCAGATCCCATGGAGGTGCCAAGGAGTGGATTGACAGCCTAATGGTAGGTCCCTTAGTTTCTGGAAATCTCAGCCACACTGTTCACAAATATGCTTTACTTTTAGGATTCTTGGAGGATGGAAAATGTCCAGTACAAACTGTGTTCAGACCACAGTTTTGAAACATTGGGAGGAAAACATAAAGTCTAGGTTCATGCCAGCCTTGTGACCACAAAGTCTGTACACTGCTCTTATTTAGAAGTGTAACTCTGCAGAGGTTCTGTTAACCCAGGGGAATTTCTCCAGATTTGCACCCACATACCTGAAAAGAATTTGGCATGAAATCTGATAAAAGCAACAGCGGAGGAGGAGGATGTTCAGAGTTTAATGTATATATATGCTACAGTAAACAACTGAAAATCAAACTAGCCTCTGAAACAGCCCAAGTCAAAGCCTCTTGCTCCTTATCCTTTTCCTCGTGACATTTATTGCAGAGCCCTAGAGAGGACTGGAGAGTATGTGGTGATCTTAGTTTTAACACTGGAATGTAAAACTGTTTCCAAATGGGTGAGGGGAGAAAGTTTTCTTTAAACATGTTCCAAGAACAGACCTGAGAAAAATGCCTGATCTGAAAATGCCTGATGAAGAGTTAGCCTTCATTAAATGGCATTTCCTTTGAAGTTGCAAAAGTGTATGTGACTGAGGATGCATTTTTGTCACAACTTCCTTGGGAGTCACATATCCTGTGATCACTGCATTTTGTTTTATTTTAATCTGTGACGTTTGGCATTTTGAAGGGTTTGCATATGGGGGATGTGATGGTAAGCAGTTGAATCACACTAGGAATGCTGAGAGCTGCCAGCTTAAACCCCAGAGCTGCCTGGGAGGCTGCGACAACCCGATTTTGGTGATTTGTTGCCGATGATGCTAGCAGGGGATGCAGGTTCTGCGGCTCCCCTGCATTCGGGGAGCAGGCCAGGAAACACCAAAGTCTTGCCTAGATTAAAAAGATTTCCCCAGTATTGGCAAGCATGTCTAGCCAAGAGAAGAATTTGCCTCCAGTGTCCCCAGGGAAAGTAAACCATAGTGAGAGAGAACTTTGTTGTAGTTGTTCTGGTTGTATATCTTTTCCTACAACTAGGGCATTTTGCTATATCCACTAGATGTAATTTCACACACAAATCTCACCTGCATCATGTCTGCTTTTCAAGGCTGTGCAGAAAAAAAAGCACAGGCAAGACTTGCTTGCCCTGTTACATTAACTGCACAGCGGCAGCAATTTTAATCACTGTTAAATATTCAGTAAAATACTATTCAGTTTCTTTGAACAGTCCTAAGCACAAACTAGAGGTTGTATTGATTAAAATACTGTGATTTGTGACTTAGGGGAATTTTGCAACTAATAGTTTGTGATGTTTCTTTTGTATTTTCCTTGTATTTTCCCAAGCCTTGTTATTCATATTTTCCATGTCAATACTCTCCCCAAAATATTAATGAGCAATAATTCAAGGCAGGTCAGTTCTCTTTAAAAAGTACTCTATTTTCCTTATACCTATTCTGCATCTGTGCAAAAAATCCCTGCTAAAGGAAAGCAAGCTCACAAATGGGTTATATGTGCTGCTTTTTTTTCGGCAAGGTCTGCACACTTTTTAAGCCTGGGGCTGTGTTTGCAAAAGTAAACAGTTATCACTTAGAAATAAATTTAGGAATAAATTTATAAATAAACAGTGTAAAATGGGGGCAGTTGTCTATGGCCACAACCAACGGTGGGGGAGGAGGTCACAGGGAAAATGTTTTTAAGCTCCAGACCTGTGAGTCCCACTCTGTTCTTTGCACTGACTTCAGCTCAGTGAGCACCAGGGAGTCTGCATTAGTGTGAGGAGGAGGATGGTCCTCCCAGAAAAATACCTGACCCTTAAAGCAGTTGAAGAGGCCAATGCCACCGGCTGTGCCGAGGAGGAGTGATTTAGGAGTCTCTCTCACAGGGGAGGTTGAGGAGGTGCTGAGGAACATTATAAAGCAAGCGGGATTGCAAGGGACCTCCCATACTTTCCAAGCAGTGTCTTCCTAGCACAAGTAGGTCATATAATACCTTACCGGCAGTTATCCACCACCATCTCCCTTGACTGGAGAGCCACTCCAGGACCTCCCTGCTCTTGCAATTAGGACTTTCTTCTCATTTCCAGCCTAAATTTATTTGCGGCCAGTTTACAACCATTTGTTCTTGTGCCAACATTGTCCCAAAGCTAAAAGATGTGTCCTCTCCCTCCCAGTTGTTTACCACTGGCTGTATTTATAGAGGAGAAGCCTCTCCCGTCTCAGTCCTCCTGGTGCTAGACTAAACAAGCTCCTCGTGGCAGGATCCACTCCCAGTGCCGGGCACCCGCATGT
>NW_010577213.1:128155-134265 GCF_000705375.1 Tinamus guttatus | reverse complement strand
GTGAACTGCCACGAGGGAGATATCTTTTTGCATAGACTCCAACTCATAATAATAATAATACTAAAAACTACTCAGCCCCCTCACAGTTTCCTCCTTGTGATGCTGACAGCGGTGCACAGTCCTATGGCAGCCATGCAGCTATATGTTCAGTGATAGACGCAGGTTTGCGTGTGTGGTCTCCACATTTCTGAGGGCTGAGTTCCCCGGCCCGATGCTCTCCCTGTGTGTGTCTCAGGCCTCTCAGCTCTCACAGATTGAGCATCAGGGACCCTCACACAGAAGAGCAGCTCTCTTACCAGTCAAACCTCACGAGTCAATACATAGGCGATCTGGACAAGGATGGTTTATAGTCGGGGACCCTCAAAGAATAGGTTCGCAAAAAGGAATAGAATGCAGTGAGGGAACCAGTTTTGAAAGCCTCCCATTAGGGAGGCGCTGGAGAGCTCTGGATGTGCTGGAATCCAGCAGGGATGTTTGGTCCCATCCCTGCATGGCCACATGGACGATCTGTGCTGGTGGCAGGACAGCTCTGGCCACCTGCTCTGGGATGGGACGGCAATGTGGTGGCATGAAGGGAGAAGGCAGTGGGCAGCATCCCATCCATAGTCTGCTCTTAATGCCCATGGCCAGCAAGAAGGCAGAGAAGCATGGTGGCCTTCCATGAGGTGACTTGCTCCATGTGCTCCCCACATACCGTGGCAACAACACAAAATGAAAAGAGTTCTTGCATGTTTTTCCCAAATATTAACCCTTCCTAGTAGTGCTGTGCTCTCTGAGCAGCAGAGACACATGCAGTGGGCAACTCCTTGCCTCAAAGTCCCTGGATCCAGGGATTTAAGGACCGGTGAGCTCTAGTTAGCTGTTTCCACCCATCTCTGGTGGCATCACCTTGCTCAGGGGTGACCTGACAAAATGCTGCAGTGGTAGGTAGCCTTTAGCCACTGACGCTGGGTAAGGCACATGGGAATGTCACCAGGAGGCAAGTTGGGGAAGGGTTTTACAATGCCATAGCTGAGCTGTGGCATCTGCCTTTGTGCACAGGGTTCTGCTGTACTGGGCTGCCCTGCACTGAGCAGATGGTTCTGCACCTGTAAAGTACTGATTATTCCTCGCTTTGAATAGGGAGTCCAACTCTCTCTGTACAGCCTGTTTTCAAGGTGCAAAGAAGTGCAACAGCTCAGTGCACACGCACGTGTTACCAAGTATTACAAGGCAAGTGCTTCCAGCTTACTGTTTCACTGGACAAATGAATGAGCGATACGAGGAAAGCATGGCTGAGCAGCTCCAGGCCTGCCACAAAGGGCTCTCAGATAAATCAGTCTAACGTGTGTGGCTTTTTTGATAAGCTACCAAAAAAAAAAAAAAAAAAAAAGCCCCAGAGAATTCTGAAATATGGCTGAAAGCAAACAGTGCTTGACCATATGTGACTGAGAAAGTTATTAATCTCCTCAGATAAACTTCTTCCATGGCACACAGGAAACTTTTTTTTTTTTAAAATTGATGAGTTAAGCTGCAGCAAATAAAAAAGATTAACTGTTGGGGGATGAGTGAGTCTCCTCAAGCCCATGATCAAATAAAAAAGACAAAATAAAAATCAAAGTGAGCCTCTTTCCATGTGGAAGATTTTCATAGCACGTTGCAAACGAACTGTGCAGGTTCTTCTGGCTCCCTGTCTAACTATTTCATCCCTAACTGAAATGCAGCCACTGCTGGGGCAAAGCACAGCAATTGCTTCACCATAGACAGCAGCCCGGCAAGGCACGACAGCCCAGGACCACAAGTGAAGAATGTTAGCTGGGCAAATCCAAGGTGTTTTCTGCTATAAATTACAGTGAATTTACTACACTAAGAAATAACCAGTTTCTGGGGAAAATTATAGGCAATGTGTCAGCTATAAATGATTTATGCATAAAACAACCTGTACTACTGGGACCCAGGGGGTATAATAACAAGACAAAAAATCATTTCATCTTGTATGTAAATTTAAGCAGGCAGGAATTTGGGAAGAACCGCATGTTTTTATTCCATCTTCTGTTGCTGCCAAGGAAAGACAGTACTTGAGCAGGAAGGCACTGACGTGGAGCAGGTAGATGGGCTTGCCAATTTCCAGCAAGATACATTTGAAACTGGCTTTTTGGTTTCAGTTCAACACTCTCTGAGAATTGATTGTTTTCCATTTGACAAGAAAGGAGTCAGAAAACCCAAAGACTCTTTCTGGGCTAGATAAACTCAGCATGAGCAATGCTGTCCGTGGGCCAGATGAATCTGAAACATGCCCATGTTCAGTGAAAAGCTGATTCCCACACCCTTATCCACATGAAGGAGCCCATTAATTCTGATGAGATGCCTACTGGAGTAAGACAGTACATGAGCAAAGGTAGTTAAATCAGCTCAGATGTGAGGAATCAGCATGGGGTCAGACTTGGCAGGAAAACAGACACTTCACATCAGTGCAATGTCAGATAGACAGTCTAAGACAACTAAGAAGCAGCATAAGGTGTTTTCATCTGATTTGTATTTATTTATTTATTTTTATTGACCTGAAAGGAACCATTCTGATTTTATATGGCAAAGAGTGGTGCCCACACTCCAGGTTACGCCTTCTCTCAGAGGCATTGCAGGCTTGAGCACCTCGCGGGAGGCCTGCAGAGTGGAGGCAGAGCTCACATGGCACTCCTGCCTTCCCAGGAAACAGCCTCGGGCTGCCGAGGTGAAACAGAGCTGTGGCTCCTCCTTCCCTTCACAGGCCTTCACTTCCTCTCCTTAAAACATGACAGAAAAACCACAGCTCCTCCACATGTTGATCTGCCTGGTCCTCGTGGGTACTCCACAGGGGAAGAGAGGGTGTCCCTTTTGCTCCTCCTGCCAGAAACAGCAATCGTGCTCGAGCTTAAGCTAGACTTCTTGATATGGAGCCAAGTCCTTCTGGTTTTACTCATTCAGAGTTAAAGGATGAGGGCCATGAAATATTTACTATTACTGTATATGATAATGACTTTTCTGCATATCTATATGCAACCCACACACCCCCATATAAATGCAGCATGCACACACACACATATATATGCAATTAAACAAGTCTGAGTTATTATAGCTGTGGGAGTGATTGCCTGGAATTGTCTGCCCATTGTAAATTAAATATGACAGTTCTACATCTGCATTAATGTTATTACTTTTTAAGACTCTTCTATCAGATGCTGACACTGGTCTTGCAGGATGTGAGCGTAGGCCACCCCTTTTAAGAAAGTCACACTCTTCTTCCTTTACTCTTCCTTTAGCTACATAACTACAGAGTAGGTCATCTTACCTCTTCACAGTCTTGGAAGTGGGATCTGGAGAAGCCATCTAGGCTGAGGAAGGTGGTTATGGCTGTTCTGGAAGGGACCACCCAAAACAGGTGTAGGGCAATTGCTACCCTCTACCAAAGGGCAGAACAGAACAACAGGGGTGAAAAAAAATCACCCTTGCAGGAGGAAGGAATCTTCTTGAACTCCATCCAGTAGGAAAATATACAAAGGGCTGTAGGGATCATCCCACAGAGCTGAACAAGGAAGCATCTTTTTTTTTTTACCAACGCTGTGGTGGTGCTAATGTACCATGATTCAATAAGGAAACACGCAGTCATCAAGGTCTAGCGGTAAAGCAATAGCACACTACATAATGAACCAGGACACACGAGCTGGGTGCGGAGCCTCCTCAGGCTCTGCGCAGTGCAGCCAGCCCTGCAGTCTGTGCATCCCCCTCTGACCTCGGGGAGGGCTCTGAGGAGACAGTTCTTCTTACCAGCGCCCACCAGTTCTTCTACTTCTGCTCTTCTTCACTTTCCAAACACTCATAGGTCTCTCATACCTCAGATAAGACTGATGCCTCATCTTTCTCTAAAGAGGAGACTTTTTTTTTTAAATGAAACCTAATTGTCGGCATTTGCTCAGGGAAAGCAATAGTCATTGCACCTGGATGGTGCAAACATCACAATGATGTTCCAGGTACGTTTCCTCTTTATTTTTCAGTCAGGTATGGAGAAGGATATTCCTGTACATGCTCATGCATGCAATTTCTGTGAGCATATCCTAGTTAAGAAGTTACTGTTATTGTAAAAATTGATCAGTGCCAAAAGTAACATGGGACATAAGTGAAAAACCTCACTCTCATGATATGCTACCCAGAGTCCTTCACCCAGGCTTGGGAGAGGCTAAGTATCACAGAGATCTTTGGAAAAAAGGGGGCCCTTGGTGCTAACCTATTGGAGAAGTTTGTGCAGCTCTTAAAAACAAATGAACGACTGCAACAAGAAGTTGAAATGGAAGCATAAATTGATTCACTTAATGTTTTGCAGTTTATATGGTCAGGGAGACAGCTCAGGACAGAGTCTGTTAACAGACTGAGGTTAGAAATTAAGAGGACAGGAGTTAACTTTCCATAGCAGTGTGTTTAGACAGGAAGAAAAAGATGTGGCTTGTGTTTAGTGAGCAGATAGTGAAATGAAATATATTATGTATATGTGCTTGTACACCCTGATTCCTTGCCTCACTCAATTTTCTGGTAAGATACCATAAAGCTGAATTACTGGCCAGCTGCACCCAACTGTGCTGCTCTTTAAACATCATTACAGTATTCTGGACAAGTAGGTAAAAGAAAACAACATGTGAGCTGCTAAGCTGGAGTTCACCGATGCAGAGTATGGGCAATACGAAATTCAACTGAGGAGTGAAGTTGGCCACATCCTTGTGTCTCCAGAGCTCCTGCAGGGACAGAAACTTTTCAAGTATCATTTTTCCCGTGTTTAAACCAATGTCATGGTCTACAACATGTCAAAAGGTGCGGTGCATCCCCTTCCGAGGCTCAATGCTGAGGTTTCTTTTCAGCTCCATCGTCATTCCACTCACTGCTGACTGGAAGATTGCAGGGCTCTGCTGAGTCTGGCCTGAGGTAGGAGGCAATCATGAAGCACCACATAAATATATGGGAAGCAGCTCGTTCTGTGGGAACGCCTGCAGAAACAAGAGCCTCCTATACGAGTCTCCCACTCAATGTGAGAGACATGCTGGGGAGGAGGGAAAAGGTTGTCTTGGCTGAGCTGCATCACGACTTCATTTAACAGTGTGTAGGAACACGAAGCAGCACCTAGCCAAATGTTTAACAAATTTACCCTTTCTCAGAGTGGGGTTGTGCTCTGACTAGCAAACTGCTGCTAAACGTACTGGCAGGCTCTGGTCCAGAGATGCCTTACCAATACAATCCTTAGGAATTGGGTCCCAGGTACAACTGAAGTTGTCGGTGTCATCTATTTCAATGGAAAAAGATTGAGCCCTATATAGTTTTAAGTTTTGCAAAGGCAGATTATTGCTTACCTTCAGCCACATGCACACTGGTGTAAGAAACTCCGTTTTTATGTTCCTAAGGAAGGTGTGCAAATCAGTTCGCAGATCTGCTCATCGGGACCAATCACCTCTCCTGCACTCCGTTACATATAGCATGAATATGCTAAAGAAAAATGTGAATAGAGCAGCTTTAAGTATAATAATAACTGCTCTAAGGAAAGATGTTCTTGCCTCCTATGTTTTAAGGAATATGAAATTGTCAGCCTTCCCACTGGCAGCCTTCCCACAATGTGGGCTCTTTTTTTTAATTCGCATCAAATTTTACTGCATTTGTATGATATGCAATTAATGAGCCATAGAATCATTGAAATTAGAAATGGAAAAGATGCATTAAGTCATCTAGTCCATCCCCTGACAGTGCAGGATTGTTCCCTACAGTGTAGTTTTATATTTTCTAGTGCTCTGTACAGTCCAGATTTAAATGTCTCCAGAGATGGAGCTTCCACCAATTCATTTAGAGGACTGCTCTATGGTCCTGTAGATCTCACTCTCCAGAAAATTTTCCTCATTAGGTCTCATACATTTTCCTTTTCTCACTTTCATTCCTCCTGTTTTACTCATAATCCCTTCTGCCACCTCAAGTAATTCCTCTTCTTTGATATTTATATGTCATGTCATCATGCTTTCTCCTTAAAGATTGCTTACATAAGCTATATCTATATAGTTTTTACACCTTGCTTATATGCCCGATACTTTCCTTCCAGCCTTTTATTCCTATTTGTTGCTCTT
>NW_010577213.1:88155-123155 GCF_000705375.1 Tinamus guttatus | reverse complement strand
TACCTTCCTCTGAGTTTGGGAACTCCATACTCACTCTGGCCTGGAGCTGGTTCGCCCGGCATCTGCCCGGATCCCAGCTCTCGGAGAGTCGGCATTTCCCAACATCCAAGGAGTTTCTGTTGACTTGATTAACCTATAATTCAGAAGAGAAAAATACAGGCAGCGACGCCACCTTGACACCCTTGCCTTTACCTTGCACATCTGTACCAGTAAATAGGTAAATAAAGCAACTCACCTCAACAGGAAAGGAAAAGCAGCAGTTTCCTTGTCATTCAGGGGGGATGATATAACTATCTGGGCAAAATAATTCCTTTGCCACTCTGAACTACATGGCTGCAAGTGAGTTTTACTGTTATAATTACCCTCACAAATGCTTTGAAATGCTGATGAAACCTTTTTGTAAACAGTCAAGGAAGGCCAGTCATATTCCTAAGGGGTGTAAATTGGTTTTCCCCCTTGACGGCAGCGAGCCAGGCTGATTTACTCCATGGAGAATGCTGCCTTTGGCACAGCCATGCTAAATAACATCACTTGTGGGCCTGGGCTGAAGAAGCTAAAGGGGTTATCCCAAAGGAACAGGTCTAGTTTTTGCCCACCATCTTTCCTCGTGTTTCCACTGCAAGAGTTGAAGCGCTCATCAGCCACGGCTACTGAGGCACCTCCTATTGCCCTCCCAAACCAGCACAAGGCAGCACTTTCTGTCTGACTGTTTCAAGGCAAAAGTGTTTAGCCATTATTAATTATTTCCCACTTGGCAAGGCCTCCGTGTTTGGCAGACCTCAGATTCCTGCTTGTTGTTGAGTTTGCAAAGCTCCCTGATTACTACGGGTCACTTTAGCAGCAGGCCTTGTAGATGCACCCTGGTTTTTTGGAGGAAGCTCATGGCAGTGGAAGGATGCCGTTCTTCTGCTGTCATGAAACCCCGCGCTATCACCTCATTCACACAGCGATTTGGTATTTTCAAACACAGCTTTTCCTGCCCCTTCCTATGCCTATAACTGGCTGGCGCTGAGCACCTTTTCCCCTCTCCAAACCTTTTCCCTCTTTGTTACAACCCAAGCTCTTCCTGTTAGTTCAGCTGTCACATGTCCTATCTTTACAGGAACAGAACAGACACCTACCCGAGTTGCTCCTCACAACAACTAAGCTCCTTGAGGTCTGCGGTCCAACAAACTGTGTAAATGATCCATAAACCACATTCTTCTCAGACTCTTATCTAATCCCAAGAATCAGACCTTTCAGAGGTTAGATACCTCCCCACTTTGCAATCTGAAATACTTACCCATTTTCCAGCATATCTGCATGCTGGAAAGTGTGTGATCTGTATACACATATCTGTATGTGAAGGTGGCATTCCTTATCAAGTTTCACTAAAAAATGCTCTGGCAACTGTACAGCAAAGAAGGAAAATCTAGGCAGCATCAGGGAAAGCAAAAAGAAATCATAAAAATTTCAAAATTCATTCTAAAAATGTAATACTGAAAAACCAGTAGGCAAGTGAATAGCTAAGCAGTGCCAGGAAAAAGCAAAAAACTTAGGAGACAAAACACACATGAGAGAAAAAAAAGGCAATAATCAATATATTAATACAAAACAATAATGCAGCTGGTACAATAAAGGAATGCCATGGGGAGACATGTAGTACATCATTAGTATTCTGTTCTAATGAAACCCACAACACGCAATGTACATTAACTAGTGTAAAATCTTTTCAGCACAGTGAATATTCCACCACTTTACTGGCCCATTTATTTTAACTGAAAGAGAGATGATCCCGTTGCCAAGCCTTCAGATGGCAAAAGGGATATATTTGATGGGTAATAAAAAAAAGGTCTGCCACAGCTTTGCGAAATATATTTCTAATTTAAATGCATAGGATACACACAACACTCATACCATACCTGAGGAGAAAAATAAACGTGGGGGCAGGTAAGACAGAATGTAGAGTTAGGGAGAGGCAGAAGGGGAAATATCATTTTAAATAAACAAAAAAAAAGTCATAGACATCACTCATTTTTTTCAACCTGTTCCTGTGATACAGATTGACAGCCCTTTTAATATGAAATAAATCAGCCGGGATAAGGAACGTCTTGAAGAACATACAGATTGAGTGCTGATTGACAGAGTTGCTCTAAAACCCATTCTGTTTGTGCTGTTTTATTTTTTTTTCGCAGCTAACTTGAAAGGATGTCAGGTACTCTGAAGTGTTCCAGGTGCTTTGAACCCAGCAAGCCATCGTCCACGGCGTTTCTTGGTGCTCGGGCAGCAGCGTGAGCTCACGTGAGCTCGGTGCTGAGGAAGGCAGGCCAGGGAAAACGAAAGCGAGGATTTCCTCTCCCTTTCAGGCATCTTCCAGCATTCAGGACTTTGGGACTGTTGTCAACCTTCATACCTGTTTAGCACAATATTTTAAAGTGAAATACCGTATACTGGAAAGTTGCATCGAGCCGGGAGAGACCACAATACTGCGTTTCCTCTATAGACTTACAGTCACTTCTAACCAAGAATTGGCTAGTCACATTGCTGATAATGAGATGTGACATTTTTAAAGTTATGTGTCCACTTTGTGCTACTGCTGCTTTCCTGCTAGACCCAGACCAGCATTGTGCCAGCTTTGATAATTTTCAGATATTATGATTTCCTCTTTCCTTGTATTTCCTGAAGTGTGCTACGTCTGTTGTTATCTTGCAAAGCAAATCCCAGCACATGTCATAGTCACACTGAGAGGAAAGATGAAAACCAAGTCCAGTGGCATTTGCAGCCTATTTTAACAACACTCCTCTGAGAATGATAGTTTGGGCCTGTGTGGCTAATTTTTATATGAATGTTATGGCTTTAAAAAAAAAAAAAAAAAAAAAAAGCTTGACATTTTCACTTTCATATAAGGTACAAAAGTCATTCAAAAAGGAAGTTTGGGGGTTCTTTCTCATGGAAAAATTAGCCCAGTGAGGGAGACGATTTAGTAAATCAATTTGCCTTGGTGAAAGGTGCTGTGTTCAGTTTGTGTAGCTCAGCCAAGTGACACCAAGTTAATTTGCAGGAGTTCAGAGTGATACAGGCTCACTGACCTGGCTCACATCTCAGAGACCTCAGAGGGGTGCAGACAGACCAGCAGTGCTCCTCCAGGCTGTGACCCTCCATCACGACTCCTTATGCCGGAGGACTCATGGCTGATATAAACCATTCCTTGCGCTAGCCAGGTTTGGAAGGTCTCTCTTCATGCCCACCTCTTCCTGCATCCAGCTCCTCCAAACAGCACATCCTCAGATCTCCTCCTCGATAAAGACACGGTTAGTCACCTACCCTCTCTAATTTTTTTGCAAGATTGGCCTTGGAAAATGAGATGAGACTCTGTGCCACATGGCACTACCTGGGCACACAGAGGGCTACTGACTCCCAGGACCCCTCTCCTATCCTCTTTCTTTCAGAGCTACATTTCCATACGCACACACACACAAAAATGTACCTGGATTGGAAATAAAAATGAAATCCCAGAGGAATTCCCCGATAAAATTCCTTTTGTCTCTGTAAAATGAAGAGTGCAGAGCCCACTAATCAGCCTTCCTATTTCTCCCTCTTCAAGGGCTTTCCAGGCCACCTTCCAGTGTTTACAGACCTGTGGCTATTAAATCTTATAACAGAGGGCTCTGGGGATTCATTGGCAATATTACTGCTGGCCATTATTTCTGTAAACTTAGACTGAAGCCCTCACAGCACTGTGAGTAAAAAGCAGGAGTCAGACTGTAACGATGGGTGCCACGCATTGATCCCTATTTTAAGAGATGTTTAAGGAAGATATAGCGCAGCCGTGGTCTTTCTGGGCACAAATCACTGCTTAAACCTCCCCTTTCCCATCAGCATGCTGAGGGGCAAAAAAGGGAGGGTGCTGCAAGGACTCCATCCTCTTTTTGGTCCTTTGGTCACTGGTGGCCCTTGCTCAGTGGCTCTGGCAGAGCAGGCCTCCCATGCTGAAGCAGGACCTTCTCTGACTTTTTATTTCTGAGAAAACACACACAGCGTTGCAGTCCTGAGCCCGGAGACCTAATGTGGGGAGGTGCTTTAGAAATCCCTGCCCTGCCCTTGCGCTGCGTGAGTCTGTCCAGCCTGTGCCCTGCACCATGCGCCACCTCGAACGGAGGGACAGGGGCCTTCCCAGGGAACATGCAGCTTCACAGGCACCTTCTGCTGGCTCTTCTTTTCTCTCATGCATTAGACAGTTTTTTTTTCCATCATTTCTATTACCTTTTAACCTTTTAGCTGCTTCTGTTCCTCTCCTATTAAGCTCAGGTAGAAGCCAAGTCCCTATCACAGACATCTGAGGTTGGAAGAGACCCCTGGAAATCACCCCGTCCAGCCCAAAACACAGGAAAAAACAAAATAAGTTTCTCTCTCTGTTTGGTCTCTAATGAGATCAGCAAGCATCCCATTTTACTTGTATAACCAACCACCTCTTTTTGAGATTACTTTCCCAGCTTCCACCCAACTCTCGCTGTTTCCTTGCAGCCTCAGCAGGGATCCAGCCCTCAGCTGTCCCTGCATGGGACAGAGCGGCACGAGGTCACTCCAACATCCTTCTGGAGGTGCCTCCAGGATGCAGCCGGGCTGCACGGTAGCTCCCTTGCGTGGCATCGCGGGGACATGACCGGAGCCGGAGGGTGGCACTGGGCATCCAAGCTCCATTCTGCTGTGGTTGGGTCCAAGCTCCACTTTCCTGCAGTTGGCAGCTTTAAAAGGCATCCCCCAGCATGCTGCACCGCTGCACTAGCTAGCAGCACATCTATCTGGAAGCTGGAAATATGATCCAGTTGGGAATGGCTGTGATTTAATGTCATCCAAGTACTACGGGGCACACTTCTTAAAGAAACTGCTGTAAATTATTGGTGGCTAATTCTGCTGTGGATGGAGGGCATGATATGTTCGCAAGTACAAGAGCCTTGCTTGTATCTAATAATTGTTATATCTTCTCTGAAATTTACTGCCGATGTCTCAATTTTAACAATTTAAATAACAAGCTTAACCAAGCGGAACCAGGCAAAGGCAGGCTGGCTCCCTTGATGAAAGCAGGACAGCTCTTATGTCTGAGTACATTTATACTTTGACATGAGCAGTGACACACAGAGATGAAATCTGGTTAAAGCTGCAGCTTTCTCAGCTCTGTGACAGCTTCTTAGTCTAAGCAAAAGTGTTTCCAAAGTGGGCATACCTGCTAACTTTACTTAGAAGAATGATTAGAAAAAATGACTTCAGGAAACAAGATTAGGGAAGGTGCAGTACGAAACACAGAAGAGCTGTAAGATCCCTAACCCACCACGACATCCATGTGCTTTGATGGCCCGGAGGGAGCCCGACAGCTCCGCAGGCCCTGGCCGAGCTCCATGCATGACCACAGGGCTTAGGAATGACTTAAGCCCCAATGCAAATCAGGAAGGTTTGGCAAAAGCACGTGTTGCAGATGCTGGACAGCAAGGCTGTGCATGTTCTAACGCTGTGAAGCAGAACTGGTGATTATGGGGCTGAGGAAGCCCATTCAGTCATTCAATGGGGGCTTATTTGCCACTGCAGGGAGTGAGACCTGGGAGAACAAGTTCCTCATTGTGTCGGAGATGGAATAACCCATAAAGGGAAAAACAAACCCAAACCTATCGTCAGCTTCTATTTGTGGAGTTTCCAATTAATTCTGATCTGAAGAGGAAAAGGAGAGGCTCTCATTCTTCCTCTGTATAAGACAGCAACACTCCTTCAACCCAAAACATCATAAAGGAAACAACAAAAGGTTCCTCTGCCCACCTCTTGCCAATCCCTGTAGATGCCTGTCTCAGCATATAAGCAAATGAAGCAAATAAATACAGCAAGAATAAGAATAACTTAGGCCTGATTGTCCCACAGATTTAGTAGAAAACATTTCCTGCTTGGCAGAGACTGAACCTCAGAGGAACATTGTTTTTCATGCATGCTGCTTCTCCTCTGTGTGATAAAGAACTGTGGGGACACTCTGTGATCCAAAACAACTATTATATGGATCTGGGAATAAATATACTGTAGCTCGTTGTTATTTATTGACTGCATACTAAAAATCTTTTCTTTCTGGTATGCAGGTCGAGACTTGTCCCAACAAGCTCCCTGTACAAGAGATGTCCTCAGACCAGCTACCACCACCCACCAAGTGTCATCAAGTGAGAGGTTGTTCCTGGATGAGACATATTCAAACTCCTTTTTTGACTCTATGGTGGGTGAAACAAGGCATTTTATTTACTGTGGCAAGTTGTAATTCTGGTTTCTGGTCTTAGAGACAATTTGTTCTTGTCTGCATACCCAGTGAAACTATGTTAATGCCGGATCAGCTGTATTTACTGTTAGCAGGGGGTGATTTTGATTTTAAAAAAAAAGGAAGGAAAGGAAGGAAGAAGAAAGAAGAGTCTGAGGTGAAGGAGACCTAGACTTTTTCTCTTAGAAATTGTTTGCTGTTAAAACATCTTGAAATTGTTCTGTGAATCAATCCTACCAGAGAAGCTGGCAAGAGTCCTGTTGTTGCTGTAACTTATGTGCAGTTCTACCAGTTCCCAGAAAAAAATAGGTTACTGGAGCAAAATTATTCTGTTGTCAGTAAAATTATATCTACACCAGGAGTTTTACTGGCACAGATTTGTGAGTTGCTTGGATGATTCTTTTTCCATGCCTCTTACCAAACGAGGCTAAGCAGTATAATATAGCCCAAGCCAAAAACGTCCACTATGGTAAGGATTATAGAGGGGAATAAAGAAAGGCAAAAAAAGAAAAAGAAATAGGTTTGTGATGGGAACCAAAGGTATAAAAGGAAGTAGAGTGGCAGCTATTGTATTATTTATAATGATATATTGGCATAATTATTCATTATTTATTCAAGTCTTAGAGAGTCATAGGCATCAATCAATTTCAGGTCCTTTAGGATGTCAATCTTATCATGAGAACATGGGCTTTCCTTGGGGTCAGCTGGTTTCAGTATATTAGCACAGTGAAAGATAGTCCATCAGGTTTGTCAGCTCTCTGGGGAACTCCCTTAGCCTCCGTCCACATCCTGGAAAGCAGATTTACTAAATCTCAGGTATCTACAACACTGTAACAAGCCAGACTATTACAGGAGGCTCACTGCGGTCTCTGTGTGCATCCCTCCTGTTCTGCCACAAGGTACATCTATATCTCCCACCTACATAATAGACTATATGCAGCACCCAGAAGAGGAGGTGGAGGTTAGGAAAACCCTCCCTTCATATGCTGTCTGTTTCAGGCAAGGAGGCAAATTCATACCTCTTCGCGGGCTCAACCACAGGAGCTCACAGCACTTGCAGACAGCAGAGCAGTTAAGTCACTAGTTAGCTCGGAAACAGCAATAAAAACCCACTCAGGGAAAGGATGAAGACCTCCCCTGGCTACATGGTCTATTCACAACTTCTTCACTTTGTGTTCAGCCTCTGGATGTTCAATGCATCAGCAATGTCGCTGGTATGGTCTCTAATGCAAGGCATGAAATGAGGCCCTCTCTTCTGGTTCTGGATCTCAAAGTAGCTGCTTTTGAGCAGAGAGAGAGAGCTCTTGGGAAGGCAAGGCATGAAATGAGGCCCTCTCTTCCAGTTCTGGATCTCAAAGTAGCTGCTTTGGGTTGATGATAGTTACAATGCTATC
The DNA here is from genome assembly GCF_000705375.1 of Tinamus guttatus. The sequence goes on along the minus strand of NW_010577213.1, from coordinate 115,496 downwards.
AAAAGGGAGAAAACAATTTTCCTTGGACCTAGTATGTCAGGCATCTGCTCCAGTGCTTTCCTGAAGCCTTGGATCAACTGAGTAACCTGGGAGAAAACAAGTCTTTTGATTTGTTTGCTTGCCTGGTTCACATCTTCTTGCCATAGGCTGCCTTACAGAGAGGTTGGCCGGGCACAAAAGCCATCTCCAAGCGATGATATGGGGGGTGGCAGTGGCAGTAGAACTTCTCCTTTACACAGCAATAAGTAAGTCACTTGATTGCTCAGTCAGAATATTACATCTTTCCCCATGTCTCTCTTGGCTATATGGGCATCTGTTTTTTGCAGACGGTGTAGGAGCTACAATACCTTTGAAGTATCCTTGCCAATTTGACTGACACAACAAAAAAGTTCAGAAATGTTTGAGTAAGACTCAACACCTATACTGACAGTGCAGCAACTGAGTTAAAAGCACGGAAATGTGACCTTAGCATTAGTCTGATCCTGTATGCATACGAGCATCTTTATATGCATACTGTGAACCGCAACATTGCTCCGCAGGTTAACTTTTACAGGATCAAAGCCTCTGTTTTGTTTTGAAACAGTTATTGGAGTATAACACCAAAAAAATTGTTTTGGTAGACTTAAATGATAGTCACTGGGTAAGTAGTCAGCATTGGTTGATGCAAATGGTGCATTTTTATTTACTTGTTTCTGACACTAACCTTTTTATTTGAGGTAATTTTCTTTTAAGATGGTTCATTTTTATTCTTCCTTTGATCTGTGTTTATGAACTCCCATCAGTCACAGTAAATTTCAGTCGGCGAGGAGGCAGCCCTCAAATTCAGACAACTGTAACCAACAATCAATGAGATTATTTTGCTTTTAATGATCCACCTGCATGAAAAACAAAACTCGCTTTCTTCATTAAACCTTGCTAATATAAGCCCACTCTTTTTTTTTTTCTCTCTCAATATGTTCACAGCTGACGGGACACGTACCTGAGTGTTGAGCAGCCAGAGGCTCCAGTGATTCTGACTGCTCTGAAATGCAGTGGGCCAGGCACAAATGCAGGAGGTGCAAGAGAAATAAGCTGCTGCTGACTCTGTGGGGCTGAGCGATGGGTAGAAAGGACTAAATCAGCACTCACGTGGAGCAAAAAGGGTGGTAAACACCAGTGGACATCTCTGTGAGTCAGATCCTCTGCCTTCTCCTTTATTTTGGGCTGGGCTGTGGCTCTCAAATTCCTCATTAGTTTGAGCAGGAAAGTCTGGCCTCAGATGCAGCTACACAGAGAGCTTTACCACCCAGCTCCTGAGGGAATTTTAGCTGTTGTTCCTTATTATTTTGTGCTATTTAATTCAATTCTTAGAATAAGAGCAGTGACAGTGTACATCAGTTCCGAGAATTTCCAGAAGTTTAATAAAGGCAAAAGGCCAAAATTTTCTCTCCATCACCTAGTACTCAGTTCAGAATAATGATGTGTCAATAACTGTAATAATGGAATAACTCAAAGAAGAACCTGGCACAAGGCATACGTGAAATCCTGCTCCTCCAAGTCTACAGCAAAAACCTCACTGTCTTTATGGGGACAGGATTTCAGACAAAAAGCCCTTTCTAGTGCATGGTAGAGAATAGATGAACCTGAACCAGAGACGGATCCCAGCCAGGAAAAAGCAGCAAAAGGTTTCTTTAGCAGTTGACTAAAAGTTTGGTTAGCAGAGACTTGAGACTACAGACATTTCCCAGACATCAAACAAAATACAAAAAATTAACACATACAAAACCAAGATGGAGCTAATGATTTTCTAAACCAAATATCCCTGCTGTGGTTGTTGCCCTGAGGAGACCACGATCACAGCAGAGGTGGGCATCCGAAACCCTGGTCCACGCTGGCTTTGAAAGGTCCCGCTCAGGTTCAGAGCTGCAAAACAAAAAAGCAAGAGTACACGGTAACAAATTCTAAGGTAGCCACCTCTGCTTGCTGTTTGGGCACTGCTAATGTGATCAAGTTTGGTATGTCATCTACGTAAGCCCACGCAAGATAATTCTTTCTGAAAACACTGGGCAATATTCATTGGTGAATGTTACACTTTACTGCGTGTGGCCGTTTGCATGCGGATAATGTGACCTACTTAGGCCCACTCTAAATTATTGGAAACAAATTAAATTTATAGTTCTTTTATAGTGTAAATACACACATAAAATTCAGAGATGTTTAAGAAAATTTAATGACAGAGCTTTATGTAACAGCTCGCCCAGACAGTCTCCTGTTTCTATAGAGTTTACACAGAACACAACGATTCCTTTGTCTTTTTTCTTGCCTTTGTCTCCGTATCTAATATCCAAATTAGTTGGTACAATCTTAGAAATAAATAAAAAGGGCTTCTTCTTGCATCTGTATCAGAATTGCTGTATGAACACGTTTTGCACGGCAGCCTTAAAAGTAGTTGTGCTTCTTGCTTTGTTCTTTCATTATGTGAGTCTCACAGTTATTCAGTATTTTATTCTCATTAGAACACTGCTTGTCACATGTTTTCACCAGAAACATTCATCACCAAGGTCAAAGGGTGAATATCATGATCTATTATGCTTAGAGGAATCTAATGAAAAGCCACATAATTATCCAATTTTAAGAGAAGCATGTAAAAAAAAAAAAAAGGAAGGGGGGGGGGCACTTGCTATAATTTAAATTGTTTTGTTTCCCTGAAGCAAAATTCAGCACCTGATTGACAGGACATAATGATAATTCTTATTGATATGGTGATGTTAATTGTGTAGAGATATTTAATAAGTCCCATATTCCTGAGGTAAATGCATGCTCTTAACCTGCACCTGAACCTGATTTTTGATGCAGTCTGAGGATGAGGCAAAGATACAGATAACTGAGCACAAGTGGATTTTCAGTCTTGTGTGGCAGAATGGAAATTGGAATCTTCAGAATCTATTAGGAGAACAATTCTGCAGTTGCTCACACTTTTATAAATTATGCCGTATATGATGCTAAGATACAAAGTCGGGGAGTTTCAATTGGGGAAAATTACCATGACTTTACTGCATCTGCAGGAGTAGGCTTTTTTTTCTTCTTCTTCTTCTTCCAAAAGGAGGTAGAAAGCAGTTTACATTTTAATAGAGACATACTTAAACAAGATGAAAAATATTCTGTCATTTAACCCAGTGACTAGCTTGTCCTCTAAAATGTGGGACAAATAGCAGAAATGACAGACACAACAAAAATATGTAAGGCAGAAAGCTGCAAGCAACGCAGTTGTTTAAGCATATTCTGCATTCAGAATTCCAGGCTGACGATAGGAACGGGCCATAACAAGAACAGCAAGGAGGCAGCAAAGGGGTAGCAAAGCAGCTGAGAAGTGGGTTTCAGAAAGAAACAGGTTATATTTCTGGATTTGCCCCCAGGGCATGTGCCTTGACAATGACTGAGCTCTTCAACCTCTGTGTGTACCTTCATTCTTTCATCTTTGCAACGGCGATAATGATTCTTTTCTTTTTTCTTTTTTTTTTTTAATGTGGAATTGGAAATCCAAAATTTGAATAATGTGTTGGGACTGATCCATTTGGAGCTTGATAGCCCCAAGATGCTGAGCACTTTAAACCCGCATCCATATTTCAGCACATGGCCTGAAGCTTAGTGGGACTATCCATGCATTAAAACCTAAGCCTGGGCTTACATGCTCTGCTGGAAGGTGCCCTGACTGGCCTTGCAGGGGGGTTGAGCTCCCTGGGAGCAATATGTCAGAGGCCTGCCTGTGTCAAACGTGGGGAAATTGCAGAAGTGTGGTCCTTTGCCCCTCTTTGTCTCCAGGACCCACGTCATGGTGCCTCAGCAGCCCAGGCCTCAGGTGCCCTGCGGGTGATGGTGCCTCTCGCTTCACAGCGCTCACCATGGAGCACGGGCAGATGGTTCCAGAAAGCGCTGGTTTGAAGGGCGAAGCCACATCCGTCCTTTCCCTGGGCTCTAAGTAATCTAGCGTTGCGTACACTCATGTCATCAGAACGCCTAGAAAGCCAGACTTGGTGCCTGCACGCGGGGCCGCGTTTTAGCACCAGGTTCTGCTCTTGGTTCTAGTGCGCGGGCTGAAGCACTAGCACTGCAGCAAAGTCAAAGAGGGGGGCACAACCGGCATGGATGCCCCTCAAAACTGAAGGGTATGAAACCTCCCAGGGCAGCTCTCCGTGGCTGCCTGCGCTATAAACCGGCTGCCCTCCACATGTTTACTTCTCTGCAGAGGAAGAGGAGGAGGAGGTGGGTGGAGGAGCCTGGAGCTGGGTCCTGGCCACCCACAGAACAAAGGAGGGGTTGTCATTCCCCATGTATATATGTATATATGGGGCAGCAGGGAAATTACTTCCTCCAGAGCAAGGTGGGAACAGTGGTGCGAGTGTGGCCTGCGGGAGCCGCAGGGCTGTAATGCCTCCCTGGGGCTCCCTGCGCTTGGGGCCATGCATGTCTTACCCTGGGTGTGGGATGCCCGATCCTGTTGGTAGCTTTGTCTCCCAAAAATTTGTACTTTAAGACCCAGACTGATCTGTTAGAATAGGTGAAGTGACTTGAGGAGCAAGTGAGAGCAATAAAACAACCAGGAATACAACCCAAAATGAGGCAAGAGACTCCAAAAGTTTTATGTGTGCAACCTGAACCTAGTGGGGGAGGATAAGAAACAAAGGGAGAGGGTTTAAAATTGAGTCAAACAGCCATAAAATAAGCCCCGAGTCATGTTTCTAAACATTAATAACACTTTAAATAAGCTGTTATAAAAACGCCAAAAATAATATATTAACTTTGAAAATAGCATCTACAGCACTTACACATAAAACTGAAATGCACTTATGGTCTGCTGTGTAGTTTGCTCATTAGATGAGCAGCTGAAGATCAATAACTTTGTAGGACAACCCCTAAGAAAGGTTTAGACAAAATACTGTCAGTCTCTATTTTATGAACATAACCCACTGCTTTTTTAGGTAATTCTGAGTTGCCACACCTAGCAGCCTCGCAGCTTTGGTCTGGTTTTCTTCCTATGTTACAACATGCAGGCAAGCAAGTATCGGGTTGTTTTTTGAACGTACATCTTGTAATAAAAAATTTCCTTGTTAAGTGAAGCTATCGTCAAAAAATATCAGTGGTCTGACTTAAAAGGCGGAGGTAGTCTCTGGCTAACACAGAGTGAGCATTTTGTAGTGCAGAAACTGTATTCAATAAACATACGTAACTAAGTGCCACAAAAGTCAGTGAACATCTGCAGAGCAACTGCACTACTATGAATAATGTACATATATGCTCCAGCTGAGAAGAGGAGGTGCTAATAAGCTCTGTTTCATCTTTATTTTTTTCCAGTGATTGTTTACCAGACTTGTGCTTCTTTCCATCAGAAGTGTCATAACCACCCAACAGCTCCTCAGATCAAAGCTGTACAGCACTAGGTAGCTTGGTGAGCATATCCAAAAAGAAGTAATAAAAATAAGTCAATGGCACAAGGGATTGACTCCTAATGAAAAAATAAATAAATAGGGCATGATCTTGAACTGACAAATACTGGAAGTAACATGTAGAAGCCAGTAGAGTTTCACTATTTTAGACTCATTGTAAATGAATAAAGGCCCTTTATTACTTGAGTTGGAGGTAGATGCAAGGAAGTTAATGGGAGATGGCTATTACGCCGGAGGAGAAAAGACACAGGTAGGTACTAGAATATAACTGTTTACAAGGTCATAAATCTGTTAACAATTTTCTTCAAGGTGTCACAGAGGTTCTATAAGAGTGTCTCCCTGAAAACCTGGCACTGAGGTGCTATCCAGGTTTAGCTGATAAGGCATTCATCCTTTTGTGGCCCATATGCTAGAGCATTCCATGAAAACTAGTATGGAAGAAAAACAGAAGGCAATATGCAACCAAGTGTCACCTGGATGAGAAACACATATCCTGACTGGAACTGAAAATGGGACTTCTGCACCTGGTAGACCATCCTTCTGTGCCATTAGATAACTTGTTTTTACAAGCAGCAAATCCTGAAGTGTGCTGAATGCACCCAAAGACATGCTGGACTGCTCAGAGCTGCTCCAGGGCTGAAAAAACCACACAGTGCAAAGTCAGAGCACAAGAAAAGGCAGTTAACTCCAGGTCTGGTTAGTCTGAAGAAGCCTGTACTTAATTCCAAACCCTAGTCAATGCCCTCTAAATCACATCTCACTTTAGGAATCCCTTTGTTCCAGGGATTAGTTTAGTCACCTCACATGTCACAGACCAAATCCAGAGGGAACAACTACGAAAATAATTGTTTTGACCAGGTGTCATAGACTGTAAGCTTTTATCACAGTAGCCTGTGTACATGTGGCATAATAGGAGATTAGGACTCACTTGAGAAAGAAACAGTTTGTCACTCCATCGATCAGAAGGTCATGTAAGAGACCAGTTTTGCCATCATCTTGGAGTGGGGGAAGCTTGTGGAGGGACAAGGAAATTACTACAGCTATTGAAGAGACCTTGCCTGTTCGTACCTAGCCAGCTACTTTGACCATACAGTTAAGGCAGAAAACGGCATGACAGATTGAGGATATGTATGTTGTGAACTCCTTTTTGTCCTGTGTAACTTGTTTTGTGTCAATGCCTCTCTATCGCATTGGGACACTCATTGAAGAATGTCACCCCATATTGGACTGTAAACTCACTTGTAATTTACAGCATATATTTTACTGTAGAAGCTTGATACAAGTCATCAGCCATGACAAACTTTTTCCCATGGGAACAGACGTTTTTTATTGGACTTTGAAACTTATCTTTGAACACCTCTATCAACCACAGTGAAGGAGCAGGTTGGTAGGAAAGCCTAGAAGATGGACAAACTAAAGCAGAGGTCAAATGCAGGAAGGGCAGAAGAAAACTTACCCAAACTTGGGTTTGTGCTTGCCTCAAGATCCAACTGTAGAGTTCTGTTCTGGGGATTTGTTGTTCTCTCGACAGTGATTTGTTAACAGTGAAGTGTTTGGATTTAAGGACATCTTTACCTCCTGGTGCACTGACAGATTCTGCCAGCTTCCTGAAGCACAGCTAGTCAAAGGAAGTGTGTCTAATGTATCTGTTTAAAGGTGCAAAGCTTAGGACTGTGATGATGAGTGGGGACAGTTATCAGTTTCTCTACAGATGTATCTAGAAGATTTAGAGGAAGCAGATGATCACAGCATATGCCCAGAGATGTGACTAGCCCTTCAGTCACTGCAAGCTGTCCAAACCGTTGCCCGTCTGCCTGAATCCTGCTCATTTCTCAGATTGTGCATCTAAAATGAAAGCAATAGATCAAAGCTGAGCCATGAAACTCACCCTGTGTTCACCTGAGAAGGAAAAGGGCATTCGCTCTCCAGCCCAACAAGTAAGATGTGTGCTAGCCAATTCAAGAGGACCATTTGTAGATGGGTGTTGCACATAATAAATCACAATTATCAGGAGACCTTTGCATGAAATGCTCTAGAACAATCAGTACAGCCCTACTCCACAAGAGCTTCTTTCCACTGCTGTCCTGCCTAAAAACCAGTGAGGTTTGGTAGTAAAATCCAAGAGGGACCACAGAGGAATTATTGAATTACGTGAAAACAGTATGAAACAGTCCATTTTATAGCAGGAATTCTCTCCTTGGTGTCCCTTCTAAGCTCCAAATATATACCTGCAAGCTTCATTTGAGACTAGAGAGTCAGCATTTCCATGTTTTAAATCTCTGTTTTTCTGTAGTTTCTTTTTCTATGGAGGAGTAAGACGGAAAACTACCTCTTAGTCCTCTAGACAGAATAACAATCTCAGTTCTTCTTCTGTTCTTGTACAGTGTCTGATTTCTTGGTTTGATGAATATGCAGAAAAATACCTGGAAAAAATAGTAGTGTAGTCATGCCTACTTCATTTTTTAGTTTTAAAGACTCACTAGAACAACCTTAAGATGGCAAAATCTAGTCTTTTATTTAGTCTCTCTCTGGACAGGCATGTCTATGTAGCTCAGAGACTGAAGGGATACATTCAGTATCCAAGTCAGAAAACTATGTGGGTCCTGCTGTCAAATGCCACATGAAAGAGAAATGCCTTTCATTACCAGTCTAATCCAAGGAGAAAGAGAAATAAGATAGGAAGGGAAATATAAACAGATAAAGTCATCACAAGTCAAGGTGAATATTTTTTTGAAAAGCTTTTCAGGTGTCTATACCTCAGCATGTGGAATCTCTAGTAAGAGAAGAAGATTTTTTATAAAATCCACAATCACACTTACGAACCATCAGTGCCTTACCAGTAAGCAAGATGTGAGCTAGAACAAATGCTTACTGTCGGATGTAATTCAATGAAACAAATCACTTTCAATCTTCCTTCATCTGATTATTTCCCCATCGTACTGTTTATCCTTGTATAATGCTGAGTTTAGGACTGATTTGGAACGCGGTCTCAGTGGTTGAATGGCTTTGCAATATTTTCTAGAATAAGAGAAATGTATTTGAGTCTATCTGAATAATTTGAGGGTTTTGCTTCTTCCATTTGCACCCAAGGGCATGTTAAAGCTGAATTCATCCAGCACAAGAGACAACAAAGCATGAGGTATGGTACCTGTCAGGAGGTTCACATTTAGCTGAAAGGTGTGGAAGAACATAGCCTGAGTAAAGGCAAGAGAAACCAAGAGTTCATTGGAGCAATCCTAAAAGAATAAAACTTCTTAGTGGAACATTGTCAGTGGAGCGGCCACTAGATTTCACTTATTTTTAGGTCAAAATAGAGTGGAACAATGCATGAACTGTGTTTTTCAGTGCAGAAGACATGCATGGCATCACTACAAATGCGGTATGAACAATATGTGTTTTATGATACAAATGTATGCTTTCATTCACACATAGAATCATGGAATCATAGAACCGTTAAGGTTGGAAGGGACCTCTAGAGATCATCTAGTCCAACCCCCCTGCACACGCAGGGTCACCTAGAGCACGTGGCACAGGACTATGTCCAAGTGGGCTTTGAAGATTTCCAGAGAAGGAGACTCCACAACCTCTCTGGGCAAACCTGTTCCAGGGCTCTGTCACCCTCACTGTTAAGAAATTTTTCCTTAAGTTCCTGTGGAACTTTTGGTGTTTCTGCTTGTGGCCATTACCTCTAGTTCTGTTGGTGGCCACCAGTGAAATGCATTAACATGGGGCATGGTTGGTGATTAATATCCACCTGTGACAATGCTGACATGCTCTTGAGGTTGATGAAACTCCTTCCACACAGGTTGTATCAAAATGCATCAGAAATATCTTCCGAATATGATCAGAAACTTGTAAATACAGTAAGCCAAATTTATACTAACCCCACCACCACCTATATGGATCTATGAGACTTGATACTTACCACAAATAATAACCACCACAAATAATACAGATTTTTAAAATCCATATTCCTTGATTCTGAAGATACAGCATATCAAAATGTGGTGCTACTTCTGAACGTACTAAGGTACATACTAAGGTACTTTAATACTAAGGTACACTAGGAATAACATAATGCCAAACTGAATATACAGGACAAAAAGGAAACCTGTCCTTTTTCTTTCTTAGCATATTTGCTGAAGAGCTGATCCTCGCTGGACTGGATCCAGCCTTCACTGAAGTGAAGGAAAAATACCTGGTAGTTTCAATGAGTGCAGACATAGAGCACAAAGGACTCAGTGCCCAGTGCGACCAGCTGGGCTGCTTATCCCGAACCAGGCAGTGTTAGGTAGCCTGAGGATGGACCTGCATAGCCAGGGCTCGCTCTTCTGCCAGAGAGCTGCTGTTGGAGGATATACAGTGCTCTTTTCAGTTCATGCATTTCATGCTGCTTCTGAACCCATTTTCTGTAACTCTGAAAGGATTTTATGTCTTTAAAATGGTACACATTCACTTCTTCCATATTACTGTGCCAGAGGTTTTAGCAGTGAAATTTTGCTGATAATAAAATAGTATTTGGTTATCTGTTTTTTGTTTGTTCTGTTTTAATTTGAGAATTTTATTCACAAATGGAAGCAAATAACATACACTCATCCTTAAAGAATCTTAAGGACTTGTCAGGGCATCAGTTTAAATTTTACTTTTTCTATTGCTTTTTGCCAAAATGGTGAAGTGTCGACCTTTACTTTGAATATGAATACCTGTAGATATATATAGAGAAAGACATATACATGCACACGTGTGCTGAAAGATAGACAGACATACAGACACCTATTCATCCTGCAAAGACCACACTCATTCCAAGTGCAGACATGCAGATTTACATAACCAAGGAATTGGCCCTGGAAGGACTGCAAATACAGTGAAATCAGGTCTTGATGAAGAGGCAAATGCTGTTGTCATTCATTCAGACAATCCTTTTAAAACACGGGGTACCAAATCAGCTTTGCCTCTCAGCCTGACGCACCGCGCTTGTGGAACAGATATGAGCACCATGTCTGCCTTGCATTTCCCCAGCCATCGTTGACATGTGATGGAGCAATTGGCATAACAACATATCAGATGTGGCTTATTGGTTCAGAACCTGATCCAGATCCCAGGAAACCTGTCAAACGGAGAGTGAGGATGCCCGACATCTGCGGAGGGGGTTGATGTGCCAATTAGGAACGTTCATTTACAGCAACTTCACATGGCAATTTGAACAGCGAATGTAAATGATCAAAAGAGGCTGGGCCACTCTGTATCATTCACAAAAGGTGCTTGGGCGCTGGTTCCTTTGAATGCTGTTTTAAAAGAGGTCTAATACAATACATCTTAAGGAACATTTATACTGTGTTCACTGTGCATTCAGCTGTGGCCACTTCAAAGGTTTAGCCAAGTATTTTATGGCCATGGTAAAGGGTTCTTATTGATTTAAATTACAAGCCTGGCTCCCGTCAGCTTCACTTGAGGGCAAAAATGCAATAAAATATCCCACAGCAGAGAGACAGACATATCGCATTGAAAATCTTAAGAGATCCTTTTCACTATAATCACCTTCAGTGGTGCATGTGTATGTGTGTTTTTTAAAGGACAAGGTTATCTTAGAGATTTGTCTATCTCTATAGATGCAGGAGGGGTCGCCTTTAAAGTCTACCAGCAGCTCTGTCCAGTAGCAGGCATGAACCAAATCCTGCGGGGTTTAGTTTTTTCCTATTTGTGAGCCACATACATAGCATAGCCAGAATGACATTGATATATTGGCAAATGTTCCCATGGAGTTACAGGGTTTGGCCATAAAACCATTTGCATATGCAGCAAGCAGCATCCAAATGAATTTTGAGAGAAGTGGCAGACTTGTCTGCGAGCATCTGGGATCTCTTCTGTCCTGTGGGGGGATCCGTTGTCATCCAGAAAAACTTCACTCAAGGCTGAGGAAAAAAAAAAAAAGTCTTATATTGGAATGCTTTGAGAAACAGCAACGGAAGAGGTGCTGTCAATATGAAGCATCGTTTATTTTTTTCTTGCCACAGCAATATTCTAATGCAGCCACAAAGGAGGTCTCATCACCAAGGGAGTGCAGAAAAACAGGCAGCGTTTTTTTAGTGGGCTTTTTTTTTTTTTTTTTGTATACTTTGTAGGCAGTTTCTTTATAATAATTTACCTGAAATGCACCCGAGGTGAAGATAACCTCCGGACACAGAGAGAAAATAGCAAATGACTGTTATGTATCTGACATTTGAAATAACATGTTTCTAGAGGGTTGACATTACAAGAGTCATTTCACTTCAAAATGTTATTCCTAATGTAATTTTTTTTAAATTCATAAGAGGCACTTGCTGGAATTCAGCGTGGCGCTGAAGTCGCTCCGAAGACAGAGGTCAAATTCATTTCATTTCTTTTATGTTTTCTTCTCCCCGCGAGATGAAATAAATGATTAAGCCTAGAACACTTGGCAGTTCAGTGAATGCGCCGGGTAGCACCATTACAAGATCGATTTTCCCCATCCTGGAGTCCTTCTCGGGTGCACATTGCTTAGCTGACATCTGTCGCGGTTGTCATGGCAGCCCCTCACCGGCGCGGCGAGAGGTCAGGCCTGACAGGGAAGGCCTCGCCAGCTCTACCCTGCGCACTTCAAGGTTAACAGCCAATGGACCAAAGAAATAGGCAATTATAGTACAGTCAATTCTGGTTAAGGAAATATCTGAGAAGTAAATATATCTGATAAGTGAATGAAAATGAAGCAGCCAGTGTTGTTTAGGCTGGGCTCTGCTCTCCCCACTACCCTTTGATGGGGGGCTTAATTGCTTCCCACTTGGCGTTAAAACCCCAGCAGAAGCGGAGTGGTGCCAAAGGTCCCTTTGCCTCTGGAGCCCCAGACCCAGCTCACGCACCCGGCACACTGGCTGCACAGACGGGGAAAGCCAGGAGGCGACTTTTCCCTTTCGCCCAAGGACGAGCCCCAGAAATTTCCTGCCTTGGGTGCGCCAGGAAGAGAGGCTCCCCAAGGAGAGCGGGGAGAAGCCACAAGTGCCACATCAGGGGTGAAAGTGCTCACAAAATGCCATCACCAAAGTCACTGCGGCCTTGGCCGTTGACTTTGCGGAAAGCCAGGAGCGGCCTTTCACGCTCCGTGGGAATACCGCTCCTCAGAACGACCTCAGGCTTGTCCCAGAGTGACAAGCTCTTTCTGGCAGGCCAGAAACCTACCAGTATGACTACTCAAAATAACCATGCGATTTGTGAGAGCAAATTTCTTCTGACTGTTACAACCAGAGTTTCACTCATGACTCTGAAGACTCAGACCCACCAGCCTCAGAAAAAAGAAAAAAGAAAAAAAAAAAAAAGAATAGTCTTTTTCTTTGGTAATCGAGAGCGGTAGATTTGTTTTGCTGAAATGCGATAGCTGCATACGGAGAGCACTGTATTATTTTTAATTGTTATTCTTGAAACGGGGCTGGAAAAGTGACATGTGGAAATAAAATGAGAAGATTTCCAATTACAAACAGCGTGTCTCAGGAATTCACTTCCTGACAATGTCTACCCTCAATACCTTGAAGTTCATTATGGGAGATATATTCCTATTACCTGCCCTTGATTACATTCCCTTTCAGGGCATAAGACAACTGCTGACTGCATGAGGTTAGGGCAAAACTCCCCCTCGTGGCAAGCGGTTTCCAAATTGTCTGTGCTCGGATGGCTTTAATCATAGTGTAACGCATGAGGTTGGGCAGGGGAAGGCACTGGATGGGCTGTTGGCTGGATCAGTTCCCTGTATAATGGTCCACAAATGTTCAGGGAAAGCAGAAGCACGTACGGACTACAAGGCTGCTCTGCAAACCCATGAAGAATGAGGCCTATGCCTTAATGGGATGCCTTGAGCGGATGAAGTGCTTCATGAAAATATAGGTCTTTATTTATTTATACATATATATGCACATATGTGTATGTGTCATGTCATTTGGTATCTTTTCTGCTGATGGCCTTGCTAGTGCTGAAAAGAGGAAGAAAGGAAAATGATATATGTCCTATGAACTAGGAGATCAAGGGCAGGAGACTTCTCAGAAGAACGACAACATATGAACAGCAAACAGATAAACTTCTTGGTGAACCCGTAAGGCAAACCAAGCCACCTGTGGCCACCAGCAGCTGGGCTCCAGGTTCCTGCCTAGAGAGGGTAGTGGTAAATTTCACCTCCTTCCAAACCCTACCTGTCTTCCCCAGTTATGTTTTCCCCTCTTTCCCAAAGAGCAGGTTAATTGCAGTGGCACTGGGGAGGCTGTCCAAGCAACAACTGCGGTGCAGGTGTGGGGAGAAGCTGAGGAGCTGGGGACTCGATCTGGCTGAGCCCCTATTTCACCAGTCCTCACCAGAGTCTCTGGCCAATTGCTATAGCTGGGAAGAGAGACCAGCAGGCTCCAGAGGGGTTGCACACAAACACATCCGAGGATGCCTAGGAATGAAAAGTCACCATAGCAAGTCTGACCTCTCTCCATTCCTCAGTGATTGTGGAAGTGAGGCTGTTCGTTCTGGCCTTCCTACCCCTTAAGCAAGAAACACACAAACTAACTCCAGAGACTTCCAGTCTCCTCCACAGCAGTATTGCACACTCCTAACTTCCATCTGCTGCTGCTGTGAGGGAGGTTGAGGAAGGTGGGCAAGGGGCCATCACCTCAGGGACCACAGTAGAAGGGTAGGACTGGTTTCATACATGAGAACAAGGTGACTCTGTGCGTCCATATATCATAGACATGCTGGAAACAATTTCCTCCACTTCTTAATGTCTCTGAAATGTAGGAAAACTCCCCTTCGCCTCCTTGCTGCTGAGGCTGCTCTTGCTGAAATTCATACATCAGTTCTCGTTCCTCTGGGTTAAAGTCTGCCCAAACCAGAGCCCCTTGTCAATCACCCTGTCTCCCCAAGGGATCAGCTCAGCAGAATGGAGGCTTGTTTGTCCCAGCAGCTGCAGCTACTCCAGAAAGAGGCTATTCGAATCAATGAAGACATTCAGTTTTAATGACCGCAGAAAATAAATCCCTAAAGATTATGAGTTTGTTTCAAATGATGGATCAAAAGCCATACTGGCATTTCCTTCTGAAGAAATTTTCCCAGCATCTAGGCATGAACAATCATTCTCCCTGAACTTCTGACTTTAATCTAGAGTTACAATTGGAAGAAGATGAAACTTTCTGTTTCTGCCAAGAGCACAGGGTGCTAGAGCTATCATAACAAATTTTTTCAGAATCAGACCCATTTTTTCATGCTTCACAGCCTCGGATCTCTTTTGTGTGCAATTCAGTTTGATTCCTCATTTCTTCTGACCATATCTGTTTCCTCCTCTACGGTCTGTAATGCTTCTGTGCTTTCCTGGCTGTACCCGGAGTCACGTGTGCTTTCCTGAGGTGAGTGTTTAGAGATGAGGTATAGCCTCACCCCTCCAGCCCCAGCACAGAAGTCCAGACACCCATGGTCTGCAGAAATGGTGGACACAGAGCAGTTAGGTGTCCTGCTGGCATTTATGACACCAGGCTCCTAATTTCCTTGGTTATACTTTTCAAGTTTGTGTTACACACAAAATAAACATTTTTGTGGGTATTGTGTTTCTGAAGAAATTAAAGATTTGCGAGCCAAGCTTCATTCATTTTTTCCTGCGAAGACTTCCTTCTGGTTCATCCAAAGCTATCTTTTTCACCAAGAAGAGCTTGCAGAGAACTGAACACTGTTTACCAATTAGTTATTGGTGACAAAAGAAATATGAAGTCTTGAATATTTATTGTTTAAATTCTTAATGTTTCAGCTGTCATCCTGGTCTGAGGTTCTCCTGGTCTCCTCTTGCCCTGCTCACTTTCTATCAGTCTCCTCAGCATATTGCCTGGGTACCAAATTATTTGACATTGTCCCTCAGGTGCCCTCTGGACTCATTACTTGGCTATTAATGTCTCTATGTTACCATCTCCATCTGCTAAGGAATTACTTTCAATGTATACTGTGTTTTCCTTAAGATCTCCCTCTGGTACTCTAAAAAAGAAATATTTATTCCAAAGAAGGTCAGCACCTCTATTTAGTCACCTGTTGAATGGATTCAAGATGCTTGATTGCGAGCTTTCTGGGGCAGGGCTTTCCTTTGTGTCTATTCAGTATATATTCAGTGATATTCAGTGCCTACTAAAATGACCCTGTGCTTCAGAGGGATCCTTCATCTATTACTAAAAAAGCAATAATAAACACCAGAAATTATGCTTCCCAGATCTGGGGTCAAAGTGATACCATTTTTCCCCATTTTGGTCACATTTGTTGTCCCACAAAAAATGATTCATGAAGTCATTTAATTTCTCAATTTTTTATGTGATCAATGCAGTGAAATTTATAATGCCCATATACTCTGTGGAAGGCACCAGCATGTTGCAGCATTTTAACCTTTTAAATATTCTGTATTTCAGCTGGCTAGCCATTCTACCCCTTCTGTACAGTTCACTGCAGCTGTAAATAGTGGAGGAAAAAGAACAGACAGCCAATCAAATTACAAAAAGCTGAAAAGGTCAAAACTGTACAATTTACTACTACCTTTTCCAAAATACATGAGGCTTTAAGATCCCATTATTTTCTCTTGAAGAGCTTAATTAAAAGAACCAAAAATTGTATAACAGGAATACGTTTGTGGAAAAATTAGTCAGACAGTCCTTGTATAAGATGTGTCACCAATGTATCTGTTTCTTTACAGTCTTAATGTCAACTATTCCTGGTCTTCCCCCGTTATTAAGAGCTACCTCATTACTGTTGCCTGATTTTCTGTAGAGCGTCACAGCAGTTGGCCAGACCTCAGCCCTCCACCCTTCCTCTCTGTCTTTGATCTGTTCTTAAAAGCAATTCAGTCCCTAAGCTGACACGTTGGGGACATAAACTTTGCAAATGCACAAAGTGCTCTATAGAGCTACCACCGTACTGTAGACTGGATGACATTACGAAGCAGGAAATGAAGACGACAAGACCCTTCTTGAGATTTTACCATCCCTAGACAACATTACCAACTGCACTCACTTGAATAATAAGCATGAAACCCTCTTAGTGCCTGAAAATAGCATTGGAAAATGGCTCTCCTTCCACATTTGCAACACTGCCATTCTTCTTGCAAGTCAGTTTGCTTTTTTTCCTGGCAGGATCAATGTCTATAGAATTGCAGTAACCTCCCCATCCTCTCCCCGCAGCTGTCCTTCCGTCCATTGTAAATAATTCAAACAATTCCTGTCTGAGAGAGAAAGCCGTGTCACCACTATCCTGCTTGGTCTATCAAGAAATAGCTCAAAGATGACAGACTGCCATGGCTCTGTCGCCCCCAGGTGTGGGCTGCTGTCCTGGGACTCTGCAAATTGCAGACGGAAAAGTCATTTTCACTCTGTGTAGCTTATTCAGCCATTTCAGCATGTGCAAAGGACACTTCTGCTACTTTGCCATTTCAGCTGACTGTTCTTTTCTGTGAAAACGCTGGCAAATAATCGTTAGCATGTATTTGTTCTGAGACTTCTCGCTTTTTTCTTTTTGTACAAATCACATTTACGTCATTTTGTGAATTTTCACTTGAATATCCTCAACAGTAACTTAAAGCAAAGGCAGAAAAAATGAGCAGAAAATAGACACTTTGTCTTCATCACATCAAAAGTGAGGGAAGAGACAAAACTAAATGCAAAATGGAATGGAAATATGTGATATTCCTGATATTTTTCCATTGCTATTTAGAGGAAAAGTGAATTTGAAGAGTACAAGAACAGTTTTTTCCTCCAACAGGCTTTATGTATGTTTTTCTACTGAGGAAAAAAAATAAGAGCACATGAGGATTGTGGGTTTTTTCCTGTATTTTGAATTCTTTTAAAGAAAGAATCTGGAAAAAAAAAAAAAAAAAAGAAAAAAGAATCCTCACAGTTTTGGGGGGTTAACCATGATGGAGGATGCGTAGAGGCAGTCCGTGATAGAGGGGGCCAGGCCGGGCCATGCTCCCGTGTGCGTGCCCAGCTCCGCACGCCCGTGAGGAGGCCTCGCAGTGCCCGAGCGGCGCAGCAGGCCCCTGCGGCCTTCCCCGAGGGCTGAGCTGCGCTCACAGGCCTGGACACCCGGTGTCGTCCCAAGTCAGTTAAAAACTCTTTGTTCTTGAGAGATGTAATAGGGAAGGATATTGCCCCTCTACTGGGGCTTAGATGAAGGTGCTCCTGCTTAAGTCGAGGCTATGGAAGGGTTGCTGGACTCCTGAGTGGCCTACATCGCCTTCAGGCCAAGTCATTGCCACGAGAAGGGTCACACGCACAACGGGCAGAATAATCTTGGTAATAGGGAGATACTGTCCCTAGATTTCTTCATGTATAGATTCTCTAGCTTTTATTCAGTAGGCTGAAGCCACTGAACAAAGAATCCTCAGATGAGTCCACTTTTCTGTTAGAAAAGCTTCTCCTCCTGGTTTTAGAATTTCTGATAATGGAGAAATGGCCCCAAATCCTTGTAAATCATTCCAAGGGTCAGTTACTCTCTATGTAAACACTTGAGTGTTTACATGACGAAGGAGAGCTTTTGCCATCGTCTTAAGTTGTACCCATTTCCTCCCACTTCCTATTTCTTTTTGTGTTTTGTTTTGACATGTCATTTTGCTTTCAACTATTGTTTTTCTTCTTCTTTTCCCTTAGCTTTGCTCTCTACTCCACTTCTATTGTTTCTTGGTCTTGTCAGCCTTTTTCCTCTTGCATTCATTCTCCCTCTCCATTTCCTCTTGCAACATCCTTGTGCTTCTGAATTTATTGTCTTTGCAGAACTCCATATCTGAATGCAACTGTGACACAAAACTGGCTATAACTTAGTCACCACTGATCTGTTGCCTAACTATGATGAAACTCTCTTGCAAGCAAAATTCCATCATGTCAGAGGAATTCTGTATGAAAATTATACTTTTTGGAGGCAAATGGTATTTTTGCTGTAGCAAAACCCTCCATTTCTCCATTCTTTGCAAAGCCCCTAATCTATTTCCTCCCATATATGAGAATGGCAAATAAGGCCTTCTGGGGAGAAGAAGTAGTAGTGCAAACTCCTGATAATCAAGATAAATCAAGCCATGATGTAGAACATAAGCACTATGCTCCGTTCAATTCAGCTAGGGAGCTCAACTTGTTCAGCACTGTAGGTTATTTTCCATTTGTAATTAGAGCAACAAAGAAACAGCCTTTCCCTGTTCTGCTCCATCAGCACAGCCCCAGCAAACATCCTCATTTTCAATAACTCTTCCCCTTTATCTCACTCTGCCTGATGCCTAATAAGCTGATTGCTATTTACTTTGGACCAACAGCTAATCTGTTAATGATTGATTTTAAATTTTTACAGCCATTTGTCTTTGGCAGGACTTGAGAGTGTGAGCAGCAGTCTTTCCTACCTGATGAATTGGCTTTTCTTTAAAAAAAATAAGATTTAAGTCAAAAGTCTTCACTGTTATGTTTTGCTGACAAACAGCTGATATGCAATGAGGAAAGCTTAGAAAAAAGGGGTAAATCTTCATACAAAATTAATCAGCCTTTGAAACCGTCAGCAAATAATATAACTGGACATTTTTGTTAATAGTTGTAGAGGAGTAAAGACCTACTTACGAAGTAAAACATAATTGTACTATAAATTCACAAGGTTTAAAATTCTTAATTAACAAAACTGATGGTGATAACCAGCATTAGGTAGAGGAATAGGAACTAACACAGCTACTGTCCCCAAAATGATCTAAATTGTATACCATATGATATATGTATTACCATGATATATGCCTAAAAGTGAATTTCATTTTCCATTAAAGGACTGCCAAATAGACAGTAGTTATTTTAATTGGTACAACACAGCAGTGCTGTGCAATTTAATCGCTGATTCTAAAAATGGTAAAGTGAATAATAACAACTTAGCCTGTATATTCTGAAAAGAATAGGAAAAATTCTACACCAGAAAGCTATGCATATTTATAAATGTTGTTTCTTCAATGAGCCACTTAGGGGTAGGCCCTGTAAGGAAATAAATCATGCTTAGAATGCCTATAGTGTTTTTCACCCATAGATCTCAAAGCACTTTACAAAGCTAAGTAAATTGCATGATTATTATACCACGAAAGAGAGGAGCTAAATATCAAAAAGGTCCCCGTTTTATTCCCGTTTCCCTAATATCCAGAAGCATCCAGATTCAGAGCTTGGTTCACAACCCACAGTGGAAAATAAATCCCATCTGGGAAATCAGTGCAGCCACTTTATGCTAAGCCATCAATAAATCTAACAATAAACTCGTTTTAAGCATTCGATGACTGTTCTGGGTGCATATGTATATATCTATAAAGCTATCTTTAAAGCTATATAGGTATGTGTGCTAAACCTCCAGGATCCAGGTACATAATGAGGGGTAATCGCACGGACACACGGGCCAACATGACAGGTTGTGCAGCCATTTCCCACTAACAATGAAATTGCAGAGGAAAAGAAGAGTATTTAAGCCTTGTCATCCCAAACTACAGCTGTGATACCTCGGGTAGCTTCAGGCAGCCTTGAGTTAGAACAGTCTAAGGACTAGTCCAACCCGAAAGCAGGGTTGGAGGTTGCAAGCCACTTCCATGATGTGTATTTTACACAGTTTAGTCAGAACTGACAATCTGTATCCAAGTGTAAACTAACATAGAGTCCGGCCATAAACCCTTCAAGACCATACCTGCTAAACCATGTCCCTAAGTGCCTCATCTGCACATTTCACAGATGTCCCAAACTTCTCTGCTCCAGACTGAATTACCTGAAATTCAGGATCCTACACAAAAAAATTGAATCTAAGTCTGGCAAAAGCAGCACTTACTCTATGAAAATGAACATCAGTACAACTAATGCAACGTTTCAGTATTGCGAGTACACAAACTAGAGTAACAAACATTGATATGGAAGCTTTGCATTCTACTGATTCTGAATACTGATGGACCGGATAGTTTCAAAGCACCAAAAAGGAAATACTGAACAACAGCTCAGTTTGAAGGATGAAAGTTCTAATCTCATTAATATTTTAGATGCTACAAGACATGGAAGCTCCGTCTGCCGTCAGCAATATCATGGAAAGCATCAAGTCGACTTGGGAACAGGACTCATGGGTCTCCACAGTGGTCTATTGACCTTCTGGTGAAGTAGATACCATGTGACAGAGATTGCCTATCTCAGCAGGCAGGATGGAAACAGGAGAAAGTGTTAAATATAACCAGGTAGACAGTGATGAATTGACACACTGAAAAATCGAACGCTTCAGTAATCAGCCTAAGGATCTGATATCAACAACATTTTTCAGTTTTGTCCGAATTCATTGAAAGGTGTAGTTTAGCAAGCTCACTTCTCGTTGGTAAGACCTTTCATCTTTAGGCAGGTTTTCTGATTGGATTTTGAGACGTCATCACTGGGCTTTGTGTCACTGCAGTTCTTTGCATAGAAAACAGGCAAAATATTTGCATGGGAGCAAAATGGCCTGAATCAAACCAGAAATGGCTTGATTTGCAGCATTCATTTAAAAAGTATTGCCTCTCCACACTTCCAGTGAGACATTAGGGCCAAATTTGTTTCCAGTATTTATACTCATGGTTTTGCAAGATCTCCAACGGGTTTCCAATACGTTTTTGCAGTCCTGCTCTGACATCAAGAAAATGCCACATCAAGAAGTCAAGAGAACTTCATGCTTTTTGGGGGGGACCTGGAGATGACATTTAATTGATGGCCACTCCCAAAGAGAGTATTTCAGGAGGCTGTAGGTGGTCTCAAGAAGCAGGTCTCTACATATGCAGCTTTAGTGGTTATTTTCACAGTTTGTACATGAGGTGACTTTCAGGGCCCCCTTGGCCAGGTTTGGGGCAATTCCCACCTCCACAGTCCTGTGTTCCTTCTCCATATGAAAGCTGTTTACTGAAATCTTGAACCCATGAAATATTGCAGCTATATTTAGCTCTGAAGCTTTTGTAACTATAATTCTAATTACAGAAGTCTAATGAATAGCTTTATGGCTTCATTAAATCTTTGGGATATTTATATTATCCAAAGAAATAATCTTCGTCCATTAAGAGTGCATAAATCCTGAAGTAGAACTTTAAAAATTGCTATGGATATGCTTATTTCATTGCAAAACACATATAGAGAATTTAAAGAAATCCATTAATAGGATTATATACCTTTCCTTCGAAATATATTTCAAACATAATATTTTATTACAGAGGTCTGACTGCTAGCAAAGAAATGCAGGAGAGGACAGTCTAAAGTAATTACCTGGCTGGTCAAATGGACAAAAATTATTCAGCTAATGTTTGAAACATCTTTCATAAGGGAAAAGTTTAGTGTATTTTTTCACCTATATAAGGAAGCCAGGTTCCCTTCACCTCAAAATTAAATGCTGAGGATACAAATGTCAACATTCAGAAGTTTAAAAAAGAAGAGAAAAAGGATTTTTTAAGGCATATTTATTTTAGACATATGCACAATTTGTCCCATATAAAATAGACTTCAGTAATTTCTCTGCAAATGTCGCAAAGGAACATCCCGGTAGATCGGATTCCTGATGACCAGCCTAATCCCCGATAGTCACCTGAGAAGGGCTTATGTTAGCACTGGTGTTCAGCTGGGTTGTGCAGCAGCAGAAGAGAGAGATTTTGTGCAAAACAGTTTCCAGGTGGCACTTCCCCTACGGTGGCAGGGCTCCCTTTACGGATGGGCATGGAAGGAAGAGAATGTTCACCCGGGCAGCACCCACGGCGAGCCACGAGCAGGGAGAGGCAACACCACGAGGGCAGCCCTGGCCATAACAGAACGTGGGAAAGTGCCCCTAGAAGGAACCACTGAAAGAGATCACTCTTGAAAACAGGGAAGTCTTGGGAAGGGGAAATAACCTTTACCTCATACATTAAGAAATATAGCAATTGATTAGACGGTCTTGGTCTTTTTGATTACGAATAAAGCACTGTTATGTATGCTGTAAGTGATATCTTCCAGTAAAATCGAAAACTTAATGAATTTTGTCTTTCCAGTTTTATAAACTGAGAATATTTTGGATTTAAGTTCCTGAATATCTGTAATGATCTCTGGATTTTTCTTAGTTTTCTTTGAGTCTCAGTAGCATTTTTTCTACCTTAGAAGGTAAAATGAAGTCAGACTTAGGTTTCCATGAAGGTAAAATTATGAAGAAGAAGAAAATATTCTTAATATGCACCTTTTCTCTTGACTGTCAGGAGTCAAGGAATTTACACATTTTAGAAAATAGTATATTATAATGGAAATTTTTATAATGAATGTCAGTGGAGCCAAGAAGCCAATATATTGCAACGTTAAGCAGTCTTTCACCAAAGGGTCCAGTTGCCAATGTATAATGTATTCATTTAAATCATAATCACAGTCAAAGCGTTTCTCTTCAATTAAATGTATTCAGAGTATTATGAGTTTCTTCTGAGAGAGCTCTATGGAATTTCACAGGCCTCCAATTTCAATTCTATATTTAAAATTTTATATTTTTCCACTCATCTCTTGGAACCTTCAATATAATCTTTATTTATTTAAAAAGCAAGCTCTCTGACATATTTTCCAGCCCTAGAGAGAAATCTATTTGCAAATGATAAAAGTTATTGGGTCACTCTCATTAACATGACAGGTCTAGCTGCTTTACTCTTAGCAATTGCTGTTTGCATAGGTCCTCCACTTACAGAAGTGAGGAGTGTGCATGACCACAGTCTGAAAAAGGATGGAGTTGCACACACAAGGCTACTTTCCTTTGACAGTAGTTGTCTGAGAGTTAATCTCAGAACCTAACGTAAAGGCTGGCATCTTCTTATGAATTCAGACAGAACTGTGGTCAGGCTCATTAAAATATTAAATATTTTAACACAAAACCTGTGTTTTATATGGATGAAGATCCAGTAAATGTTTATTTGAAGATTTTTCAAATCTCATTAATTAGGACAAGCAAGCTATTTATCCTACTGGTTATGCTTATTTCTCTTCCTTCCATAAAACATCCTCACTTTATTCTCTGTCAACAGCTCACCTACCCAATTACCCTATTCCTAGATGCATTTACTGATGTTTATAATCCCATCCTGTGCCACCTTATTTCCATTTAATTTTGTACTGTCCCCCTCCATTTCACGTTACCATAGAAATAATTTAACTCCTGTTGAATCCCATAGGACTATATAAAGATTATATAATAGGGAAATAATGCTCTACAGGGACATGAAGCTTGTCTTTCTTGTAACTCACTATAGTTGTTCTTCCTGCATACTGAAGTTGTACCCATATTTCTTCTTTCTACAGAAACACAATTCACTGTAGCTATTCCAGCTGCCCCTTTCCAGAGATGCTCTTCATCCACTTTCTACTCAGGCTCCCACCTGTGACAACACAGTGTTTCTTCTGGCCCTTTTTTTTTGTCAGGAATTTGCAACATTCGTTCTTCTGGAGAAGAAACAACCCCAAGATTTCATATCCATTTTCTTTCAAAAATGTCCTTTGAAACATCTGTTTTAGCAGTTTCAGATGAACTTTGGCTTAGACATTAGATTCATTTTCCCACATATCTGGGGGTTCTGTTGTTTGGAGGGATCAGGTAGAACCAGCCATGCAGAGTAAACAGTTATCATAGACCCAAGACAACTTATTTTCTCCTTTCGGACTATTGCAGTTTTTCTTTGTCTTTGCCTCTCCTAGAGTTGCATTTATTTCTATTTTTTTTTGTCATTTTCCCCTTTCCTCTTTCCTAACAATTCTAAATTTTGAGTGGCTGAAGGTCAGAGAGGGGTCTAGGATGCTACAGCAACAGACTGCTTGCTTTCTGGAGGATAATGGCTCTCTAACACTGGCTTTTTACCTGTCCCTAAATGCATTACAGTCTTGTTTTCTTGCATAGTCTTCATGGATGTGTCATAAGGACAGTGCAGGCTTATCCTTAACCTGCTAAATCATTTCTGTTGGGGCTGAGACATATTAGGAACTCAGAGCATCTCTGTTGCGCTCCCTGCAGCACATTGTACATGGCTTTAGCAAATCACTTAAACACTCTACTTCTTGATTTCTCCTTGATCTCTCCATCTGTTGGAAGAGTAGGCTTACAACACTTGGATGGGTATTTCTGGAGATCGAAAACACAGAATAAGTAGGCCTTATTTGACCAGGCTTGGGTCTTCATTTCCCCTTCCCATCCTGCTCTCTACTAGAGAGGGTTTTCCTCTTTTGCATAGCAAATCGATTTAGAAATAGGAAGTATCTAGAATGAGTATTCCTCACTTTAAAATGTGCTACTTTAGATTAGAGTGACAAAATTTTGGTGTGAGAGTCCTGCTGATCTGTGAATTCTGTACAAAGAAAGGTATATGCACAGCAAACATATAAGAGTGCAAATGCATCTACCCACAGTTTTATATATATCTCTGTATGCATATACATGCACAAACATAAGCGACCCAGATCACATTGAGTCATTGGAGATATTCCTCAGTTGGAGGACAACATTGTTCGAGCCCTGGTAGCACCCAAAAAGGTCAATGTGACTTAATGGGACAATTTTGGTTCTTCCATTAGGAACCGCAACACCTCTAGTCTCAGAGGACGTGCACAAGACACTGTCATTATTCCCGGATCATTGACACGATAGACCAAAGCAGCTCCAGTCTATCGTGTCAATGTGTACTTAGGGAGCCCTTAATCCATGGATCATTGGCATATGATGCTGTAAAATCTCCATAGGAGACGTTATGGTGTAGCGAGTCAATGCACACTTAGGGACGCCTCCATTTGTGAATCATTTACAGTGCATCGTGCCAATGTATGCTTGGGGAGCCTTTAATCTGCAGGTTGATGCATTTGGAGTAGCCCTGCACGCTAAAAGTACTTGTAGACCAACTGTTTTAGTGTAAACATAAAGTTCACTTTCTTAAATAAATTTCAATTTGCTCAAAAGAAACTCCTGAAGGCATAGGAATTCCAGTGGCACAATGATATATCATGCCATGAAAATTCATAGCTTGCTAGAGTTCTAGGGAATCCTTCAAAATCTCATTGCAAGAACAAAGGCCAAAGAAAACTGCTGCTGAAACCTGTGTGTTTTTGACCCTCCTGTAAGTTTTTTAAAAAATGCTTGAACCAGTGTTTTTAACATGCTGCTTACAAAATAAATTAATCCCATGGGCCTTCTGTGCTAAAGGCTCATTGATCATTTTCATAAGAGCACAGAAAGCATCCTTTTCTGCAAATAATGAATGAGCTGGTGATCCAAAAATGAAAATATTGTGGCAGATAGATACTTACCAGGGTGATGATTTTTTTTAAGTGGCTTTCAAGGCACTTTTGACCACCTGCATATGCCTCACTACCTCATGACATCTGCCCATGAAGGCTAAAAGCTATCATTTGCTCCTGCAATGCTGCAACCACAAGTGGGTCTAGCTCCTGGAAACAGAGAAAAGACAGACCTCCCTTTAAAGATCCATCCCCAGGCCTTCATCCCGGTATAAATCACTGTCACTCCATTGACTTCGGTGGTTTATGCCAATTAACACCAGCTGACAGCCTGGCCCCAGATTTAGTGGGAGCTCCTGTCCAAGGCTAATGGGCTTGATTCAGCCCTTTCCTTTACTGGGCGGCTTCACCACTGGAAAGATTTCTTTCAAAAATAAATGGACCTAAAAATTGCCAAAGGCCGCTCTGACCTGCCTGGTTATTCATGATCCTGTGGTTTCCTCCACGAGTTTAGGTAGGGCGGTGGTGCCCTTTGCCAGCCCGGCCTGGGCACGGGCAGCACGAGGGCCGCTGCCTGCCCCGCTGCGCGCTCTACCCCGTGAAAAGGGCACGAATGCAAAATGCGAACCGCAGTTTGCATCGTCCCTCTGCACCGACAGCCTCCCTGCATTGGAAACCCTCGGAAACAAAAGCGCTTGACAGGGGCAGGAGTGCAAGCGCAGCAGGAGCCAGCGAAGCAGCAACCCAGGGAGCTGGCGGATCCGCTGGCGGGGAAGAGGAAAGGGCGGAGGGCGGCGACGAGGAGCGGGGAGAAGTGGCAGCTCTATTTGAATATCAGGCTCTGCCACACTCGGGGCTCCGCTGACAACTTCATTACCTCCGCGTATAAAAATGACTGCAGGGCGATGCAAATGGCTGTGGCGCCGCGCGCCCGCCCGCGCGCTGCGAGGCGGCCGCAGAGACCCGGAGCCCGCGGGCGGGCGCGCTTCTGTCCCGTTTAATAGGATCTCTCAAGGCACAACCCTCCCTCCCTGCGCCGCCGCGGTGGCGGCCGCTGCCCGGCTCTCCAGGCGCCGAGAGGGAACGGGGTCTCCGGCTTCACCTCCTCTGTCCATCACAGCCGAAGGAAAGCAAGGGAAGAAGGAGGGAGGGACGTCTGTCTATGTGTAAGAAACTCCTAATGAATGTTAAGCAAATTTCCTACAGCCTGACATGGTGATCTAATTAATATTATAGAAATGTCGACGGAATATCATTCTACAGATAGGATTTATCACCTTGAACTGCTGCATAACTGATGGTGAAGGAATGGGCACCCCCGTCCCCTCTGATGCTGATTAAATTAGACATAAGCATCAATATGTTACTTATTGGAGACTAGAATTTCATGCTATTACTCTTCAGTTAATCAGAGAACTGTATCTTTTTTTAAAAGATATCAGACTCCCAGTTCTGCTTGTCTGATAAAACAGATGAAGGGTTTGACTACACGACACTCACTGTGTGGGGAAAAAATTAAAGAAGAAACCCTACCTAAAGCAGACTGAAGGGCCCTGCAATGACCTTGGGAAAGCTCATCCTGAGCACACTGCACCCAAAATTCAGGGTGGCAATGATCTACATGAAATAAGCTGCAACGTAACAGCATTGCCCCTTTCTTTACTGAGCATAAAAAGACCTGGGAGGAGGAAGCCTGTCATTT